>JAJOZX010002582.1:50000-327500 GCA_023014485.1 Bathynomus jamesi
ATTAATTTTAATTAAATTTTTTGCCTTTTTAATAATTAAATTCCAATTTTTATTCGATAATTTTTTTTGTGAAATGAAGATTTTCGATGGAAAATAAGATGACTCATCCAGTGCGTGGAAATGGCTTTGGGAAATGAGACATTTTTTAAATTTTAAGACGAATTTTAATGGCAAATGGCAACTCCAGCGATTAAATCGGTCGAAATATAGGCCTATGACGTAGCCACGCCTACTGTGGCTCCGTGACACAGTGTAAAACACGTGATGGGTGATTAGTGCGAGCGAAAATCCTTCTGCTTTTCTCTATCTTTCCACGCAACCATGGTGGATTTGGGCGGGTACGTCATCATTCTGGTGGAGACGAAAGATAAGAAAATAAAGCTCTATGGTAAGTGTAGTTAGAGAACATTTTTGTATTTTAATATTTCTTTCAAGTTTCAGTTCTTCAACTTTCCCTTTGGTGGAGATCGTAGAGTGTATATATATATATCTATGGCCACCGATAACTGGGTACAGCCAGTACAGCTGTTCATGATACCATGATACGGTAAGTCAGGGGGACAGGCACGAGCCCTTAATAGACGATATGACGAAATCCAAATCTTTAAATTTGTCCCGATGCCCAAATTCGATCAATATCTGTCGGCGGGTCAGTTAATATATATATATATATATATATACACTCGTGTGTGTATATAGATAGATAGATAGATAGATATATCAGACATGGGTCTGAGGCCTGGCCTCGGACATATTTTGCAGGCCTTGGCCTCGGCCTCGAGGCCAGCTAAAAAGTGGAAAGGCCTCGTGACTTTCGTGAGGCTTTAGGGAATCCTGATTTGTTTTGTTCTGTAATTTTCAACCCCCGGTAGCGTTGGGGTGGATATTCTTCAGGTGAGGACCATGACCTGACAGGTGACCGTATGCGGCATACTTTGATAAATATTATTCAGACAGATGACTAGTCAGGCGGCAGTCTTTGATAAATACTATTCAGTTAGGTGACCAACGGATTAGTGACAGGTCCCTGTGACGTTAGGTACTACATAAATATTATATATGTCACGGTATATAAATATTATTCAGTCAGTCAGCAGTAGACCAATTGACTTAATGTAGGAAAGCAATCTATCAGTTGGTCATCAGTTGAACTGAGCTCATATAATGTTTTGTGTTATTTATGTGTATAAATTACTGTAACTGTATCTATTTCTATAACAAAAATAGGCCAAACTAGAGAAGAATACCGCCTGGTATACTGATAACTAGCTACTAGCGTCGATAATTTTGATTTTCGTCCGTCGTAAATTGTAACATAGAAACTTCTAAATAATATGATTTGAAATGAATATATAATATTGGATGCAAACAATAATTTTGCTAATATCGGCATTATAACTGACATGTAAATTGTTATATTGTTTGCAAATAATTTTTTCGGTCTTTTTCATTTATTTTAATAATATAAAGTATTATACATATATTTTAAAATGTCTGATAATGGATATATCAGGTGCAAATATACTCTTGAATCAAATTACATATATAACATGTTGAAATATCAGGTGCAAATATATTCTTAATATTATCGTTATTATATTATTATCGTATATATATAATTATATAGTAATAGCATGATATAAACTTCATACCTATAGGCCTACCGTACATCAGAAACATCTTTCACATACAGTACAAGCTACAATTACATTAATGATCTTTGGTAGACTTTAAGACCACAATTTCTTATTGTCAGATACATAAAAATACAAAACTTAAAAAAAAATAAGGCATCTCCAAATGTAGCTCTGTTGTAAAGCTCGCTAGAGTCGCTAATAATTGTAGCCATTCAGAAATTATACGATCAACACTCGGTGAGTTAGTACCATCTTGAAATATTTTGCTAGATCATCTTCACATCATAACTTTGCAGGTTATCATAAATACTTGAAATATTGCGGGCATATTAAAATGAGAAATAAGAACCGCATGAAATGAGAAATAAAAAGTTACTGGGCTAATGTATGGTACCCAGGAAATCTTGTTCTGGCAATTGTGTCTGACTGTGTGACCCGGCAAGTGTAAACACACAGCGTGTCGGTGTTGTGGTGTTGCCGCGTGTGATGAACGTGCTTAATAATTCCCTTTTATTAGGTAAGTGAAGTGAGCTTTGTCTTTGTTTATTAATTATGAGTAAAATCTTACTTTTCCTTATGGATTTCAAAAAAAGAAGAGATACAGGCTAGTGTGAGGCTACAGTAGGTTACCTTTGGAAGAGCTTTAGGTCTATGATAGACTAGATTGTTGAGCCTTCCCAGAGCATGGAGGAGCTTATTCGTAAAAGATTTCGAAGCGAGTATCAGTACCCAGAAGTACAAATACCGCATTCGTTATTTACATCCGAATATCACACCTCTGGGTGCAAATACCTTCAGCCTAACAATCTTAAGGCCTCGTGAGGCCTCCCCTATAAGTAGGGATTTGTTGTTTGCGCATCTTAAAATGTCCGTAGCTCAGCAACGGTTGGAAAATATATACAGGGTGAGTCAAAAGTCTGGAAACATAGGAACTATGCTTTTCAATGCAAATATACATATATACGGGTTGCCCAGAAAAAAGTAAGCTATTGCTTTTAAGATTTTATTTAAGTTTTATAAAAAGAAAACAAAATAAATAATACATGTTAATAAATACTCCCGTTTATTGTCTATATTATGACATCAAATACTCAAAATATCCACCACCTTGTTGGACACAAAGCTCCAAACGATAGCGCCAGTTATCAATTGCCCTGTTTATGAAATTTTGTGGCAGCAATTCCATTCTTTCACAATCTTTTCTCTTAATTGATCAATGTTAGCGAAATTAGTATTCCTATAAACCCTTTCCTTCAGTTCACCCCATAGTGCATAATGAAGAGGAGACAAATCTGGGCTATTGCCAGGACAATCTTTAGGTTTTATGTAGTCAGGAACTTCTTTGTTTAAATATTCAATTGTAAGGTGAGCGGTATGACTTGTTGCACCATCTTGCTGAAATGTATATCGATTTGCCGAAATTTCGCGAATTTTTGGTAGATGTTTTTCTAATATATTGTTGCAATAATAAACAGCATTCATTTTAACACGCTTTCTACAAAAAAACAACATCACTTTTACCAGTTTTGAGACGCAGTAGGAGATCATTAGTTTTTTAGAAAAGTTAAACCGTTGGATTAAAAGTCTTTCCGGTGTTACTTCTCTCTTGGTTCTTGCTGTAGAATACACTCGATTGTTTTGAGTGGTGATTGGTGATCGAATTGAAAATGATTTTTCATCACTAAACCAGATTCTATTGACATTGAGAAATCTTTCAAGAAAAGCTTGACACGCTTCCATTCTGTTCGTCTTATTGACTTCACTCAAGATCCGCGCTGGATAGAGCGTTTATAAACTGTCACTTGCGGATCTTCTTTGACAATTCGTTGTGATAGAACTTCTTGAAATGTTTCTGCCGCAATTTCATTCGGTGTCATACGCGTTCCAGGCTTTTCTTCCTGACTTAGAACCATTTCCTCAACCATTGCAATATTTTCATCAGTGCGAACTTCTCTTTTTCTTTCACTACCTTGGTTCTAGCAACACATCCAGTTCTATCAATTTTACGAATATTTTTTTTGTACACCAGAACGAGTCCATGGTTTATTTGGAAACATTGATATAATCTTTCTGTCACCAGTGTTCTCAATACGTAATGTTTTATCAATATGAGATCTTTTTGACTATATGAAGGCATTTTTGATGGGCGATTAAATATTTTTGAAAAATCTGCAACAAAGATAGAGTATATTAAAAACAAAAATTATAAAGACATATAGAAGTGCTACATGTAAAAGCACATATATTTTAAATCGTTATAAAAGCAAGCAAATCTTGACAATAGTAAATATAATAGTTGATAAAAGCAATAGCTTACTTTTTTCTGGGCAACCCGGTATTTGCATTGAAGAGCATAGTTCCTATATTTCCAGACTTTTGACTCACCATATATATATATATATATAAAATGTAAAATAAATTTAAAAAAATGGCAGTTGGAAAAGATATTACTGACTGTGAAAAAGGGACATAATAGTAACAGGAGCCCGTTTGGGTGGTGTCTCGGTATTAAAAATCACGTAATTGCCTCTGTATCTCGAGGAACAGTCCTCAAGGTTATAAATACATGGAGAGAAGTGAAAAAAAAACTAAATGAAATAAGCAGTAGTATGGGTGCAAAGCAACACTGACAGAATGTGACAGAAGAACTTTATTACGACCTGTGAACGATCAACTAACTACTGCATCAAAACTTTATTTAGAACTTAACAAGGATAGTCTGCGAAGAGCAGTATCACTCAAAACGATGTTATGGGAACTGGGGTAAAGCCCCCTTCATAACGCCAAACCAGTAGTGTGAATTTCGAATAAAGTTGAAGTTAAGGAGAATAACGAGGATTGTGTTTATGTGGTGAACTTTTTTCCATTCGTTTTTATATATTCGAATCTTGGGGACTGTTCCTCGAGATGCGGGGACAATCACGCGATTTTTAATATTGAAACACCAACCAAACGGATTTCTACTACTATCATGACCCTTTTTCAGTCATTGACATATTTTTTTTCCAACCGACATTTTTTATTTATTCTGTAAGAATAAGAAATACCAATATTAAATTATTGAAATAGAAGATGTCCCCAATATTATACCCATTCGTATATCAACTTTGAAAAGTATATAATGCCGTTAACGATATCGGAAAACACAGCAACGAAAAAGAAAGTGTCCATTATTTGTTTAACCCATATATATATATATATATATATATATATATATATATAGAGAGAGCGAGGAATAGGAGGACGAAAAGATGGTACATGTTTATTAACAGACGTTTCGGAAAAATTCAATTTCCATCATCAGTGCTAAAAAGTTTAAAAACAAATAGAAATAAATAAGTAAAGGGTGATCCAGAGAAATGGGACCCAAAAGAAACCCCTGTAACTCTTAAAGTATAAGTCCTTTTATAAAATCATACGCATCATTCGAAAGAGGATAGTTACAAGTTTGTACAGGATTGTATAGGTTTTGACAATACAAGACAAGATAAGATACAAAACAAAATAAAAGTGTTAGTTAAAACTAACCCTTCAAGATGAATGCATGGACTGTGGAACAGCTACGTTTCATAACTGAGCAATATTATGAGCATGGAAGAAGTGTAGTTTCAGCTCAAAGATCTTTCAAGACAAATTTTCAGATGTCAAAATCACCTTCTAAGAAAGTAATCCCGTTGCATAGTCAGCGTGTAACTGTTTGGTGTGGTCTTACTGCATCTCAGATCATAGGGCCGTACTTTTTCGAGGATTCCACCGGGAACACGGTCACTGTAAATGGTGATCGCTACGAAAAAATGTTGACCGATTTCCTTATTCCTAAATTAAGAGATCTTTGTCTAGAAAACCACTGGTTCCAACAAGACGGAGCTACCTGCCATACCACGAGGAACTGCATGGCAGTTTTGCGTCAAACGTTTCCAGGCGAGTTTATCTCAAGATTTGGAGACGTTGAATGGCCCGCAAGGTCTCCGGATTTTTCTCCCTTAGATTATTATCTCTGGGGATATTTAAAGAGTAGGGTCTACAGAAATAACCCAACGACCTTGCAAGAATTGAAGGCCGCCATCACAAATGAGATACAGGCCATACCACCGCACACTCTTGCAAAAGTGATGCAGAACTTACAAGCGAGAACACTGGAATGCTTGGCAACTAATGGAGCACATTTGAAAGGAGTCATTTTAAAAAAATAAATATTTCATAATAAACTTGTAACTCTACTCTTTCGAATGATATATAGTTTTTATGAAAGGAATTAAATATTAAGAATATTTGGCTTTTTTTTATGGGTCCCATTTATCTGGATCACCCAGTATAATAAATAGAAACGAACAAGCCCTTCACAGCCCTTGAACAAACCCTCCAAATCAGCAATAAGGGATCACTGCCACCTCCACAACCACCCGTTACTTTCCTCCAATTTCAAAATCATTAATTCAGCCAACCAACTAATCGACCTCCGCATACTTGAGTCCCTTACTCCCTTTATATCCTCAGTATCCAGCCAACCCTCAACGACTACGTACAGTTCCGCTTTCAATTTAAACATCGCCAAATAAACTCTCAAAAGAAATCCACCATCACTCCGCCCGGCTCCATCTTCCTAATATTGAATTCTTTCAACAGGCAACCATTCCCAATCTTCTGTATAATTAGTCTCTCATTACGTTAACAATCTGGTAAGGAACCCTTCAATTCTGTTTCACCTAAACCGTTTTATATTTTACTTATTGTCCATACTTTTATACTTTATATCATTTAATTTTTAATCTTTTAATTTAATATATATTGTAACTTGCTATTAATTCTCGCTAATTGTTGCGCCATTTTAATTTATTGTTCGTTTCTATTTATTATACTTATTTCTATTTGTTTTTAAACTTTTTAGCACTGATGATGGAAATTGAATTTTTCCGAAACGTCTGTTAATAAACATGTACCATCTTTTCGTCCTCCTATTCCTCGCTAAGCTATGCTTCCCTCAGAACAAACCATTCAACCAAGTTATATATATATATATATATATATATATATATATATATATATATATGTGTGTGTGTGTGTGTGTGTGTGCGTGCGCGCGTGTGCGCGCGCAATGTACTGCACTGTAGCATTTCTAAATTAAATTCTGGTTGTAAAGTCCTTAGACTTTATCGCACAAACGATATTACTGTACACAGCATTTTGAATTTTTTTTTCAAAAGTATATATATATATATATATAATTATATCCTTGCAAAATGGAAGTCGAAAAAACCATGCGACTATTGGACCTCTGAAAAACGAGAACAATGCTTTATCTGATGACCTAACAGAAGTATCTGAAATATTAAGAGCTCAGTACGAATCATCTTTCAGTATCGCAAAAACTGACAAACTGATATGCGATAGAAACCCGTTCTTTGAAGAAGAACTACAAGGGGAAAGTATAACGGACTTCGACTTTACGACGGATGATATTTCACAAACTATAGGGAAACTAAAAGCACACTCAGCGGCAGGACCGGATAAATGGAATGCCACACTGATCAGAAACTGCAAGAATGCAATCGCTGAGCCCCTATATTGGATATGGAGACGATCGCTAGATACGGATGAAAGACCGGGCATCCTGAAGAGCGCGAACATAGTCCCACTATATAAAGGAGAAGATCGATCCGAGGCCAAAAACTATAGGCCAGCGTCGCTTACATCTCATCTCACTAAAATACGAAAGCCACTCAATATATTTTGCCCCAGAAATTTTGTACACAAGTAGTTACATACCTTTTTTACAAGTTTTTTTTTCCACATAGTCTCCATCCTTTTCTACGGCTTTCCTCCACCTCGAAACAAGGTCCTTTATCCCTTGCTGGTAAAAGTCCGCTGGGTTCCGTTGGAGCCACCTCTTAACCTCCTCAACAACCTCATCGTCACTCTGAAACTTTCTTCTACGAATAGCATCCTTCATTGGCCCAAACAAATGGAAGTCTGAAGGTACCAAATCCAGGCTGTATGGAGGGTGGGGTAACGCAGTGAAGCGCATTTTTGTGATGGCCCCTCTTGTTTGCAAACTGTTGTGTGGTCTTGCGTTATCGTGCAAAAGAAGGACGTCTTCCAGTTTTCTCTCAGGTCGAACTCGCTTTATACGTCTCTGGAGTCTCTGTAGGATAGCAATATATGCCTCTGAGTTGATTGTTTGTCCTTTCTTCATAATGTCCACCAGAATCACCCCTTTCATGTCCCAGAAGATGGTGGCCATAACCTTTCCTGCAGAGGGAGCCATTTTGAACTTTTTCTTGCGTGTGGAGTCTGCGTGATGCCATTCCATGGATTGGCGTTTTGTTTCTGGTTCAAAGTGGTGTACCCAAGTCTCATCCCCAGTCACAATTCGTGAAAGGAAGTCATCCCCTTCTGTCTCGTATCGAACCAACGACTCGGAAGCAATTTCTTTTCTTTGGGCTTTGTGATCTTCAGCCAGTTCGCGAGGAACAAACCGTGAACACACTTTTGAGTATCCCATTTGCTGAATTATCGTATTCACGCTTCCTTCACTAATTCCTAGCTCCAGTGATAGCTCCTTGTATGTGACGCGCCGATTTGATCGAATAATGCTGTTAGCACGTTGCACAGTGTGATATGTCACAGCCGATGCCGGGCGATCGCTGCGTGGCTCATCATCGAAGCTGGCTCTCCCTCTCTCCGATAATCTCACACGTTTAGACCAGCGTCCAACTGTGCTTCGATCAACAACAGCATCTCCGTAAACGTTTTGTAGACATTTATGAATATTTCCAACTGTTTCCTTCTGTGCAGTTAAGAACTCGATAACAGCTCTCTGTTTACGACGCACATCACTGTCAGACGCCATTTTCGAAACTGGGTTAACCATCGGTTTTATACAAGGGTGTTTAAAAGCGGTTTTATACAAGGAGGGGAGGTTCAAACTAGAAAAATCCGGTTATGTGAAGCGCAGAAAGTTCAAACTTACGCCCCATAAGACATTTCAGCCCCATGGCCTATTATTTATGTAAGAAAAAAGGGTGGGGCAAAATATATTGAGTGCCCCTAGTACCTTGTTTAAGAGGAGAAACTTAATTATATAAATATAAGAACTTGGTAAGTTATAACAAAGAGTATATTTTACCCATATTATGAAATAAGGGTTAACTGAAATGTATGTAATCTTTGTGATTCAAGGCAGAAATCCATAAATAAAATCTGTTATCGAATGGATAATAGATTCAACAACTTGTAAAAATTTTTGTGTGTTTGCGCGCGCGCGCTTGTGCGTGACTGTGTGTTTATTTGTATGTGGTGTGTATTTTGGGTGATCATGTATGTGTACAGGCGTACGAGTTGTCATTGAAGATAGTCGGTTGGTTACGGAAGAGATTATTTGGTCTCTCGTTAATGATAATTTTTATTGAATTAATATCAATTCAACGAATGAATAGGAGGTAAGATGGCTTTTCCCCCAATGTCGGTAAAATAAAATTGTCGGCTTCGAGTAATAAGAGGAAAATCGATGCTTTTGATAAAAATAAATAAAATAAGTGGTGGTATATTCACTTATTCGTTATCTTCCTCTTGAAAAGAAAACTTAAAAAAGAGTATTTGAAGAGGATGTGGGAGATGATATGTTTGGTGCGGTGTATCACGATTTCCCTACAAGGTACATCTCGGGCGGGAGATTTTTTTCAAATTTACCTCAAACACAGTATACAAAAGTATTAATTCCCGAAGAAATTCAAAATATAACCGAGCGAAATGGTAAACTCTATCGTTATGGTTCATCAAAATGGAGGACCTAAAGTTTGCTCCGTTATATTACGTAATTCATCAAACTGAAAAGGAAAAAACTTTATGGCATTACTTTGTTTCATAGTTTAGAAATACACCGTTCCCTTCTTAATTTATTATGAAGTTGCGCATGCGTAATGACGATTAACTAAAGACAAAAGTTATGGACAAGTTTCTTTATACACACGAATGACTTAAAAAATATGATTTTTAATATTACGAGCATACGCTTTGATTCATTCTTTTCTTATTAACAAAATAGAGTCCAGTTTTGAAATTTTGGCCCAAAATAAAAAAAAAAATCCTAATTTTTACCTTTTCGACTCGTACAAAATTAAACTACGGATACGAATTGCGTACAATACCCCCCCCCCCCCCCCCCCCCCCGATTTACGCGCTCCCCATTTGCGCGTTTTCGGATTAAGGCGGTCCAAAAAATATTCAATTTTTTTTCATAAATAAACGCAACGCAAAAACATGGAGAGGAGTTACTGTATTCTTGAAATTTAAATTATAAATCTATGAATTCAGTTATTAAAGCAATTATCGATATACCAAGTAATTCGGTGATATTAATATGTAAATAAATTATACATAACAATAGAAACTGTTGGACGAGTAATATACAGAGTGTCCCCAAAAAATGATTACACATCATATTAACATATATATCAATAAGCAAAATAGGCGGATAGTAAATAGATAGCAAAAAGGCTTCTTTAATGTTTAAATGTTCGAAATATCAGCCAGCAGCGTCAATACCTTCATGGTTGTCTGCTTACTTTAATGTTTTAAATGTTCAAAATGTCCGCCACTAGCATCAATACATTCTTGACAACGGCGCGCGACAGATCGGCATACTGTTCGGATTGTTCGGAGTGGAATGTTGGCACAGGCTATTTCAATTTCGTGTCTCAAGGCCTGTAGTGTCCTTGGTTTTTCAGCATACACAGTATTCTTCAGAATGCTCCACAAGTAAAAGTCTAAGGGTGTTAAGTCAGGAGATCGTGGTGAATACTCCGTACATCCCCTACGTCCTATCCATCTTCTAGGAAAACAAACATTGAGAAAATTTCTAACGTCATTGTGGTAATGTGGTGGCGCGCCATCCTGTTGAAAGTAACACTCTTCTTCCAAAAAAAGAGCTCTGATTGAAGGTACAATGTTGTCTTGCAGCATTGATAAGTAAGCAGCACCCGTGACAGTGTCCTCAAAGAAAAATGGCCCTATCAGTCCTCTGAAAGACAGACCACACCACACTGACACTCCTGGTTGATTAAGTGCTCGTTCTTCTGTTACGTTTGGATTTTCGGTGGCCCAGTACACACAGTTGTGTCGATTAATAGGACCATTAAGTTTAAAAGTGGCTTCATCGGACCAAACAATGAAATCAGAAAAAGATTGTTTTTCATCACACACGTGCAAAAACCACTCACAAAATTCTTTTCGACGATCTGGATCGTCCTCATTCATTGCATGGAGCAGTCTAGGTATGTACGGTTTCCACTTTTCACGTCGCAAAATGCGATGAACGCTGGATTTAGAAACACCAGTCTCACGAGAACATTGCCTTGTAGACTTACTTGGAGAGTTTGTGAAGACCTGTAACACGGTCTCAACACTTTCATTGTCAGTTGAAGTGCGACGTCTTCCAGATCGGCCTTTGTTGACGTTTTGCACTGTTCCGTCAGTCTCAAACTTATCACGTAATCTTGTAATTGTTACCCGTGATGGTGGTAATGTTCCAAACTCATTTCTCCAATGTCTCTGTACCTCAGCCACATTCTCCGTCTCCCAGTAGTGCTTCAGAATCCACTTACGTTGCTCAAACGATAACTGCAATGCCGCCATTTCCTGTAACAAGGGATACTACTGTTATTTAAGTACAATACACCATTACTATACTACTATTACTAAGTACTATAAATATACTAATACATCAGCGCATATTACTATCATCTAAAGTGGCATATATATATATATATATATATATATATATATATATATATATATATATATATATATATATATATAATATATATGTTAATATGATGTGTAAACATTTTATTGGGACACCCGGTATATATTAGGGCCCTGCGAATCACTTTTTTTTTCGAATCGAATCTCGAATCGAATCAACTGTGCACATATAGATTAAAATGTTTCTACACACAATTAGTAATAAGCATAAAATTAATTAAATCTTGTTGAGAACAAAGGACAAAGTAAATCCTTCTAAAAAAAATGTATTAAGTATTTGATCATGAGGAGGAACAATGGTATTAAAGTATAATAAAAGTGTTATTGCGCGAGAGATTGGTCTCAGTACATAGATTGAATTATAACACTGGTCAACACTCATTTTATTGCCAATCATATTAGAGTGATTTTGGGGTAACTTTGTGGTGCTGATTCCGAATATGACATCGGTTTTGCTAGATTGGCTCTAATTTATGAGATATTTGGTACCCCATTGAAACACGTAAAAATGCAAAAAATTTAATGTTCAGGCGGAGCCTACTTACAAATCGCATTGAAATTGTCTCAAATCATACAAAAGTAAACGCATGAAATACATAATGGCATTTTATTCGGTCTCACCATCTAGAATGTTCCGGTAGTTTCCCATATGCACGCGTTATGGTTACGTTTCCTATTAATTGAGGGTATTCATTATTTCAAGAACTAGAGCCAAATCGGAAAAACTACTTTCATTTTGGAATTCAGCAACCCCAAAATACCCTAAATTCGTACGAATTTCCTTGGCAACGAAAAAAAAATGTTTTTTTGTTGACCTGTGTAATCTAAGTAAAAAGAAAAGTGTTTATTTACGAAAGTGTTCTTCGAAACAACATCACTGATGTTGTTTACCGGACTTAATGGAGATTCGAAAATATCGAATCGGAGCCCAAGCTAACGAATCAAATCGAATCCTCTCTCCCGATTCGAAATCAAATCGAATCTCGAAGCTTCTTCGCAGGGCCCTAATATATATATATATTATATATTATATATATATATATATATATATATATATATATATATATATATGAGGAATCGGCGCAAGAAGTTTGAATAATAGAGGCATCTTTAAGATTTACAGAAAGCCTATTCATTCAAATTTATACTTGCACACTTTCTCAGGTCATTTCCAAATACAAAAAGTGGAGTGATTTTGGTCTGTTTTTGAGAGCATACAAAATATGTGACCCGATATTTTTGGAGGAGGATATCGTGCATATTAAGGAGACTTTTTCAAATTTGGGTATTCCGAAGATTTTATTAATAAAGATCACTACGGCGCTCGGAACAAGTTCTATAATTGTAGTAAAGAAAAGGAAAAAATATTCTCAAGTTTGCGGTTCCAATGAAGGCAGAAATTAATGATGTTCTACCAAAGGAAATAAATGTAGTCGTTGAATTAACACAAAAACATAATTCGACCACAAATTACTAAAAGTATTAAATCCCAAGATGGCGTAATTTATGCAATTCCTTGTAACGATTGTCCTAAAAAATATATTGGACTCTCTGTAAGTACAGCTCAAGCTCACACTCCAGTATTTAATCATATTCATTTTGCGCAATATAATATTAACTTTAATGATTACGAAGTCATTGTTAGTATTAATGACATAATAATAATAATGACAATAATAATAGATACCTCTTTATTAAAAACATTATTTAATTTTAACAGTAATAAAGCGTCATTTAACTAAGACAATTTTACGCTCAATATGCTAAAGTTTGTTCTTTGGCTGAAGGATTACAACCAACCACTTAGTTTGTTGGTTGTCTTAAAAAACGACAAAAAAAAAAAAGGTTTTCAGTTTTAGTCGACTGAGTGACCATTTAGGTGGTCCCGTTTTCTTTCGAAATTGAAAAAGAAACCATTTTGGGGCTGAAAACGTTTTCAGATCTTATTTTATATTTTCTGTGGGTTTTTAATTTCTCTAAAATTGTCTGCGGTTACTGCTTATATATATATATATATATATATATATATTATGACAAGGAGTTGTTTGGAAGTATATATATATATATATATATATATAATGCAAACCCACAAAGAAAAAGAAAAACGATTCCAAGGCCTTTCGTGTATTCAGAGCTACACCTCATCAGGGAATTCCCTGACGAGGTGTAACTCTGAATACACGAAAGGCCTTGGAATCGTTTTTCTTTTTCCTTGTGGATTTGCATCATTCATTCATTTCACGTGTTTAATTGTGAAATTCATCCCGTATATATATATATATATATATATACACACACACACACACCCTTTGGTTAGCTTCTGCCCGAATTGTTCATTCTGACGAAGGTCAAGCTTTTCACTCCACCTTAGACCTACAGTTTAACGTGGAATCCGAATCACGCCCCATCAGCAGCCCAGCGTCTTAACCACTAGGCCACCTAGGGTACCCATTTATCTACCAACCACTTTCTTTTTTTATTGTGTGGAAGGATGAACAGCTGGGTTTTGCTGCGCGCCGGCTGCCGTCGGGTCTCGAACCTGGGGCCGATGGATTCGTAGTCAGCGACGCTAACCACTACACCACCTAGTAATAAAGCTTAAAAAATATGAAATAAAACACGAATGAATAACATAATACAATACATTTGTTCAAATATTAATAATAATATTACTTATTATTATCATTATTATTTTTATTATCATTAATAATACGAGACAAACAAATTCCTTGTATTAATTTAATAATGCATTCCTCTTTATTGTACAGGGTGATTCACTCGCTGGTTGGCACAGAGTATCGCTAATACTGTATATTCACTGGGGCTACCAGCGGGTGAATCACCCTGTATATAATGTATGTATCGTATTGTAAGTCTAAAACAATAATAAAAATAGTGTATTTATACCCGCGGCTCTTTATTCCTGATATTTCTTTTATATGACCTTATATGACCCTCAAACTGTTAAAGGTTCCCGTCACCCGCACTAGTGTACGCGATGCCAAAAATAAATACCCAGAAATTAGATAGTAAAGTTTATAATAATGGGTAGACTGGCTATAAATATTTTTTTTATCAATAAAGACGCCCTTTGGTAGGTTGATGGTTCTTCGGGAAGTACTTCGTCGTAAGTTCAGTTGAATTTTCGCTATTCCATCTTAACTCAACGAAATTTATGTTAACTTATAGTAACTCGCATTAAGCTAATATATTGTGAGCTTATTTAAGTTAGTTTAACCAAACTTGACTCATCATGACGTAAGAGACCTCTGAGTTACTCATGGCAAGGTGGTACGTAGTTATAATAATAATAATAATAATAATAATAATAATAATAATACAGGGTGATTCAAAAGTCAGGTTACATAGGGATATACTGTATTATGTAATAATACAGGGGAATAGTCACATCACATGTTCGATATGGCCACCGTTAACGGCAATGCACTTGCGCAGCTAGCTAGGAATATCACCTCAATGCGCTCCTCCTTCGATAACATCTCATAACTCATTTACCTGCAAAGAAACAGAAGAGCCCTATGTAACCTGACTTTGAATCACCCTGTAGTTATAATAATAATAATAATAATAATAATAATATAATAATAAAGAAATTTATTTTTGCAAGAAATAAAAAATTTCTTTGATCTTTTCAAAAATAATTTTCGAAATTTCTCTGTCGATAAAACCGAAAAGAAAAACAAATAATTTATTTATTTATTTATTTTTTTTACAATTTCGAGATTAATTCATTGTTCTCGAAATCACTCAAAGATCCTCATCAGTCCCTTTTCTCCTGTTGCCTCCTTCAGGTTTTCTGAGAACTCTCTCTCTCTCTCTCTCTCTCTCTCTCTCTCTCTCTCTCTCTCTATATATATATATATATATATATATATTATATATATATATATCACACACACACACACACACACACACACACACACACACACACACACACGCACTATGACGCAGTAAAAAGCCGGTTTGGGAGCTCTTACATTGGTCTCAAACATCATCAAAACTGTAGAAATACTTCATTTCTTAAGGCTTTCCAGCAAACATTCAGCCATACTACACATTTATTCATATACTTTCACAGTATGGAAAGAAGTAACTCTAACCATATTAGAACTTAAAGACATTTAAGGGATGATGCACATCACTGGTAAAAGTGTCACTCTTTTACCCATTCACTGACACCAGATTTTCCATCAAAGTGATGAATTTGTCCCATTTTGTGAGTTCCCTTTTAAGGTGAAATTACTTCCATTTAAATTCAATCAAATCTGCTTTACATCAAGTAAAAATTTCACGTTGTCAAAAGTGACAAGGTGACATATTTGCATCTTCCTTATTTCAGTTAGTATTGTTTTTATTTATAGATAATTATGTCGTCTTAGCCATAAATCGTCAATCATTCATTAATAAATATCTTACTACAGGGTGTTCATAAAGTCACGCGATTGAATATGCATGTACACTTCACCATATTCACTCGCGTGATTTTATGGACACCCTGTATATTCATATATAACGATACTCATCAATGGATATTATCCAACCTGAATTTGACATTTCTTTTAATTTTACATTCGACTTAGAAATGGCGTCCAATTTAAAAAAACAACAAAAAACTACGGATTATTATACAAAACATAATAATTGATGAGTTATATTTCATCAGTACACTAAGTTCTTACTTGATTATATTTGTACATATTTCATAACAACGGTAATTTGATTATTCATTCGAATACATTCGCATAAAACAGGAAATCTTTCGGTAGCAGTAATGACGTCATGGAAGTGTGACCAAAAAGAGAATTTGTACCAGTGGTTTTTTGAACAATAACAAAACAGAAATTATAATCAAAATGCAGCATTTATCAATTGAATGGTGATTATTCTTACAATACTTCAAACGTTATATTTAGTTAACTGTTTTTTGTAAACTTTCCATAATTGTTCTTGTAGGATGGTACGTCATTACGATACAACATTTCATCACAGCAAAACGATGAAACGTAATACAGCGTATAAGAAGTAATATATTTCATCATTTTGTCATGATGAATGTCATTTCATCACCGTGATGAAAAATTCCGTTCTCTGCGTTCCCATTCCTATTCATGGTGCGAAAGTGGGAATTGCAGATTTATGAAAAGAATTTATTAGTTTCGAAAGGGTAAAAAGCGATCATGCGGTAAGAAAGGCTCCAAATATACTCACCACAAAGATTGGTACATGTTGAAAGAGGGATGAGCTGCATTACCTCACAAGTAATGCAAGCCAAACTCATCCAAATGATGCCTGAGCCCATTACTGCACTGCAAGAGATAAAGAGAAAATTAACAAATATTGATGGACGTTATTATCTTACTTTGTTAGGTGTTTTTGCTCTGTATGAGAGATTCTATTTGCTTTTACTTTTGACAAGTCTCTCTCTCTCTCTCTCTCTCTCTCTCTCTCTCTCTCTCTCTCTTATATGAGTACACACACACACACACATATATATATGGGATTGAACTTTCTCAGAAGAGTTCCTTGTTCCATGCACGTTGCACGGTCTGTGTATCATATATATATATAAAATATGTGTGTGTGTGTGTGTTACTGTGAGTTAAACCTGGCACGATGGTGCAATTTATCTCAGAATTTCTATTCGCTTGTTACCCACTGAACACTTCTGACCTTTCCTTAAGTTTAACCTGTCGTGGCTCTTGAACTCTTTGAAGTATGTAACCCTGTAACCACCACTCCGTCTTTCTGGGAACTGAATAACTGGAGTTTGGGTGCAAAAAGAAATGTCAGGGCAAGTGGGAACAACAATTATTATTTTTCGTTTGACCGCAAACATTTCGGGAGAGCCTATTTTCCTCTCCTTTGTGTCCGAAACGAATATGGAACTATTTACACAGTAATGATAAATAAGATACGAGACCAGCCACTAAACTTTTTTTTTTTAGTTATTGTAAACCAAAGTTAAATCTAAATATTTAACTTATTACTTTTAATTGAAATGATGGATGGTATTCATTGAAGTATACCTTGGTTTTGTTTCCGCCCGAATTGTTCATTCTGACGAAGGTCAAGCTTATCACTCGACCTTAGAACGTGGAATCCGAACCACGCCCCACCAGTAGCCTAGCGTCTTAACCACTAGGCTACCCAGGGTACCCATTTATCTACCAACCAATTTTTTTGGTGTAGAAGGATGAACAGCTGGGTTTTGCTGCGCGGCGCGCCGCCTGCCGTCACCGGGTATCGATAAGGAAATACAAGCTCTGATTAAGGACCATACAGAGAGAGAAGAGGAAAAGGCGGTAGAAGCAATAAAGGAAAATCCAAAATACTCCTATAGCTATGCGAAAAGGAAAACAAAAACGCGCGCCGCTATTGGGCCATTAAGGAAGCGAAATAATGAACTAACCGACGATCCAAAAGAAATATCTGAAACATTGAGAGCCCAGTATGAATCAGTTTTCAGTAACCCAAAAAGTGACAAAGCGATACCTGACATAGGTGCATTCTTTGAAGAGAAATTGCAAGGAGAGTGTATAACAGACTTTGGTTTTACCCGAGAAGATGTAACGAGAGCTATAGGACAAATGAAACCACATTCAGCTGCAGGTCCGGACAGCTGGAACGCATTATTGATTAAAAACTGTAAAAATGAAACAGCTACACCTTTATACTGGATATGAAGAAAATCCATAGACACTGGGAAATACTGAACATCTTGAAAAGAGCAAACATTGTCCCTATATATAAAGGAGGGGACAGATTTCAAGCAAAGAACTATAGACCAGTGTCATTGACGTCCCACCTCACCAAAGTATTTGAAAAAATAGTTAGAGAGAAAATTTATTTCTTGGAGACACTGGAAAGATTCAACGAAAATCAGCACGGATTCCGATCAGGTAGATCATGCCTATCACAACTAATAGAACACTACAACAATATCCTAGATGCACTGGAAGGCAATGACAACTGCGATGTCATATACACGGATTTTGCTAACGCTTTCGACAAATGTGATCACGGTATAATAGCACATAAAATGAAATATATGGGAAAAACAGGCAAAGTGGGAAAATGGATCTACAACTTCCTCAGAGAACGTCTACAGGTCGTCAAAATTCAAGGTATATCATCATCAGAATCGGAAGTACGCAGCTCAATACCACAAGGTACAGTACTGGCCCCACTCCTGTTCATTATCATGCTAACAGACATAGACAGCGGAGTAAACAGCATCAGTATAGTAACATCCTTTGCAGACGATACAAAGATCAGCAGAAAAATCAGCGATGTAAATGAAATGGAGGCCTTGCAGAGGGACACGAACAAAATATACAAATGGTCAGAAGACAACAATATGACATTTAACACCGAGAAATTTCAGCTCTTGAGATACTGTATGGTAGAAAAGAGAAACTTAAACAGACCGCATATTATGCTCCAGATAGACAGGAAATTCAGAGAAGCACGAAAGCGATCGATCTGGGGGTAATAATGACTGATCATGCGAAATTCGAAACACAAATTCAGATAGCGATAAATAAAGCAAAAAGAGTCGCTGGAACAGGTACTAAGAACGATGAAAAGAAGGGACAGGACAGTAATGATTTCCCTGCTAAAAAAACACTGATTATACCAAAACTTAAATACGGCTCAGTTTTGACGTCCCCATATAAAAAAAACTAATAAACTAGAAGAAACTCTGAGATATTTCACAGCAAAGATTGATGACTGCAAAGAGCTCAAATACTGGGAAAGACTACGTAAACTAAGTCTGTACTCCCTGGAAAGAAGAAGAGAGGTACACCATAATCTACATATGGAAAATTACCGAAAAACTGGTACCAAACCTAAAACTAAACCCAATTACCATTCAAACAACACTAGAAAATAGGAAAGGCAGGATGGTTAGTGTTCCCAAATTAAAGGCCCGACAAGGGACCTCCTCAACACTGAAGAAAAATAGCTTGGTTGTCAGGGGGCCAAGAGTTTTTAACCAGTTTCCAAAGGACCTCAGAAACGTTACCGGGGTCAAAGTTGAAGTCTTCAAGAGAAGACTAGACGGTACTAGATGAGCCGGGTGTACCTGGCTATGTACGGTGGAGAGCGCAAGAAAGCACCTCGCTCCTCCACCAAACCAGACCTAGAGGCGGGGCCACCAGCTTGACCATCGTGTGAAGAGAGACCAACGCACGGAACAACAACGAGGTTAACGAGGTATATATTGTTACACACAGACCGTACGTGGAACAAGGAACTCTTCTGGGAAAATCCACTATAGTCCAAATAAGTAATGGTAAATGACAAATACTATAGTTTTTCTTTTTCATGTAATATTTATTAATCATCATTATTTATTCGGATTTTAGTGGATTTAATTTTCCCAGAAGAGTTCCTTGTTCCATGCACGGTCTGTGTGTAACATGAAAGCTTCTCAAGAGACCATTCTGAGTTGTAACATATATATATTATATATATATATATATATATATATATATATATATATATATATATATATAAATAAATATCCAGTAGTAGTGACTCTATTTCCTTTTTTATTATTATTAATTTTAACTGACTATGTATTCCATGAAATAAAAATGTAAATGAATGTAAATAAAGTTGATTTAGAATCAATTTCGTGACCTGTTTACAACTGATAAGGTTAAGAACAATTACCATTTCCCGTTTTCAATTTCATTTTCAAAGTATTATCGGATTTTATCCCTAAATTTGTTCGCGTGTTCAGGATAGGGAATTAAAGAAGAGTAAGGGGGTGTTATCAATCTACAAGACCATTAATGTCGCCATTTGTTTTATTATGATAGTTGAGAAAGACGGTGGCTCGGTAGGTTCTTATCCGGTTGCCCGTAGCAACGCCATCTACCCGCATTTAAAGAGTACAATTAAGTAAATAAGTAGTGCAGCGGGAGAAAGGGATAAGCGACAAAATCGGCAAAATGTGTTTTCTCTTTGAAAAGACAACTTATTCTTCCCTCTGTCACCTCCAATTGGCAGATATCCCATTTTGTGACTGGAAACAGGGAAGAATAAGGTGTCCTTTCAAACAGAAAACGCATTTTGCCGATTTTGTCGTTTATCCCCTTTTCCCGCTGCACTACTCGAGTAAATTGCATCGACTAATGCGAATTGAAGTAAATATGGGCCCGGGACAGATAAGATTCCATAAGAAAAGCGAAGAAGAGAGCGTTGATAAGCGGAAACAGAGGGGAGAAAGTAATTAAAAGAAATAAGATAGATGACGCCTCGGCTCAACCAGACGTGCTTGGTCAGATTACTCTAGAGGAGAGCGAGGTTTCTTTGTAGGTTTGGGGAACCGAACCCCCGGGGCCTACTAACTTCGGGTTGAGGCCAGTAAGCTACCTAGAACCATAGCAAACAGGTGCCAGTTACGGAACGCCAACACCTCCCAAAGGACGAAGGAAAGAAACTCACCCACTCCTACGAGACCATATACCAGGAAAAGACGGAAGAAACCAGGAAGGAGACGGCGGTAAAGCGAAAGGCTGATTGTTCTCCTCAAACTCCCTAATCCATTCACTTTATAGAATATGACGTAACTTAACGTTAACTGGCTTTAATTTACACAATTAACATTAAATAGCAAAGTCCAAATAAACTATAGAGTCATATTTGGAGCCACACCGGGATTTCACTCCGCAAACAGGATCCACATAATGTGCCAAATCCTGGAGACCTCTCAACGCTCCGACTATCTCGGGTCTGAGGCTCGAGGCGTAATGCTCGTCTTAAGTATTTCCGGAGAAATGCATAATAATCAAGCGGCGTCCTGTCGCTACAAAGACGAAGACGAGATGAACTGTTATTTAGCTTAGTAATTTAATAATCAGACTTCAGCATAGGAGACTCAGTTCTGCGTATACATTATACAGCTTGCAATGCGTGGTATGCTTAAATCCTCATCTTACAAGACTCCATTCTACTATATATATATATATATATAAGCAAACAACCACAAGGAAAAGGAAACACAAAGTCCGAGCGCTTTCGTGATATATTCACATTATCAAGGAAGATAATGTGAATATATCACGAAAGCGCTCGGACTTTGTGTTTCCTTTTCCTTGTGGTTGTTTGCTTATTAATAAGGTCACGTGTTATTTTGTGATTCTAGTGCATATATATATATATATATATATATATATATATTATATATATATATATATATATATATTAGTGGTGGACCGGCTGTCAGTTTTTCAACATATGCGGATGCGGATTTTTAATTTCAATATCCGCGGATGCGGATGCGGATATTTAGTTAATCTATCAATATAATATAGAATTATGAACATATGACATAATTTTTCAAATTTCGTGATATTACTATTATGGCAGGCAATGCATAAGAATTAAAATTAATATTAATGTTTTCATTATGATAAAAATAATAACTTTCTCAAGAGTTTCAGCCACAGAAAATTCAATGAAACAAGTTTCATTCAATTGTCTGTGTTACCAACTATTTATATTTTGAGGTTTATATATTTGTTTGTTCATTAATCATTAATACTTTACATGAACTGCGCATGACTGGGCCTTATAAGCTACTTTATAAGCTAATTTAATTGTAAATTGCATAATTTATTAGAGGTAATATCCGCATAACATCCGCAGTCAGAAGTGCGGATGCGGATATCCGGTCCACCACTAATATATGTGTGTGTATATATATATATATATATATATATATATATATATATACGAGAAAATTCTGACCTGTGCTTAAAATAAGCCAAAATTTATAATCGAGATACCGTAAGGTGTTTTCTGCAATGCACCCGAGGTTCTCTTTAACCCACCAGTCGAGAACCACTGTTAATCAAGGGCTCTGCCACTGTGCATAGTATGCGCGCGCGCGCACACACGCACACACACACACACACACACACACACACACACGTACGTACGTACGTACGTTTGTAAGAGTTAACCCCTTCGTATTTTCCAGATATATTTTAATTTAAAAGTAATTTACGTCCCTCGGTCGGAGGTGCCACTTCGTCGTAATAAATTTCCAGGGTCAAACTTTATAACCGGAATCCATAGTAAAAGTTCCAGACCGAATGACTCCAATAACTCTTATTTTATCTATTTCCTCTTAATTCAACGGAATGGGAGACCTCCAACCTCGCTTCCTGCATGCATGCTCGTATACGCACCTCACACACACACACACGCAATTAAAAGGCGTACCTCAAGGGCTATTTGGGAATCCCTTCCCATTTTTCACTGACTCTCTCTCTCTCTCTCTCTCTCTCTCTCCGAGGAAATATTTTAATCATTGATGGGAAAAAAAATTTTTTTTCTTTTTATATTTGAAATATAACGTATAAAATCCCTCTTAAGTTAAATCTTGAAGGACGCTTCACGCATTGAGAGCAAGAACAAGAAAAGGAGGAAAAATGATCCGAGGACACACAATACAGACTAGATGGAGATGCGAGACTATTCAAGAATAAGAATGAATATATAATTCTTTTTTTTTTAATGCATTTAAAATTCTTTATATTTTATTTATTTTATTTTTTTAATGATAACAAAAGATTTAATAAAACCGAAATACATTTTTTTGAATAAATAGTCACAATTGTTTTTGAGTTCTCGTTAATTAACGTTCATTAGTTAACAATTGAAAGACTGAAAGCCACAACTTAATCTATTTCACACACACACACACACACACACACACACACACACACACACACACACACACACACAGAAAGTTAACAAAATTAAATAGACACTTGTTTTTTCCAAACAATTTATTTTTATTTGATTATAAAAGCGAGTAAATAATAATAAAGTAATTGAATGAATAAATGGAAAGGGGACCAGGAACACTATTTTAAATATATTTATTCAATTAATTTGTTTTTATTTATTGACTTTTCTAATTAAATTTTAAAAATGGAAAAAAAGGTGTCTATTTACCTTTGTCAACCATTCGTAGATCACTTAACGCACGGTGTGACTGAGTGGTTACGCTTGAGGCGTTACTGCACTGAGCTATAACCGCTCGTTCATACCTCGTTACGAAGTGGTTTATGGACAAAGATCACCCACGGGAAGAAAGAACGCGAATTTTTATATTTCTGCGGATAGATCAGTAATTTCCAACCTCTTCTGACTCGAGGCACCCCAATGCCATCCGTTATTTCGCGGCACCTCGGGTGGGGGATTTTCGTCTCCCACTATTCAACATCCAGTTTCCTCAAACTCTCTAACCCTCCACCCCACCCCGACCCACCAACATCATGTAACATCAAAATGAGCATCTATACGGTTTCCGTTTGGACGTAATGAATCGCGAATGTTTTGTTGAAATATTCATATCTTGATGAACTTTTGAATTTCCAATTCCCTACTTTTGTCATTTACGTGAAGTTTCGTGGACCCCTGTTCAGAAACACTGGTAGATTACTCTGGCTTTCAATCATCCAGTATATATATATATATATATATATATATATATATATATATATATATATATAATATATAATATATATATTACATCATGGACCTCGATCAATCAGAAGTTGTAATTCTCCTACATACGAGCAGAAACCAATGCCCTGAGGGGGCACCTTCGCATGCAGTACATACTGTATACACATTTTAACTGCAAACAACACACAGTATAATTAATGTAAAGAACGACACTTGTGTAGAAGAGCGTATGTAGGAGAATTACGACTTCTGATTGATCGAGGTCCATGGTGTAGTGGATAGCATATCTGACCGGCAATATATATATATATATATATATATATATATATATATATATAAAGCAAACTCTCTCGTCTTTGTCTTTCATCTGGTACTTTTCCTTCCTGCTGGAAGTGCGCTTTCATTCAGCTTGTCGCAAAGAAGGGTGACTGCTCTCAACCCTCCAACTATCGTCCAATTGCTTTGATTTCTTGCCTTTCTAAAGTTTATCGATCTATCCTTAATAGGGAGATCCTTAAACACGTCTCTACTCACAATCTTCTTTTAGGTTAGCTTCCGCAAGGGACGCTCTACTGGCGATCTTCTTGCATCTCTCTTTGTCTCTTGGTCATTTTCCTTTCTGGATTTAGGTGAAACCTTTGACATTAAGCAAGAATTATTATAAGCTTTTGATAGAGTCTGGCACAAATGTTTAATTTCCAAACGACCCTCCTTCGGTTTCTATCCTTACATCTGTGACTTCATTCCTGATTTCCTTTCTGGCCGATCTATTTCTGCGGTTGTAGATGGCCACTGTTCTTCTAAAGCTATTAATAGTGGTGTTCCTCAAGGCTCTGTCCTGTCACCCACTCTTTTTCTTTTATTTATCAATGATCTGTTAAGTCGCACTTCCTTTCCTACACAGTCCTATGCCGATGATTCCACTCTTCACTTCTTCCCCCGCTTCACAAAGCGTCCTTCTCAAGACACTCGAAGCTTCCCCGTGGGAAGGCTATGGTACACCTGACCTCTGATCTTTCTACTATCTCTGACTGGGGCAGAGAAAACTTTGTGGCTTTCAGTACCTCAAAAGCTCAGTTCCTTCATCTGTCTATTCTTCACACTCTTCCACACGACTATTCTCTTATGAACAACAAACAACTCAATCCTTCTTCTCTTAACATTCTTGGCATTCCCTTTTCTCGTGATCTTTCCTGGAAAGATCACATATACTCTCTTTGTAAAACGGCTTTTAATACGTTAGGTCCCCGCAAGGGGGTTCTAAGCTCGTGCTCTTGAGTGCTCTTTGTGCTCGTTTGTACGTGCTTGTTCCTGGAGGTTTCACGTGCGCCCTCCCGGCCCTAGCACCCAAGGATGGTGGGGCTCGACCCTGCAGTCCTTGTCATCCTTGGTCTTTTTCCACTTCGACTGTCCCCTCCACCCTTTCTTTTTCCTCTGTCTTTCCTCTCACTTTTTCTTTGTTTTTCCGCTGAGATATGCCCTTTAAATAGAGGCGAATCGGTTCTTCCCGAACTAAAAAAAAAAAAAAAAAAAAAAATACGTTAGGTACGCTGTACCGGCTCCGCAGTTTCTTCACTAGCACTCAGTTGTTGTCTCTGTATAGGGGTCTTGTCCGTCCCTGTATGGAGTACGCTTCTCACGTGTGAGGTGGCTCAACCCACATAGTTCTACTTGACCGGGTGGAATCAAAGGCTTTACATCTCATCAATTCTCCGCCTCTTACTGATTGTTTTTAATCCCACTCTCTCTTCGCCGCAGTGTTGCTTCACTCTTTCTTTACTATCGTTATTATAACGGACACTGTTCTTCTGAACTCTCTAACTGCGTGCTTCCTCCTTTAAGGAGAGCACGCAGTACCAGACTTTCGACACATTATCATTCCTTTTCTGTCCAACTCTCTAACGCGAGGGTTAATCGGTATTTTCAATCTTTCAGCTACTCAACCGGTGAGCTCTGGAACAATCTTCCTCAATCCATCTTTCCCCTCGTCTGTGACCTTCAATCTTTAAGACGCAGAGTGTCCATTCATCTCGAAAACCTTGGACCTTGATTTTGGCTCTTTTCTTCCTCTGTGAGGAGAGAAAGGCGTTTTCGCGGTCATTCGCCCTTGGCCTCTCTTCCTTCTTGCATAAGAAAGTGAACCGTTTTCTCCCACTTTCACTTCAGCTATTGACTGTATGAAAGAAAATTAATTTCTAACAATAACTATTTTAAAAATAATTAAAACTGAAACTGTAATTGAATTAATACTAATTTGAAGTAAATTAAATAAATAATTGTTTTAAATTACAATTAACTTTATTGAAACATTGGAAATAAATTAAGTCAATTAAATATAAGTTAATTATTATTAAATATAAATTAATAGTTAATATTTCTGGAAAAATATCAAAATACGCGAACTTAAATATATAGAAAATTGGTTCACAGTTAAATAAACTTAGTTTGCTTCCGCCCGAATTGTTCATTCTGACGAATTTCAAGCTTATTGCCCCACCTTAGATCTACGTGACCCACCAAGGGTGGTCAGAAATTACAAAGTACTCGCCCAGACTCGATCTCGCCACCTCCCGATCAGCAGCAGCCCAGCGTCTTAACCTCTAGGCTACCCAGGGTACACGTTTATCTACCAACTAATTTTTTTTATATGTGAGGATGAACAGCTGGGTGAGCTGAGCGCCGCTTGCCCTCGCTGGGAATCGAACCCAGAGCCTGTGGATTCGTAGTCAGTGTTGCTAATCACTACACCACGGCTAACATTATTATTATTATTATATTCAGTTTCGGGGCCACCTACTTTTTGGGCTCCTGACTAGCCGAAAGTTGGCCATGTGGGAAATAACTAACCAATCTAAAACGACCACGCAACCTACTGTGTAACCTAACCCGGAAGTAAGACTCACCCTGATTCGCCCTACAAATCGCCGAAATCTGGTGGTCCCGAAACTGAATATCAGCCAAATGCGTTTAATGACCTTCCGAGTACTTCGGGACTTGTTTTAACAGAAAATAATATTTAATTCTCGGTTCGGCGCCCGAATATATCGGAGGAATGTGTCGTTTTCGGGCGCAGGTTTCCGATTGCCTCCTCTTCGGCGTTTTTCCAATTTAGGGCATACTATTTTAGTTAAATGTAAATTTATAAATTCAAAATAAATACCGAATTATTTTATATTTCATTTAGATCCATCATTTAATTTATTTAAAATGTTAACACTAATATTTGTTCTCACTTTATGAAGTTCTCTTCATCGCAAATTTTAAAAGTGGTAAAATGTCGTGTACGCCACTCGAAAGACGAAATTTACGAGCTTTAAAATAAGGTTGACCTAGTTGTTATAATTAACATTACAGAAGTTATGAAGTTGGTCAATTAAGGAGGATGTAACTTTTGAGAATTAACAATGATTGGGTTGTTTAATTTCCCTTCGTAACATCTAATAAAGTCGTATAACGGAGGGGACCTACAGCTTTACGAGGGATCCGAACCGTCTAAGGATCGCTACATAGTCTGGACGCAGCGGACGGTTTCCCATCTAACTACTCGGACCCAATGTCGCCTAACCGCTGATCAACTGGAAGCGGTGTTATGACATTGGTTACGACGTAGTCCTAACTTTTGAAATTCTCTCTCTCTCTCTCTCTCTCTGTATATATATATATATATATAATATCAAAAGAGAAGCTTTAGGAGAACCTTTCTCTTCCAATAACCCAATGTTCCCGATATAAATTTCTCTGTTGAGGGCAGCACCGTAGTCCAAATGCATAGTAAATTAGTCTGCTGCTCGTTATAGTCGGTATTCATATGTATGACACGTGGATCAAAGTTGACGGAGTTTGAACCTGGTACGACTGTGCGAATGATGTTGGAGACCTTAAAGTGGAACACTGTGGAACATGCTAGTGTGGAGTCCAGACCAGGAAAGACAGAAATTATAACAACTCGCAACGCGATGATCGTCGAACTGTTTGATAAGAGAAGAATGGATGAGTAACTTAAAATCCGTTACTCACGACGTCGTCAAATGGTCGTACAGGTCTTTAGACGAATGAGTTTACTGTGCGTAGAAGGAGTCAGAGGAAGGGCAGCCGCCCACAAACAACAACAACAACAACAACACAGCTCCGAATGCAAAGCGACAACCACCTGTCCTGTAGAGTGATGATGAGTCCTACTGCACACTCTGCGCATCCTGTGGTAGAGACTGGGTATGGCGACAGCCCCGAAAATGCTTCGATCTTCGCTACATTCTTTAAATGGCTACGAATGAAGGCGGCAGTGTAATGGTATGGGCATATTTTTCATGGTTCGGACTAGGGTCATTTTGGCATTTGTGAATGATACAACGACTACTAGGTCATATTGTGACATTTTAGACAACAATACAATGCCAGTATTTATAGAATTTTATGGTGAGGGTCCGTACCTGATCTAATACAACAACGCCACCTATCGCAAAGCCCGGACTATAACCGAGTGGCTCGAACAGAATAACGTTGACATGCCATGGTCCAATGGTCCATTCAATAACCTAATCTTTCAATCCGACAGAACACTTCTGAAATTAATTTATTTATTTGAAACTGAACTGCTGGAGGAATGACCCAATATCCCTCCCAAAACCCATAAAAAATTGGTTTCAAAGCGTTTCTGAGAGAATTGAGGCTGTCATGTATAAAATTGACATTATCCTGTTAAAATACCTTTTGCCTCGAATCAACTCTTGTGAATCTTGTGTTAATGTTTTTGGGTCCCGTTGTATATAAATTATTTTTGGTCATCTTGCCTCCACCCCTTCATTCCCTGACGAGGTGTACTTCTAAATACACGAAAGGCCTTGGAATCATTTTTCTTTTTCCTTGTGGATTTGCATCATATATATATATATATATATATATATATTCCTTTTACTTTAAAACAGAAAACAAAGATGGAATTTTTATTTTTTGAAATATAAAACATTTGAGAGAGAGAGAGAGGACCCTTAACCTATTTTTCACCTCTGATGAAGTCTTTTCAATTGTAATTTTTGTCTTTTGTTTTAATATTTTTATTTTAAGAATTGAAAAATCTATAAAATTTTAAATTTTTATTCTAGATTTTCATTGTTTCATCAAATTTGAGTACTGTTATAGATATATTCTTTCAGATTTTGGAAGCATATATATATAGATATATATATATATATAACCTTTGGTTAGCTTCCGCCCGAATTGTTCATTCTGACGAAGGTCAAGCTTTTCACTCCACCTTAGACCTACAGTTTAACGTGGAATCCGAACCACGCCCCATCAGCAGCCCAGCGTCTTAACCACTACGCCACCTAGGGTACCCATTTATCTACCAACCACTTTCTTTATTGTGTGGAAGGATGAACAGCTGGGGTTTGCTGCGCGCCGGCTGCCGTCGGGTCTCGAACCCGGGGCCGATGGATTCGTAGTCAGCGACGCTAACCACTACACCACCGAGGCACATATATATATACACACTGTGTATATATATATATATATATATATATATATATGTATGTTAATGTAAAGAACGACGCTTGTGTGGAAGAGCGTCCGCACAAGATGAGGAGAAAGAACGAACAAATGAAAAATGAGGCACCTCCCAGGAATCGAACCCGGGATCATCCAATTGTTCGTTCTTTCTCCTCATCTTGTGCGGACGCTCTTCTACACAAGCGTCGTTCTTTACATTAATTATACTGTGTTGCTTGCATTTAAAATGTATGTATGTATGTTACACACAGACCTTGTATGGAACAAGAAACTCTTCTGAGAAAATTAAATTCACTATAGTCTGAAGAATAAGTAATGGTAAATAACAAATACTATGGTTTTTCTTTTTCATGATGGAATCCATTGAAGAGTTCCTTGTTCCATGCACGGTCTGCGTGTAACGTAAAGGTTTCTCAGAGGACCATTCTGAGTTGTTGTAGTATATATATATATATATATATATGAAAATTTAAATGGAACACTTTATTAACAAAAGAAAGAAATAACCTGTATATATATATATACATATATACATTTTAGCTGCAAACAACACACAGTATAATTAATGTAAAGAACGACGCTTGTGTACAAGAGCGTTCATTTTTCATTTGTTCGTTCTCCCTCCTCATCTTGTGCGGAACGCTCTTCTACACAAGCGTCGTTCTTTATATATATATATATATATATATATATATATATATATATATATATATATATATATAATGTGAAAGGTTATCGCTGATTGCTCTTCTGTAGTTTGCAGTGACGTAGGAATCGAGACCGGTCTCGAGACTTTTTCTTCTGGTCTCGGTCTCGGTCTCCACCCTGGTGGTCTCGACTACATCACTGGTAGTTTGTAAATAATGAAATGGTGGGCTCTTTATAGTTTTTCCTCCACGTAAGAACTACGTCTCAACTTATCTGTAAAGAGTTCTCGCCCCTTTTCCCTTCCCTCGTAATGTTCATTTTCCTTCGCATTTGAATATATCAACTTGAATGTTGCGGGATCTTAGAACTTTAGCGTACGGAAATGGCACGGAGATTATAAACAGATTGTTGACAAAAATAAATAGACACCCTCGGTTGTTTTTCATAGTTTTTATTTGATAAACAAAGTCAATAAATAAAGACAGATCTATTTAGGAGCTCGTTGCTTTTCGCTTCGTATTAGGGAAAGCTGACACGCGTTCTGACCTTCTATTGATTAGCTTCGTAATTTTTCTCGAGAACACTCATCATGATGTCTATTTACATTTGTCAACCCTCTGTAATTCCAGCAATATACTATATAAATATTATAAATAAATAATTTTTCCTATCATCATTGCCGTGAATCATTGCCGTAAATGTGATTTCATTAAATAGTTTTCTTCTTTTCAACGCAAGTTGTCCAAATTTCTTCATTTTAGAAGGGCTGCTTCGTCGTGGCGACTGTTGAAACACCGCTTCTCAGGGGCGTTGCCGGAATTTCTTTTCGGGATGGGTTATATATATATATATATTAAAAGTGTGTAAATGAGTAAAACACATTCATAAATGTATTACAATAATTGAATATGTGCTGAACGTACTTGGCATGACGTACTTATAATTTACTTATAATTTTAAAAAAATGCATAGAAATATCAAACCTATGATTTTATTTCGGGGGCTGAAGCCCCCGTAGCCCCTCCTCCATGTCTACATCCCTGCCGCTTCTCGTCGATCAACGAAGTTAAACGATATTGGATTTAGATATTAATTGTTTACTACATAATTTGCGTCCGGATTCGGCAGCAACCCTGATTCGAATCTCACATAAAATTGAATATTTAGATTCTGAGTTACGCAATATTATGAATATTGGTATTAAACTACGTTATCCAAATTTCATTTCTAGTAAATTTGTTTAAGCAAAACTACCAAAAACAATATTATGATCGTGTTTAATTCAAAAGGAAATTGATCCTAAAAATATCCTTAGTCTAGCTTGTAAATTTAAACATTCCCCGACTTTGCTCAAAACAAATGGAATTAACGTAGTCTTTCCCGACCTTACCTAAAATAAATGGAATTCTTTCCCGACCTTATTTAAAATAAATGGAATTAACGTAGTCTTTAAGTACTGTATAAAAATACTGTTTAATCTCATCTAGTAAAGTAGAGCCCAGATAATGCAGCTGACTATCTACTCAATTGGACGCGGACAATGGAACTCAATTTATACGAGTTAAACTGAAAAACGGCATAAATGTTCGTGCAGGACGTCAAATAATTGTCGTAACGCGTCGTTTAACCCTATGTATAGATATAATCATAATATTAATTGGGAGAATTCTAAATTTCTCGTTAAAAATAAAGACAAAACTGATAGGAATATTCTGAAATGTGCCTTCATCTATTTTATAAATAATTTCAATAACAGTTCGGGAACGTATGAAATGAAACGCAGTCTTGTTAAAATATCTTTTTTCCTTTAATTAATACTCGTTAATTTTTTGCTAACCTCACCTGACTATTTTGTTTACCCTGTAGAGAGAGAGATATATATATGATATTTCCGGCTTCTTGCCTTTTCCCTTCATTCCCCGACGAGGTGTACTGTTGAATAGACGAAAGACTTTAGATTAGCTTTTTATTTTTCCATGTGGGTGTATATCATATATTTATTTTGGGTGTTTAATTGTAAAATTAATCTCGTACTTTAATTACTATACAGTACATATATGTAGGGGATGATGTCTGTCTGTTCTTTGTTCGTTTATACACGCCTAACCGGCTACTGTAATCCGCATCAAATTTAGTATACACATTAAGGGAAAACCAGGGAAGGTTTTAGTAACACACCCTCTCCTCCCAGTCCCCTGTGGGTTATGTTTCGAGGGGCTTTTGTTGCGTAAGACGCAGCGGGTCATGTAGTCGTTAGCATCGCAGGCTGGGTTCTATTCCTGGCGAGGGCAAGCTTTCAGCCGTTCATCCTTCCATAGAAAAAACCACTCGGTAGATAAATGGGCCCCGTGAGTAGCTTAGTGGTTAAGATGTTGGTCTGCTTTTCGGAAAGTCACGAGATGGGAGTCAGGGCGAGGTCTTTGTAATTTCTGACTTCATTGGTGAGTTATATTTCGGATTCCACGTTAAGCTGTAGGTCTAAGGTAGGGCAAGAAGTTTGATCTTCGGTAGAATGACCAATTCGAACGGAAGCAAAGTAAGGTGAAGATATATATATATATATAGGGTTGACAAATGTAAATAGACACCATGATGAGTGTGCTCAAGAGCAACTTGCAAAGGTCATCAATGGAAAGCGAGAACGTGTGTTCGCTTTACATAATTGAAAGTGGAAACCAAAACGATCCTCAATAAATTAATTCAATAAATCTGTATTTATTTATTGACTTTTATCATCAAATCAAAAAACTATGGAAAAACCTGAAGGTGTCTATTTACTTTTGTCGATACTCTGTATAGTTTCATGATGCAAGTTAGTCCGTATTAGTAATAAATTGAGTGGTTCATTGGTACCACTGTATAGGGATGAGTACGATTAGTTTGCGACATGTTTTTTTTTAGAAACGAATTGTTAATAAGAGTTATTTGACGAAGCTTCAAAAAGCAACTGTAAGAAATTACCCCATTACCCCCTTCTTCTCCCCCCCCCCCCCCCCATTCACCCCCATCCCCAAGATACAAAATAACCGTATGTGGATATGGTACCTATACGTTATTAAATTGATGTTTGTAACCATAAGGTCTATATAGCAGGATTTAATGGCGACTTGCACGAATTACTATTCCTGGTTGTAATGGACACACACACACACACACACAAGATGAATCCGGATGAAGCATTTTATATGAATATATTGTCATTCTTATCTGATGAATGAGATTTTTGCGTGCCACATTTTATATAAATTTCCACACTCAACGAATATATATATACACGGTGGCGCAAAAATCGCGATCATAGGAATTTTCAGTGTTTATTATAATATATTACTTTTTCCTTTTAAGCAGGGGATGGCTGCGAAATTAACAATAGACGAGAGGGTGAGCTTGGTTTTAATGTATGGAATACCAGGTACAACAAATCGATGAATCGGTATACCCTCTCGTCTATTGTTAATTTCGCAGCCATCCCTACCTAAAAGGAAAAATAATATATTATAATAAACACTGAAAATTTCTATGATGCGCGACTTTTGCGCCACCCTGTATATTATATATATAATGGCATCGCATTAAGTGCAATATATATGTATGATATGCGGTATCTTGAATCCCAAGCACCTGTAGCGGCCGTTAGCCTTAAGAGCCAATTCATTTAGCCTTCTGCCAGGCGTGTACCATCTGAGTGAGAGCGTAGATGGCACTGTAGCCATCTGGCTGGCCTTCCCTTCTAATGGTGCCTAATCCAAAATTTTAGAGGGAATGAAACAGCGGAATGAATAATACAAAACCATAAAGCATTATTCGCTACATTTAAAGCCAGCTGTGGGAGATGGGCAGAAGGGGGAGCCTGGCACTATAGTGGGGTAGTGCTAGAGGGGGTAAAGGGAGAGAGTGCCACCTGTATTGATCTTTCGGCACCATCTGGATGGAGGTGGAAGGAGGAGGAGGAGCGACAAAGAAAGCGAATAGCCCAGCTTTAATGAAGAAAATTACATCATAAATAAATACCCGCAAACATCCTTATGCTCGGGACCCTTTCTACGGGGTGGGGGAGGTAAATTTTTTAAGGGGAAAGGATCCTACTGGGGGGGGTTCCTTTCCCTTACAGGAGAAGGTAACTAAGTTCCATTTTGTTTCGTTTATTTTCACTTTGTTTCGTTTATTTTCACTGTTTCTTTCGGTCAAATTTCCGATTCTATTCGGGATGCGTATCACGGTAGCTTTTTCTTTTCAACAAGTTTCGACTCGATCGTGGCACTGTTAGTGCCGAAACATTGGCACTCTAAAATGGATTATAAAATAGATTTCTTTTAAAAATTCACTTAACTTAAATATATATATATATACACATACATATATGTATGGTGTCTCAAAAGTCCTGCCCCATTTTGTACAACATAATATTAGCCTTTGGGGCAGGACTTTTGGGACACACACACACACACACTATATATATATATATATATATATATATATATATATATATATATATATATATATATATATATATACACACACACACTTTTAAATCTACAAAACATTAAGTGCAATTTATGATTTCTAATTTTACGAAGTAAGGTCTTTTTTCTTAATTTTATTGGAGATAATTTCAGGTTTTTAAGTCAATTTGAGTCAATTTCCTTCGCTTCACTTCACAGATTCGTCTCTTTTTGAGCAGAAAATCTCCTAAATTTGGGCCAGAGAAAGTAATGAACATTTCGGGGGAAATTTCGAGGGCAGATATGGCAATACGAATGGATGTAATTCGTGTACACACATAGGGACTCGCATCAAACTATATATATATATATATATATATATTATATATATATATATATATATATATATATATATATATATATATATAATTTCACAATTAAACACATGAAATGAATGAATGATACAAACCCACATGGAAAAAGAAAAATGATTCCAAGGTCTTTCGTGTATTCAGAAGTACCTCTCGTTAGGGAGGTACGAGGTGTACTTCTGAATACACGAAAGGCCTTGGAGTCATTTTTCTTTTTCCCTGTGGGTTTGCATCATATATATATGAGAGAGAGAGTTACAAGGAGTTACAAGGAAAAGAAGTACCTCAAAAGGCCTTGCGGCCCATACCGAGGAGGTACCAATGGCAACGGGTGCCACGGAAAATTTTCTACACACTCAAAGAGTGTGCAAAATTTGGTCTAACCTTTTCTTGAACTGATCCACAGAGGAACTGTTCACAACTTCCGAAGGTAACCTGTTCCATGTGTCACAGATCTTATACGTAACGTAATTCCCACACACACTAGTCCTAAACCGTTTCAAATCCAACTTCCAACCATTGTTGCGAGTTGGGTTATCATTTAAACTAAACATACTTCTAAAATCGACATCGTTGAACCCTCGTAAGAGCTTGAAAACCTCGATCAGTTGACCGCGCAGCCTCCGAGTTTCAAGCGAAAACAAGTTCAGGGCGCGTAACCGTCGATTGTAGCCCATATGCCTAACGGAAGGGATCAACTTTGTGGCCCTCGCCTGCACTCGCTCCAGCCTCTCAATATCTTTCCTGAGGGTGGGCGACCAGAACTGCACAGCATACTCCAGGTACGGCCGAACAAGGGAATTGTACAGTGAGAGCACAATCTCCTTGTTCCGAAACTGAAATTGCCTCCTGATATAACCCAATAGTTTCTGGGCTTTCTTTTCCACCTCTACACACTGTTTCGTAAACTTAAGGTCGCTGCTAATTAGCACACCCAAGTCCTTTTCTAAATCAGTCACCTCGATATTACTGCCCAACATCGAGTAGTCCGACTTGGGATTGGCGTAGCCAATGTGCATCACTTTGCATTTACCCAAGTTAAACGGCATTTGCCATTTTTCGGACCACTCTCCTATCCTACCTAGGTCCGCACGCAGTTCCTCGATCGCTTCGGGCGTCCCAACATTGGCCCCAAGCTTGGTGTCATCAGCGAATTTGGCGATCCGACTGACGATGCCACCGTCGATATCATTTATGTAAATGGTAAACAACAGTGGCCCCAAAACGGAACCCTGAGGAACCCCACTAGTGACCGAGGCCCAACCCGAACTAGCCCCTTTAATTACCACCCTCTGCCGCCTATTCCTCAGCCAGTTTTCAATCCACCTACCTATTTCCCCACCGATACCCAGCGCGCGCACTTTCGCCATTAGCCGGCGGTGAGGTACCTTATCAAAGGCTTTCTGAAAGTCGAGATAAAGTATATCAATCGCCCTACTCTTATCGTACTCACTCAACATGACGTGGAAAAACTCGAGCAAGTTGGTGAGACACGACCTATGCCGTCTAAACCCATGTTGGGAGTCCCCAAGCAGCTTGTAGGAATCCAAATGGTCAACGATTCTATCAGCTATTATCCTTTCTAATAATTTACCTACAACTGAAGTGAGACTAATAGGACGATAGTTCCCTGGACTTTCGTGATCCCCTTTCTTAAAGATAGGGGTCACGTTGGCCTCCCTCCAGTCGCCAGGCACCTGGCCCATCTCCAACGATTTGTTGAAGACTGTAGCCAGGTGGGGAGCCACCTGGTCGCGGACTTCTCGCAAAACACTGGGGAGAAACTGGTCTGGCCCAGGAGCCTTAAACGCGCTCAGTTTGTCTATTCTATGAGCAACGACTGTCGCGGTACATCTAACACTATCCAGGCCAGCACCTTCGTGCCTCACAGCTGGCTCGGGGATGACGCGGGTATCCTCCCTGGTGAACACTCCCGCAAAGTACTCATTAAGCACATTAGCGATGTCCGCGTCGGAGGTCCGCAGAACGCCGCTTCCGTCCTTTAAAGGACCTATCATGCTTCTAATGGGCTTTCTACTATTAACATAACTGAAGAACTCCTTAGGGTTCCTCTTGCAGAGGCTTGCCACCCGTAGTTCTTCGTTACGTTTCGCTAGCCTAACCTTCGCCTTCACTTCCCTACACAGGCGGACATACGCTTCAGTGTTCTCGTGGGAAAGATTGGCCTTCGCCCTCCTATACGCTACTTTCCTATTTCGGATAGCCGAAGCGATGCCACAATTGAACCACTTAGGCTGCGTTGAAGCAGGGGTGACCGGTTTTGAGGGTATGGCAGCAGACTGCAGCACCATAAACTCATCCCGGAATGCACTCCACACTCCCTCAACATCGCCGCCAACCTCTAACCCCATCTCTCCTACGCTATCCCTGAGGCTAACAAAGTTCGCCCGCCGGAGATCGAGCTTACTGCCTCTCGAGTTACTACGCTTCACCCGAGGGACGCACACACGGAACCTAATAAGACTGTGATCACTCCCGCCCAACGATTCGTCAACGGTGAGGCCAGTGACGAGGTTGTCTTCGGTCGTGAACACTAAGTCCAGAACGCTTTCGCCTCGTGTAGGCTCGTTGACCCACTGAGTGAGGAAGTTCTCATCAGCAAAGTCAACTAGCCTCCTCCCTTCAGCATCGGCAGTCCTGTTTTCCCACTTTATGCCGCGACAGTTGAAGTCTCCTAAAACTACACACACCCTATCCCCTAGCAGGCTACTGAGTTCGGTGTACAGGGCTGTATCGTCCTCGAGGAGGAGATGCGGAGGTCTGTACACCAAGATTAACCTATAGTTCGTCCCTCCCACGTTCAGATCGACGCCAAGCAGCTCCCGTTCCGACCGGAACTGGCAGTCAACCGGACTCAACTTGTCCCTCACGTATATTAGTACCCCACCCCCCTCCCCACGGGTGCGGTCTTTGCGAAACATTCTATACCCGGGAATTTCGAACTCCCCAACGTAGTCCCTACGATCAATATGAATCCAGGACTCGGTGATAGCAACGATATCCTGGTATTCTGATGCTAAGAGCGCCCGTAGCTCGCGAAACTTGTTCCTAATTGACCTAGCATTAAAAAGCATTGCACGGAGGGAGCCTTCCCTATTCTGACCGCCCCCTAGCACGACCCGTTTCCCGAACAGCCAGGGCTGTCGGGAGTCGAAGAGCCCCTCACTATTGCTGTTGGAGGGGGACTACCTGCTGGGGGAGGGGGACTAGCTGCTGGGGGAGGGGGACTAGCTGCTGGGGGAGGGGGACTATCTGCTGGGGGAGGGGGACTATCTGCTGGGGGAGGGGGACTATCTGCTGGGGGAGGGGGACTATCTGCTGGGGGAGGGGGACTAACTGCTGGGGGAGGGGGGCTAACTGCTGGGGGAGGGGGGCTAACTGCTGGGGGAGGGGGGCTAACTGCTGGGGGAGTAGGTTTAACCGTTTGGGGAGCAGGATCAATTGCTGGTTTGGGGGGTCTTAGTTTAAAAAGATTATACAAATTAATGTTCAGTAAATCACCATACTTCTTTTTCCCCTTCTGGTTAAAATGTATCCCGTCCGACCCATAGTATTCCCCATTTCCGTGGAATGTAGGCCAAAAATCGACAAACTTTAGGCCTTTTTCATCACACATGCGTTTAACTCTTTTATTTATGCTAATGGCTTTACTTAGAGTATAGTCACTAGCACGCATTCGAGGGAGAATTCCTACGACCATACCCATGTCTGTCCTATCCCTAACCTTGTCAGTTAGGTTCTTAAATTCTTTAATAATGGGCTCTGTCTGCCCTCCTGTCCCTCCCATAAAAACGTCATTGCCACCAACATGGACAATGATAGGGCAACTCTTATTTTTGATATTAATTTTGCCTAATTCCCTATTAATTATCTGGCTTGTGGCACCCGGAAAACATCGGAGCTTTCTCTTGGTCGCCCGTCTTGCTCCGAAAAAGTCCCCTTGATTCCTTACCATAGAATCCCCAATTAAAAAGGATTCATCCTCCTCATCAGCAAGTAAGTGAAACTTATTTTTGATGGTAATGGGTTCCAAATCCTTATGTTTTGGTTTTGGTTTGGAGGGTCTTTTATTTTTGACCAATTTGAATTCTTGGTCCTCCGTTCCATTTTCCGGAATAGTCACCGTGTTTTCCAAGCGTGCCACGCTTTGCTCTAGATGCTTAATTTTACAATTTAAATCTGCTTGTTTGTTTTTAGTTTGATCTTGTCTACTGGGATGGATTTCCAGTACTACGAGCCTAGCTTCAAGCTTTTTTACTAATTCCTTTAGCTCTTTCACTTCCTTTTCGTGGTTGTCTCTAAGTTTACAAAACAAACATATACTAAGGGATGTGATATCGCTGATACTACCTTCGGGGAAGTCAACGCACCAATGATTAACTTTACATTTAAAGCATTCTGCTTTCAATTTAGCTGGCCCTGTCATATTTTTATTTTATTTATTATTTATTTTTTTTTTTTTTTTTTAATTACTATACGTTAATTTAAATAATACAATATGTTCCTTTTAATTAATACGATACGTTACTTTTAAATAATACAATATGCTACTTTAATTAATATAACGAATGGTGAGAGGGGTAATGGTGAGTTCTGAAGTAAACACGTGTTACAGACCGGAAACTGAGTTGAATACAGAATTGAATGGAACCTGTGGGTTGCCGTTAGTAACAATGCAGTCTGATATTAATTTAAATAATAATAAATGCTATTTTAATTAGTATATCGGTTGGTGAGGGAGGATTGGTGAATGCCGAAATACGAAATAATTAGTATATTGGTTAGTGAGGGAGGATTGGTGAATGCCGAAATACGAAATAAACACGCGCAGACGAGTGGCACGTGTTTCAGACCGGAAATGGAATTGAATACGGAACTGAATGGGATGTGTAGGGAGCCGTTTATAACAATGCAGAATGATGTTACTTTAAATAATATAATATGTTATTTTAATTTATACAACGGATCGTGGGAGAGAAGTAGTGAATGCGGGAGATGGACCTGCGAGAGCACGTGTTACAGACCGGAAATGGACCTGCGAGAGCACGTGTAAGACCGGAAACGGAAATAGACTCGAACATACAAATCTTACTATGTAACTCGTCTGAAAATGCAATCTGTAACTACCGTCTAAAACAATGCAAACTTATTTAATTTTAACTTTCCCAGAGAAATTCAGCCGAAAAAAACAGAATTTAAACAATATGGAATTATGTTCGTTAACCGGAAAAGGAGTAATTTAATTATAATTACTAATAAATTGTCTAATTATTAAGCAATAGTGCTTGCCCTAATCTCAATAATAAAGTAAATAAATATTATACTTATCTAACAAATATACAATCAAACTTAGTCACTATTAAAAAAGATACTGGAGAGACCACACAGCACGTCCGCCTCCGATGAAGAGAGAGAGAGAGAGAGAGAGAGAGAGAGAGAGAGAGAGAGAGAGAGAGAGAGAGAGAGAGAGAGAGAGAGAGAGAGTCCCATAAGTCCACTCGTAGGAAAATTTATTTTAAATTAAATTTCCAAAAATAATACAATTAGAAGTAAAACAAATGTTCAAATTGATGTCTTCTTCCGGGACCTTTTTTTTCTGCAGGTAAAATAACAGGTAAATGACTAATATGGAAGTCAATTACACTCAGGAAAAGGCCTCCGCCTTTTTCTCGGGAATGTAACTCTCTCCTATATTAGCCATTGTGTCTTATTTTACCTGCAACAGAAAAAAAAGGTCCCAAAACAAGACATCAATTTGAACATTTTAGTTCCAATGTATTATTTTTTGAAATTTTATTTAAAATAAATGTTCCTATCAGACCGGACTTATGGGACACCCTGTATATACTGCGTATGACGAGTTAAGAGTCCTGCCTCAAAAGTAGTTATTGTATAGCTATTTTTGAGGCAGGACTTTTGACTCACCCTGTATATACAGTATACATATTGGGTTTTGAATAAATGTTCAGGATCGATCTGTGTTCGACCACCATGCAACATCCCGCCTCATTTTGAAGATTTTTATGGTACCCATTTATCTACTAACGAAAGAAAGGATGAACATCTGGTAGAGCCCGTGACGGGAATCGAACCAGGTACCGGTAAATTCGTCGTGAGCAACACACACACACACACACACACACACACACACACACACACACCATATATATATATATATATTTTTTTTTTTTTTTTTTTTTTTTTTTTACGTCCCCCTTTACCTGCGCAAACATGTTTGAGCCCGGGCTTTTTTCTTTCTTTTTCACCTTGTTTCACGTGTTTCTCTTTTTATAGTCATATGGACTATGGTCTGGCAATAAACCTTTTCATTTTCATTTAGATATTTCCTTTATTTACCTTTGTTGAACTCTTTCGTGTCTGAAATTGTAAAGAAAAAAGCATTTCACAGACACACGCCTCGCAAATGGACAGTCGACAAAAGAAGTCTTTTTCAAGGGTAAATAGTTGAGCAGTCTCTTCCTTAATCCCGATCATTCTCATTTCAGTCTTCGTGCGAGAACCTCGAAAGTGAGAATCTCAACGAAGGCGGCAATTTTCAAATCAATCCAGTCTCATTGTATGATTTTCCCCTTTAAGTTAGACAATACCCCTCGAACCCGTAACTGCGTCACAGTCCTCCTTTTACCCTTTCTCAAATCTGGAATTCTCACTCAGAGTGTTCCTACTTTCGGAATGCGAACGGGAATGGGAATGTAGGAAATAATTTGGTTGGGGAGAATGGTGTAAATTAGTTCCTTGTGGAGAAATTCGGGAAGAGGACGATATGCAAATGGTATATGCGGTACTTCCTCGGTATGGGACGTCAAATGTTCGTTTGAAGTACGACCTCTCTCTTTATTCCCACCTCATTCTTGATCAAAATAAGAAAGAGACCCCCAAAAGGGGGATCTTCAGTAAGGTAGGACCATTTATATTCCCAGTTTAATATTTTCCATTTGCCTAAATCCGGCATGCATTGAAATCCAGTTAGGTCATTAAAATTACCCGGTTAGGGTATACTGTTAATTATTGATGTATTCATATTTTTTAAATATGCCGGGTAAGACTAGATTTAATGAGTTGTATTATACAATGTAATACCCGGTTAGGTAGCTGTTAAAACATAGTTTAGCTCCTAACATTAAAGCCATGATGCGAGTTGGTCACTGCATTGAGGGTAAAAAAAATTTTTTATTTCTAACAAACATTTCTTTTTTGCAAAAAAGTAAATTTAGTAAAATTTAATAAATTATTTAAAAAAAAAAGGTTTAAAATTTGTGATGTACGTTTTTTGGTTGTTTTTTTTCTGTGTAAGTTTTGTACAGAATTAATTTTGCATTTCTTTTTTGGCATAAGTATAGAATCCGTGGTTAAATTATTTTTTATGCTGTGCTGGTATATAGTCCGTGTGGTCAAATTCAGAAAATGTAAATTTGTTCCTGTTTACGTCATCTTGTTGTTATTAATGTTTATTTGTTCTGCTTAGACCTAGTTTAGTCTGAATATTATTGTTGTTGTGTGAACGTGTGATAATGCAGTGCTGTGATCTATCTACTTGCGAGTTGCCCCTGGTCAATTGAATGCTCAGTTCAGTTAACCGGGGGCCGCATTTGTTTGTTTTATTTAGTCAGTATTGCAATCTTGGCTTTAAACAATAATGGCTGGTCCTACTGCTGCTGCTGCTGCTCCTACTGTTATAGTGCATGTAAACGAAATTCTTGACTTATTCTACAGAAATATCACACGTTTAAAAACTTGTCAGACTCGCATTTTATACTTTGCATGTTTTAAATAAATATAACCACGCCATTGGCCCCAATAATAATTTAACCACGGATTCTATACTTAGGCCGACTTTTTATCTTTTTTTTATGTATTGGTTGTCAACATCTAATGAGAATATTCTGTCTATTGTCATTCATCTCTCTCTCTCTCTCTCTCTCTCTCTCTCTCTCATATTAGTACCGGGGAACGGAGGGTGAGGAGAGAGCGCCTTATGCTTTCCTATCCAGTTTTCTACTACTGCTAGAATAGTTTAAAATGAACAAGTTTGATAACAGGAACCTCTCCGAGTGCACCGAAAGGTCTTTGAGGCTTCCTCTTGTCCTTGTAACTCCTTGCAACGCCTCGTAACACTCTCGCACTCTCTAAATGATACAATATTCATGAAAAATGTGACCAGAATCACCAGATCAGTTATAAAAATACACTTGTAGAAAAATAAATGCTAAAGAATTAAATTGTATTGAAGGAAACTAAACATTCTTTAGACAAACCTGTTTTATAAACATGCAAAATACTTTCATTATCAAGGTCAATGACATTTTTCCCTTATTTTTTTCTGATCTGCGACCTTACCAAATCCTTTTGTGACCTTAAACTCCTTATATTGACCTTATCGCTTAAAAAGGCAATTTAAACTTTATGCCAGTATATCAATATCCACTCAAAAGGGAAATGTCGTATCTGACTCTTATAATAAACGGTAGATAATATAATTTAAGAAGTTTTGTTATACAAGTTGGCCCTGGATTTTTTTTTTTTTTTCCAACCAAGTTTTAACTTTAGAAAATTAATTAATTCAACTTTTAATTATGTTAATTAAAGATGAAGAAGAGGCTCATTTACTAAATAATTATACGATATATTTCTTGATTTTATTAATTAACTTTGGCCATTAATTAAATATACTCGACATTTTACACGATGGGAAAATTTCCCACGAACTCCAACCATGACTAAGACCTCAGAAGAATATGTAACACTATTTTTAAGTTTTATACAAAATTGGAGTAATATGGTAAGTGGTCTACTTCTCCAGGAACGCGTTTAATTGCAAAATATTACATACGTAAGAAGAAATTCTAGACGGTCTCCATCAAGGAATCTGGAACCGGGAAAGTGCCAGATAAGCCTAGTCTTGCATTTGGTGAAAATATTTGAGGAAAGAGGAAATGTTGACTTGCAGTCTTAGGCTGTATACGTGAACGTCACCCTGTTGACGTCCACGTCCATTAGAACATTAAGATGTTCTAATGGAAGTTTCTAAACGTTTACAAAGGAATCTCCTCTCTTCTCACGTCAGTGCGAAGATTTTGAGCGGAAACCGTGTCTGTTGTTACTTATAACAAGGTAACACGAAAGTTAGGCATACGTCTCTACTGGCAACTACAGTGGTTCCCAATCTTTTCTGGTTCAAAGCATCCCAATGCCATCTGTCTTGTTTCGCGGCGCTCCTGAGGATTTTGTCTTCTTTCGCGGTATCCCTGAGGTTTTGCGTCTGCTGCTGTTCAACATTGAGTTACTACTCCCTGAACACCATGTAACTTGAAGCTGACCTTATGTAGTTTCTTTATGGACGTATAGTTAAAAGGGTGCAAGGTTAAGGAAATTATATTTTAATTTACTTCTCTATTAACAGTCACAAATAACAGAAAAACTTAGGTACAACAGTAATAAAGGATTATATACAAAAAGATGATACGCATCAACATATACATTTGATTTGATTTGTGTTATTTATAATCAAATACAAATACAAAAAACTCTTTTAACCCACCCACTAAAATTGTCTTAGAAGTAGACCCGCTTGCAACGGTGATGAAGTTCTTATTGAACGAGAAGTGAAAATCGACGGTCGAATGGACGGGTGTTTAGTGAGGCGAAAGTTGAATTAATGGAGGTCAAGCGAGGTTGAGGGGTCGCAGTCAAGTGAGTTAGAGCGGAGTTTCTGCAACGAGAGCGAATAGAACTGGACTCACGCTTTTATAGCCGCGCTCCGTGGACATGGAAATTTCTTGCGATTTCAGAAGAATCTTCAAAAAGTCTGTATCCTCCATGCGGGCTTTTTTGCCCTCGTGATCGGATTTCACCAACTTTTTTACTTCTTTTGAGACGTGAGAAAAGGAGACGAAGAAAGGGGTTTACCAGAATGTTACTACAAACGTAATAAATATGAATGTTTTTGTTTCATTTGAAATTTGTGTATGTTGTCTAGAGTAAGTTTTGATTTTTAAAATTAGTTACTTTTGCGTCTTTGCTGAAATTTCTTGTCACCCGGTTGGGAAATTAGATTTACAGAAACTATACAGTTCTAGTTTTCTAGTTTTCAATTCTAGTTTTCTTCCATTTCAATTAATTATGAACAGTTTCAAATATTTATTCGTGAGAATAAGTTATTATCCAAAACAGAGAATATCAGTCGAAAATAACCCACATGTTCTCTATGCAACACCACTCTACAGGAAAATTGGGGTATCATGCCCAGTAAGTTCAACAAAGTTTATTAGACTAATTTTCTTCCGAATAACCAAATTGACACAGATCGCTACGGTGCTCATATTTGGTAAATTCGTTAATCACTCGGGCAACATTGAACTTAGGTATGACGCAAGATATCGCAGAAGAACATGACCCATATTGAAACCTTCTTCATGGATGACCAAATCCTTTAATTTCGGAACATATTTAGCCATCAAGATTCGATCTGTGACCTCCATACTTACGTTGTTGGGAATATTCAAAAGATTATTTTTGTAACATTATCTCGAACAAGATTCGGATGGTTCCTGCGGGTGTATTGTAACGCACATTCGACACCATGCAGCCCCGCATTCCCCGTGCATACAAAGCAACGTGGATCAGTATCACCATCCGTACTTTATGCTTGGTTGGAACCAGGGCCGGCGCTAGGAAGTGCGGGGCCCAATTAGAAAATTGTTAGCGCCTAGCGGGGCTCTCTACCCTACAAAACCTGAAGATCGATGCTTTATGCTTCGTGCAGTACGCCAGTCCCAGCCAAAAAGCGTTGAGGGCTTGAGGCTCCACCATTAGCCACAATGATATACTAAAAATTGAAAGCCCATATGAAAGTTTTAATGTTTTATTACAAGTCAAGATATGCATGTATGCATCTAATGATTAAAGCAAAAGATTTCATGATTTTTAAAAGCCTGGGAGTAAGAAGAAAAGCGCAGGGGGCAAAAGAACAAGCTCTAGTAAATAGAAATGTAAATGCTCTCTATGATAATGAGGCAAAAACTAGTTAATTTAATATGTAGGATCTACTTACCACCACGTTTCTCTGTTACATGCAGGCTTAAGACATTTCAAGTTTGCAGTTTGGACATATAAACAATTTGGACATATTTAACAAACAACACAACTTTACATTCCAAGCTTTATGTTATATTACTTATATAATCTCATTAACAGCGCTCTTTCTGTGTTGAGGGTTTGAATATCGTCCACAAATTACCTTTTTTTTAAAAAAGCTAAACGGCGACGATAAACTGAAATTACAAAACAAATAAACAAACGATTAGCAATAAAACATTGAAACATAGATATACGAGGACGGACTGAATAGTTTCACTGCCTTCACAGTAACAAGAAACTTCGTGCACACTGGACACTCATTAATTCATCATAGCGTCCCCCACTCGAGCGCGTGCGCGGGGTCCCCTCGGGGCGCGGGGCCCAATTTGAACAAATCGGTCTAATCGGCTTAAAACCGGCCCTGGTTGGAACAACCCAGTTCATGGAAAATTTCACGAGGATAAATTCACTGGAGAACAACGGCATCATATATGAGGTACCATAATTATATATATATATATATATATAAGTAACGACCTATAAGACCACTATTTTTCAAAATAATCACAAAATAAATAAATTTCTAGTCACTAAAAATTCGATGTTTCTTCGAAGAGATTTTTTTTTTTCTTTTTAATAATAATAATAATAATAATAATTCGATGATCAAAATGTGAGTGACAAATTCCAAGAAATAAAAATGGGGGAATTTTCCTTCCTCGATGTTAAACAAAAGTTTCTAAATTGAAAAAATGTTTGTTACTGAAAAATCAAATCAAACGTTAGAAAGAATTGACCTAAATTTTCAAGAAACGACTATTAATAAGATAAATAATTGGTTGGTTGGTCAATACAATTGATTGGTTTGCCAAAAGTGATCGTTGGTTTGTTGGATTGTTAAAGTTTTTGTGTTTGTTAATTTCATTTGGGTCTTCCTTGTTTGCTCAAATAGAAGTGCTTCGTTGTGTTTTATTACTCTCTCTCTCTCTCTCTCTCTCTCTCTCTCTCTCCTTTAATCCAGTCAGTCAATCCAAAGTAATTTATTTGATCCAGATTTATCTCCATTTCAATTAAATATCACGTCTCACAAATATTTCTTACTGAACTATATATATATATATATATATATATATATATATATATATATAAAACGTAAAGAACGACGCCTGTATAGAAGAACATTCCGCGCAAGATGAGGAGGGAGAACGAACAAATGAAAAAATGAGGTAACCACCCGGGAATCTAACCCGGGATCTTCCGATTACTGGTCAGATATGATAACCACTACACCATGGGCCTCACTCGATCAGAAGTCGTAATTCTCCTACATACGCGCAGAAACCAATGCCCCGAGGGGGCACCTCCCGCATGCCGCACATGGTGTAGTGGTTATCATATCTGACCGGCAATCGGAAGATCCCGGGTTCGATTCCCGGGTGGTTACCTCATTTTTTTCATTTGTTCGTTCTCCCTCCTCATCTTGCGCGGAATGTTCTTCTATACAGGCGTCGTTCTTTACGTTAATTATACTGTGTGTTGTTTGCAGTTGAAATATATATATATATATATATATATATATATATATATATATATATATATATATATAAGCTCACCGGACAAAAAATTAGTCACCCCTCTCAGAATGTACCTAATAACGTGTGACGGCGCCTCTGGCCTTGATAACCGCACGAATCCGGCGAGGCAGTGACTCTACGAGGTTGTGCATGTACTGAACATCGATTTGCTGCCACTCGTTCATCAGCCAGTCCCGAAGTTCCGCCAGAGTCCGTGGGTGTCTATTCCTGCGCTTCACTTTCTGTTTCCAGCCTGAACAACACCTTCGACGCATTCAATTAAAGGCTTCATTGGACCTGCGATGTACTCGTCGCCTCCCATCATTGGAGAACAAACAAAAACGGGACTCATCGGACCAAATTACACGTTTCCAATCTGCCGCAGTCCGATTTTTGTGCCTCTGAGCCCATTTATAACGTGCCAATTTGTGACTTGCTGTTAACAGCGGCCTCTTCCGTGGTACCCTGCTCCAGATGTCCATCGCATGCAGTTCTCGTCGCAATGTCCGTTCGGAAATTGGTCGCTGGAGAACCTCATTGGTTTCTTGAAGCAATTGTTCTCTGGTTTGAAAACGACTTGCAGTTACTAGACGAGAAACATGGCGGCGGCCCCTATTGTCGAGAATTGTTTTCCGGCCACAGTTACGCCGTCGATTGTCAGTTGATTGCGAACTGCACCACTCTTTGTAAACTCGCTGGACAGTACGCGTTGACACACCAACAAATTTGGCTACTTCAGACATTTTGTGTCCGTGGGCTCTGCCAAACACGATGGCTCCTTTTTGCCACTGAGTAACGTCTGCCTCACGACCCATTTTGCAGACTATATCCAACACACACTTTGTTCTTCACCACCTCACGAAACAGATCTGATCCTGTGTGCTACGTCACCGCTACTTGTCACTTACCAATGCTACATCAGCGCCCTCTGTGTGACCTTGAACTTCCTACTATCGGTGCTATTAGGGGTGACTAATTTTTTGTCCGGTGTGCTTATATTATATATATATATATATATATATATATATAATATATATATATGCAGTATGTGTGTGTGCGTGCGTGCGCTATACAAAGATACAAAAAGTTCCCATAATAATTTCGAGTAGTATCGAGTATTTGCGTTTGTCACGTGACATAAACAAAATGGCTTCCCCAGACGTTTGTCAGGTATCGGAAAATTATAATCAATGAAAAAAGTTCGATACCTCGCAGCACAAATTAAATACCACAATTTCTTTCTATTGTTTACACGAGTCTTTGCTGGAATCTTTCGTTATATATTTGTATACATTTGTCTATATGACGCTCTCCTAGGAAGAAGTGGCTAAGCGACAAAAGTAAAAAACGCCAGAAACGCCGTTAAAGTTAGAGTGCCATTTAAAGTGACATAACTTTTGAACTTTTTGAAGATATTTCGTCGAAATATCTTCAAAAGTTCAAAAGTTATGGCACTTTAAATGGTACTTTAACTTTAACTGCTTTTTTCTGGCGTTTTTTTAATTTTGTCGCTTAGCCATTTCTTCCTTGGATGGTCTCATATGTAGGAAACTTATTTTTACACTCTGTTGACTATATATCGACATCTCATTAAATGTGGGAGTACGACATTTTCAGACTAGAAACGCATAGGTGGCGGACTCATTTTCCTTGTTAATGCTTCAAAGTAACGCTGATACCCAAAATTATGGGCACGTCAGAATCATCGATACTCTTAACCTATCCTAACCTAAACCTAGTGTAACCCAACCCAACCTTAACGTAGCGTTAAGGTTGGGTGTAGTATCCAAAATAATACCCCAGGTAACTTCCTGATTTAAAGGTTTGTCAAAGGCTGTATATAATTTGTAAAATTTAAAACAATGTTTTTAGATATAGTTTTCGAAGGTATTTAATTAATTAATTAATACATAAACTTAAATTATAAAGACGTAAAAATGCAATCCATGGATTCCTTAACTTAAAAAAAAAAGGTTTTTAAAATGTTTTGCGCTGATTTAATTTTAACCCTTTTAACGCCGAGCATTTTTGTAGGGTTAAGTCTAAATGCGTGTATTTGAAACGGTACGTATTCGACCCAGTCGGCGTTAGAGGGTTAAATTACCTGCAGTTTATTTTTTGGACCATTCATTTTCCGCCATATACAAATCTCACCTGCGCATAAAATGGAATTTTCATTTACTGCGCAGATATATAAATTTAATAATAATATAATTAGATTTTAAAAATTTCAAATGAAAGAAAATGGCACCAGCTCTTTTAAGGTCCATATAGATACCACATTAGATTGTTTCCATAGAAACTAAAATGCCCCATGCCCTTCGCCAAAACGGTTGGCAGAAGGTAATTATTAATTTAGCTTTTGTTACTTATTGGAAAATACCCGCATATATATACACTAGAATGCCCGCTGCGCCTTGTGCAGTAAAAGCCGAAACATAACCTCTAGGGCAGCGGTTCTCAAACTTTTCCTTCTTCTGTACCCCTTGAATTCTTTCACGGGGTTTTCTGGATTTTCGAAAGAGATAGACGATTTTTGCTATCTTTACGGCCGTGTGACTTGTGGCTGTTAAGCGTATATAAAATTAAAAGGGTTATATTTTCAGGACCCCTTCGCGTACCCCAGTTTGAGAACCACTGCTCTAGGGGAACTGGGTGGGGTAAGTGTGTTACGAAACCCTTCCCGGGTTCTCCCTTAATGCGTATAAGGGGTTCCAAAAAACCTTAGCCCCCCATTTGCAGCTTACATGTTTACTTATATCGAAATAGTTTTTAGTGATTATAAAAATATATAAAATTCTTTACTTATTGCAGGTATTAAAATTACTCTAGCTGATAAAGTGATAATATAATGGCTTCTCAATGTGATAGATCGCATACGAGCAATAACATTTCGGGAAGCTCGTGATGCTGGAGCCACCTTTATAACACGTTCATGGGTTGCCAAAAGTTGCGAAGAAGTGAGGACTTCGTCAAAAGAAATTGGAATAAAACTTTGGATGAATGTGAAATGGGATACAACCAAATCTGGGTACCCAAATTTGCCACTCTCAGGAAACAAAGGACATCATTGAAAGCGGTACACGTAAGCGGAAAAACAGCTGTGCTAAACTTTCTAGAGAGATCGAAGTGTTGAGAGGAAAGATCGTTAGTGGTGAGATCATTCGACTGTACCGTCATAGGCAAGGTTTAAAGCCTTGGCATGAACTTCCAAAGCCAAGAAAAACTCAACTTAACATCGATGACAGAATGTGGTTTGCTCATTATCTTGAAGATTGGGATGTGGTTGATTTCATACATTTAGCTGTCTCCGATGAATTTTTTGTTTACGTAACACGTCGGCCTAACTACGAAAATGATCGAGTGTGGGCCACAACACCAGATGAAATCGATGACAATGAACATTATCGCGAATTATTAAAAAGTCCAGACTGTGTTGGTGTGTTTGTTTTGTTCACTGCAAAGAAGCTCATGTGGGTGCTGAAGCCAATGGTCAGAGTTGGGATGGACAGTATTTTCGTGATATTATTCTATCCCAGCATGTCATTCCTTTTCTAAGAAACCCAAACAATGTTATGGATGTCGATCAGGTCACACTTCTGCACGATAAGGCCCCCTGCTTTAAGGCATTAGCCACTCAACAGTTGTTGCGGAACCATGAGATCGATTTCTTTGGAAATGAAGAATGACCAGGAAATTCTCCTGACCTGAACGTCTGTGAACACATTGGATCAGTTATAAAGGACAAGGTTGAATGTCTCTTGTTTCAAGAACCTGCAGCAAATCGATTTTCGAAGGATACAATGACGCAACACGTTGAAACTGTTTTAGCAAATTTGCGTAACGATCAAGATCTGTTCACGTCACTTTTGGCAAGCTACCCAAAGCGAATTCAGGCTGTCTTGGAAGCCAATGGCGGGAACACCAAGTTTTAATTGTTTCTCATTAAATGCAAGATTAAATTCTCTTTGTGTAAGGTATGTTTAGTTTTACTGTACCTCTAATCGTCTAATGGTTTAGGCCAGGGGTGGGGAACCTGCGGCCTTTTGGGGTACTAGTTGCGGCCTTCTGCGTATTTGACATTCAGAATTCATACCGTACGATAATGGACAGCAACTGATACCACTTTAGGGCTTTAGGCTATTTCATTAGCCTACGGTAGTAGCCTAACCATATATATTAATTAATCCGATTTGGGAAATGTTTGAAAGTAGGTGTATTAATTGTATTAATATTTAATAGTAACTCGGTATAGTTATACACGCATTGCTCAGGGGCAAAGTACGATGTATGATTGCTCTCTTCAGCCCCCTTATTCTAAATTTTAATTAATTTTGTGAAAACAAATTCTATATTTTTTTGAGTGAACTCAAATGGAAAGGCGACAGCACTCATTGATCATATCGGACCCGTTATCTGTTGCAATGGATACAACTTGTGCAGATCTCAAGTCGTACTCGGTTAACACAGACTGAATGGTTTTTTCAAAACATCTCCTATGAAATTAATTATTTATTACTGATTTAGATTTAAAGTAACATTCTTTTACATATACTGTAATATTGTACCATATACAGGGTGTCCCAAAAAAATGTACTCACACTTTGAATGACAATAAATGCAGTGTTTATTGACATAGATACAAGTCTAATAGGTTAAATTAAAGAAAATTAAATGAAATTAAAGAAAAGTTTAGTCTTTTCCCCCTAGTCTAGTCTACTCATTCCTGCGTGTTCGCAAATGTTCAAACTGATGACCACCATTTTCCAGACACAGCTGATAACGCGGACCAATGGATTCGATAACATTACGAATCATTTCATTTGGAATTGCGAGACATTGTCTTTCAATTTCCTCTTTCAACTCATCGACTGTCGCAGGTTTTGCGGCGTAAACCTTATCCCCATAAAAAAAAAGTCCATTGGTGTGAGGTCTGGTGAACGTGCAGGGAATTCAACGCAACCTCTGCGCCAATCCATGTGTTCGGATGAGTTGCATCGAGATAGGCCCTTACATCACGATGGTAGTGGGGAGGTGCTCCATCTTGCTGGAAGTAACTCTCTTCGTCACCAAACATCTCTTCAATGCATGGACCGACGGATTCCTGCAGTAAGTTTAGGTAACGGCACCAGTGACAGTTTGGTCAAAAAAGAATGGTCCTACGATGCCCAATGCTGATATCCCACACCACACTGTAACCCCTGGTAAGTTCAAATGTTGTTCCAAAGTAACATGCGGATTTTGAGGAGCCCAGTAGGTGCAATTATGTCGATTAATTGAGCCATTTAACTTAAAGGAGGCCTCATCGCTCCAGACAATTTTGTCTGGAAACGCTGTATCTTCCGCGCTTTTGTCCAGGTACCATTCACAAAATCCAACTCTCCGGTCAAGGATCATCTTCATTGAGAGCGTGGATTAATGTTGGAATGTAACTTTTCCAATGGACTCGTTTCAAAATGCGATGGACGCTCGATTTTGGGATTCCTATCTCACGAGCCGATTGTCGTATGGATTTCTTTGGGGATCGGAGGAGGGTTTCCAGCAGTTGTTCTTCTCTTGCGGGGCTGGTGGATGTCCGTGGTCTTCCAGAACGTTGCTTGTGGACGTCCTGAACAGTTCCATCTGCTTCAAACTTATCTCTGATACGAGCAATGGTGCGTCGCGTTGGTGGATCTCTGTGAAACTGTCTTCTAAATTGTCTTTGCACTTCCGTGACGTTTTCGTACTTCCAGTAGCACTTTATGACAAATTTTCTTTCTTCAAAAGTTAGTCGTACGTCTGCCATTATATTCACGTTAGTATGGCCTGAAACAAATAAAATTATATGAGTAAAGGGCTGTCTAAGAGTGAGTACATTTTTTGGGACACCCTGTATATATACTGTAATATATATATACTGTATATATATATATATATATATATATATATACTATATTTGTGTGAAATGTAAAATAATTTTTTGTGTGAAATGTAAATAATTTTTACCTGTTTTTACCTGTTTTCAAAGTCATATTGGGCTTGAATACCTAAAAATCCTCTATCTAAGCGGCTGCAACAATCTACTTTTAAATGAAACATATTTTTTTAAGAAGTATTTTTAACTTATTTTTTTCAGCTGTTGCTCTATCGAGAGTCAAAGTAGCAAGATTTTATCTGTTCATGTTTATATTCATTGCAGATAGAAATGGTTCAACCAAAATTTTAAATCCAATATCTTCTCCAATGCTAAAGGCCGCCCGTCTATTGTCACCCACGAAATAAGGCCATTTTCTAAAGTTTTCTTATGAAGTTGCGGGTGAACTCCAACTTTAATTTGTTTAAAAAAGTTTTTAACACTAGTTTGGCTACATTCATTCCCATGTGAGTTTTCGAAGTACTGCTAGTGCTAGGTAGGCTTTTATCATGATCCTCAACTTTACGATATAATCTGGGTGACACGATTTTAGGTGTCGCTTTAGGTTTGTCTCATGATTGCCACTATACACTTTTCCACACTTTTGAATTTGGCATGTAGATGTTTTATCAATATTATTATATTCAAAATATTCATTTGTAAGGCTAGTTTTTTTTTTTGGCTACCACTCCCCACCGAAAAAAGACCTTGTAAAGGCATTGCAAATTCAAATAAATAGCAAACGAAGCACTAGAGACCAACCAATGTACACAGTACACACACTCACAAACAAACGATAAATAATTAGGATTAGGCTATTCTTCCGTCACCGTTAACTCTCCACTTCCAGTGAGTCATTTGGAGGGTGGAGTGATAATTCAATACATTGTTGCCAAATCTAAAGGCGTACACATAAATTTTGTAAACTAAAAACCCGGCTGTGCGGGTCCTTCACTTTCGGGTCGGGTCTGGGTCTGGGTCAATTTTAAAATTCACTCTCAGGTCCGGGTCCGGGTCTTTTTTCTAATTCACTATCGGGTCCGGGTCTTATCTCACTTTCGGGTTAAACCCGGGTCTGGGTCCGGATCCGACCTGCCAGCACTGATATATACACTGAAGGTACTAAAAGTGTTAATAATCCCATTTTCTATAACGAAATTTAGGAGAAACGTTTTTAATAACGAAATTCAGTCGTGTATCAATGATCCGTCAAGAATATTCTTCAGCGTTATTAAATCGTTGATGATAAAGCGTTTAGTGGCTGGATTATGAACTAAACTTGAAAGTATTCTTTTATTTGTATGCTAATTTAATATTCAAAACACCAGTAAAGAAGCAGTAAAATGTGGTGCAACAGTAAAGATAAAAAGACAATTCTTTGCAAGAAAAATAAACAAACAAATTGTAGCACAAAACTCTGGTCGTAGAACTTAAGTTGCCTTTCAAAGTTGCAGAATTGCTTCCCTATTAAATAAAGTGGTGTGTGTTCTTGTTTAAGTCTTTGCGCATGCGCATTTTTTGCAGAGATAAATGGACTACTATTACGAATTCGCTATCTTTACAAACGAAATAAATTTACGAAATTACTTCGTCTGAATCTCCGTTTGAATAGGAATAGTTTTCGTCCGTAAGAGAAGCGTTCATTGGCCGTCTTGAAGCTCGTATCTTTTCTCTTGCATAAATCTGCATATACAAGAAAGTTAGGTTACGGCTGGTAGATGCAGCGAGCGAACAGTCGTTTAAAAGAAAAAGATTTTGACGCGTATCTGATGAGTTTTAAATGATTTAATTTCGCTCCGCGTTGGTGTCAAGTAAAAATTTCAGAGAATTTGTGCTGAAGAAAAGATAAGCGCTCTCCCGTTTTTCCCACGGCATTCTTTTCTAGTTATAGGTCGAATAACGACTTTATTACCTAAAACGACCGAATTTTAGGGCCATTTCCTAATTTTCGGAACTATGAAAGGGATTTAGGAGAACGTTAATGGTCCTTGTTTTAAAGGACGCTCAGGTCAGACGGAAAGAATAAATAATTAATATGCGGGAAAAGCCTCGTTCCGGTCCTCCCTTAATAGACTATCGTTATTATTTATTACACGAACGAGTAGTTATAATCACCCTTCAGCTTTTTCTCTTGAAACATCCTCTCTGTTAGGCGAAACGTGTTGGCTTTCTTCTCTCTCAAGAACCCAGTTATAAAGTGAAATTTATCACATGTTTAAGGCCTAGTTTTGTACTTAGGCGAAAGTGAAATAAAATATCTTATTTCCAGCGAGTATTACAACATTTTTGCCACGAATTCTATTATGATAATGGTCTATAGTGGAAACTTATAAACAGTTTTCAACGGTTATAGAGTCTCTGTTTCACAGGACCCTCTTTAGGGGTTGAAAGATTATAGAGACCTGATTGACGCTTTTTTTTTTTTTTAATTTAATTATAAAGTTGAATTTTTAAAGATTTTTTTTTTAAATTAAGAAAAAAACCCTCAAATTTTAAACGAATTAATTTTGCTTCGGTTTAAAAAATACAAAATAATTAACTTTAGTTAAAATTATTGAAAAACGTAAGTCCATTTCTACCAAATCGCATCTCTTCCAATCGAAAAAACACGTAAGCGCCAAATTCGCTCAATATACAGGGTGTCCCATAAGTCCGGTGTCATAGGAAAATTAATTTTAAATTAAATTTACAAAATTAATACATTAGAACTAAAACGAATGTTTAAATTGATGTCTTGTTTTGGGACCCTTTTTTGGGGGGATATGGAAGCGAGTTAGACTCGTGAGGGAAAGGCCTCCGAAGGCTTCTTCCTCACGAGTCTAACTTCCATATTACCATTGCGTGTTATTTTACCCGCAACCAAAGAAGGGTCCCAAACCAAGACATCAATTTGACCATTTATTTTAGTTTTAATGTATTACTTTTGTACATTTAATTTAAAGTAAATTTTCCTATGAGACCGGACTTATGGGACACCCTGTATATATATGCGTAATGATAAAGTGTGCAATTATTGTGCATTGGTAAAATTAATGCAAAAAAGTGAATTGCTGATTTGTTCAGCGTCAAGCTTTGAAAGGCATTTTCTCAAAACTACATCCAGTCGATTTATGTGTTTCTTCCTTTTGACGGTAGTATTCATAAGGTGGGGTAGGCGCAGTGCTTGTGTAATCTAGATTAGAAAATGCCGTTCACCAACACTTTCTCACTTCTTTCTCTCTCTTTCATAACTCATTTTGTATTTTCATACATTCCTGTATATGTACAGTTGCGTGAAAAAGTTCACCGATGAAGTAAAATGTTTGGGGAAAATATTGAACGTTTCAAAATTCAGCAATAATTCGTAATTGATTGAAAAATAATTTAACGACAAAAACGAGTAACTGACCAATTCGAAGGACAGTGTATCCGGCACACGACCATAAAAAGCGAAGGTTTTCCAACCAATTATGAATTTTTGATGAGTTAATTTTTTTTGCATAGACTGTATTTTGGGGTACAGCGTGGCCACGTTGCAACACCGCTTCCCTTTAGATTAGCGAGTTTAGGCAACATTGGATCTGTTCAGTAGCTGGATGGAAAACCTTCCTCCGTGTTTAGATGATGTATCGACTCTTAGATCGTTCGGATCCCTCCGTCACATGACCTTTTTAGTTACGAAAGGGGTTAAACAACCCTTACACATTATTAGTACACAGTAGAGTGTATTTCCTCGATAAACTTCCGTACACGCGATTGTATGTGCACACTTTCACATACTACTACCAATCCTCGTCAATTTGATTCCTGCTTATAACTTAGTATAGGAGAACATCTTTCTTGTGACGTCTTGGCACACTCTTTGTGGTGAGCGCCTATTGCGCCGTACCCTAAATTGTGGACTAACCTCATTCTTACAGTCACGTGTAATCGAAAAGTTATTGTGAGTTAGGTTAGGTTAGTTTTTAGAGTATTGATAAAACGTACCTTCTGTCATTTGCGAAGAGGTTTACAAATTAGAAAAATCCTCGTCCATTTAATTGTAAGACAAATGCTATATTTAAGTTTCCTTTTAAAACGTTAAAAAAAACATTAATCACACTAATATTTTCCGTGCGAGGCTTGTGTTTATTAGGTCCGTACAGAACGTATCGTGCGTCGAAAGAATTTGCTGATCGTTAAAGATGCCTCGCACAGCTGGTCTTCGTGTTATATCACTACTGAGCCGTGGTCGGGCAATTGGACAATCAGATTGTAGTTAAACTGAAAGTCGAGTAAATCGAAATCTTGGCCTCTCAAAAGAGGGACACTTCATTACATTCATGTACGAGATTTGTAGACATCGTTAGTTTTGTCCATGTCGTTTTCCATTGACTGGGCTATGATCGACTTGTGACTCGGTGAAAACCTCCGCTTACAGCCGCAGTCACGAAGCAAAGATTAACTTTGGGAAAGGAAATGATGCGTAGGTGTATGTCATTTTTTGAAGTCTGTTCTACTTTTAGACAAATCCCGTATTGATCAGTTCACGTGGAAAGGCTGCACATGGCTATAGATGTTGGTTAGCATTTCAGCGATCCCGTTTGCAGCCCATAGGTCGGCGCGGTGCTGCGATGGTTAGCGATTTAGGAGACGGAAAGACGGATGTAAAATTCATGAAGAAACATTTTCGTTTTCCAATACACACCCACTCTTGAATGTTGGAGTTTAATAGGGCACTTTGCAACTAAATACCTACATGCTGCGAAAGGGTCATGCCACATACCACGCCACTCAGCGGAAAAGTAAAGATGATATACCCCGTTTTGGGGCATCTTCATCGTCACCTGCTAAAACGATGAATTCCTCCCATACCTGTAGTACCTCTACAGAAAACAAGAGAGTTCCCCCAAAATCTTGACCATGTTATAATTCACTTTCTCTATGCCGAAATATGTGGTAGCCCTTCGTGGGCCGTAGAAAATATGTTCGATATTAAATGACTGTTTTATCTATTTTGCCTACGGGGTTTCCGATCAATGAAAGATTTTTCTCTAAATCTTTTTCGTTTAAACTACGCATCCAGAGTAATTTCCCCTTTTTGGCAACAGCACACACTGGAAAATTCCCTGAGAGAAGGGGAACTTACCTCGAATCTTTTCCTTCTGATAAATTACTCTTGTAGTTTTGCCATTTAAATATGACCAAGAATAAAAATTTACCTGCCGTAAAGAAATGTACATTAATATTTCCAAATAATACAAAATACGGGATTGTAAATCGTTTCAAATATTCGCCCATGCATATATTATCTCATGGTCCATTTGTATAGCGATTATTTCAGTGAAAGAGTTTATTTATTGTGTTTACTCTTTATAATTACGCAAAAATGCAGCAAAACCACATTATATATATAATTTATAATATATATATATATGGTCAGAAGACAACAACATGACATTTAACACCGAGAAATTTCAGCTCATGAGATATGGTAGAAATCAGGAACTTAGACTGCATATCATGCTCCAGATAGACAGGGAATTCAGAGAAGCACGAAAGCGATCGATTTGAGGCTAATAGTGGCCGATGATGCGAAATTCGAAACATAAAATCAGATAACGATAAACAAAGCAAAAAGAGTCGCGGGACAGGTACAAAGAACGTTCAAAAGAAGGGACAAGACAGTGATGATTCCCCTGCTAAAAACACTGATTATACCAAAACTTGAATACTGCTCAGTTTTGACGTCCCCATATAAAAAGGAGGAAACTAATAGACTAGAAGAAACTCAGAGACATTTCACAGCTAAGATTGATGGTTGCAAAGAACTCAACTACTGGGAAAGACTACGTAAACTAAATCTGTACTCCCTGGAAAGAAGAAGAGAGAGGTACACCATAATCTACATGTGGAAAATGATCGAAAAACTGGTACCAATACCAAACCTCAAACTAAACCCAATTACCACCCAAACAACGCTGGAAAATAGGAAAGGCAGAATGTGTAGTGTTCCCAAATTAAAGGCCCGACAAGGGACCTTCTCAACACTGAAGGAAAATAGCTCGGTTGTCACGGGGGCGAAGACTTTTTAACTAGCTTCCAAAGGATCTCAGAAACGTTACAGCGGTCAAAGTTGGAGTCTTCAAAAGAAAACTAGATGCCTGGTTCAAGACGGTACCAGATGAACCGGGTGTACCTGTCTATGTGCGGTGGAGAGCGCAAGAGAACAACTCGCTCTTTCACCAAACCAGGCCTAGAGGCGGGGCCATCAGCTTCACCTTCGTGTGAAGTGAGACCAACACACGGAACATCAACGAAGTTAACGAGGTTAATTTTAAGTTCATTTTTAAAGTATTAATTCCAACCGTAAATAGTCGAAGAATATAAGTTAAAAATAAATAAAGCAGTAAAGAATTCCCGGGCTCAGCTTTGCATGTATACTACAATATACAGAATAATTTGGGTACAATATACACAGTCGTGTATACTGATACACACACGTATATATCAGTATACACAGTCGTGTATACTGATATATACGTGTGTGTGTGTGTGTGTATATATAGAAGAATATTACCTGACCTACAACAACAACACCTGCATTCCAAAGTATTCTTCAGGCAGGTTCTGAACGGGCCTTTAAGTGACTTTCAACAATTAATTGAAAAAAAAATAGCCTCTTCATCCCATTTATCGTCGGAGGGGAAAAAAAAAACCGCCTTTAAACGCAAGCAGATTTGGGCTGAATTGGGAATTCTACGATGCTCAGGTTAAACGAATGGCGACAAACTTACAGTTTACCAGAACTGTTTCTGGATCTCTCTCTCTCTCTCTCTCTCTCTCTCTCTCTCTCTATATATATATATATATATATATATATATATATATATATATACAGGGTGTTTGAAAACTTTCTGTACAAATTGTAATGGGGGATAGGCAACACCAAGACAAACCCTTTTCGTCTATAAGTGTATGTCCGCTGACGTCACCATTCGGCGCGAGAGGGCGCCGCTGCAATTGGCTAAAAGGTGAAGTGGGCTAGACTCGCGCATGCCGCGGGCATTCTTAAATCGGACGTAGTACGCGTAACATGGAGCGCTTCACGACTGCTGAGATGGCTGACATGCATATGGTGTATGGGGCTGCCAATGGAAACGGAAGAGCTGCTGTGAGGTTGTACCGACAGCGCTTCCCAAACAGACGTGTGCCAAACCACCAAACGTTTGCGCATTTGCATCGGCGACTGCGAGAAACTGGAACATTCCATGCGAACATGCATGACACTGGTCGGGAGAGAAACGTGCGCACTCCTGACATGGAAGAAGAAATCCTACGGCGATTTGAGGACAATCCAAGCGCAAGCACGCGAGGTGTTGCACGTATCCTCGGTGTGAACCACGACCTGGTCTGGAGAGTGTTGCACGAGCAGCAGTTACATCCGTTTCATCGTCAGAGAGTCCAGGCATTACAACCTCGGGATTACCCTCTTCGTGTGGAATTCGCACGCTGGTTTCTGCAGCAGACAGCGGTGCAGCCTAATTTTCCGGCTTATGTGCTGTTCTCAGATGAGGCCTGTTTCACACGTGAGGGTGTGTTTAACATGCACAATTCTCACGTGTGGGCGCACGCAAATCCACATGCTACACGGGTGCATGCTCATCAAGAACGGTTTGCCGTCAATGTTTGGGCGGGTATCGTCCATGGCAAGTTGATTGGGCCGTACCTGCTGCCTGCCCGACTCGACGGGCGGGTTTATCAGATATTTCTTGGAGAAACGTTGCCGGAACTGCTGGAAGATGTTCCCGTGGCTATTCGTAGACGAATGTGGTTTCAACACGACGGGGGCCCATCACACTCCAGCAACGATGTGCGGGATTATCTGAACGCCACTTTTGGGGACCGATGGATAGGCCTGGGTGGGCCCGTAGCCTGGCCACCGAGATCGCCCGATTTAACATGCCTCGATTTCTTCCTGTGGGGACACATGAAGAACCTCGTGTACGAGACTCCCATTTACTCAGAAGAAGACCTCGTAGCAAGAATCGCTGTCGCCACTGGAACTGTTCCCGAAATGCCGGGAATCTTTCGACGTGTACGTCGGTCAATGCTTCGACGCTGTCGGGCATGCATTGATGCTACCGGTCGCAACTTTCAGCACCTTCTTTAAATAAACATGCCTTCTTTAAATAAACATGTTACGCGTACTACGTCCGATTTAAGAATGCCCGCGGCAAGCGCGAGTCTAGCCCACTTCACCTTTTAGCCAATTGCAGCGGCGCCCTCTCGCGCCGAATGGTGACGTCAGCGGACATACACTTATAGACGAAAAAGGTTTGTCTTGGTGTTGCCTATCCCCTATTACAATTTGTACAGAAAGTTTTCAAACACCCTGTATATGCTACAACTCAGAATGGTCCCCTTGAGGAACTTTTATGTTACGCACAGACCGTACATAAAACAAGGAACTCTGGGAAAATTAAATCCACTATCGCCCGAATAAGTAATGATAAATGACAAACATTATAGTTTTTCTTTTTCATGATGGAATCCGAACGTGGCAGGAGACACGGGAGTTCTAGCACTCCCTATCTTCTGTCTAACGTCTCCCCACTACCTGGAGTACTTCTCTGGTCGATTGGTTTCTTCAATTTCCTCCTTAGAAGAGGGCAACGGGTCACGAGTGACCCGTTGCCCACGTTCGGATTCTATCATGAAAAAGAAAAACATTAGTGTTTGTCATTTACCATTACTTATTCGGACTATAGTGGATTTAATTTTCCCAGAAGAGTTCCTTGTTCCATGCACAGTCTGTATGTAACATAATACTGTCTGCCAAAAAAAAAGGGTTCACGCTAAAAACAGCCGTGAAATCAACATTTATTAACCAATCACAATGAAACTCAGACAGCGCAAAACTATGTAAACAGTATAATTTAGGGGGGGGGGGGGGGTCGAAATTTTGTATTCTTATTCTACACACTGCTCGGAGTTTCCTTTGGGCCCCTAAACAACATTACTGTAATTACACCGCTATGCGCCCCCCTCTACCTGTTGCATATGCCCCCACTTTTTTTAAATTGAAATGAAATTGAAACCAATTCTTTGAATAAAAACCCTGATAAATGACAAAGATTAAAGTAAAAATGATATAAGTAAAGTTAAAGTAAGTTATATATATATATATATATATATATATATATATATATATATATATATAATGTAAAGAACGACGCTTGTATAGAAGAACGTTCCGCACAAGATGAGGAGAAAGAACGAACAAATTAAAAATGAGGTAACCACCCGGGAATCGAACCCGGGATCTTCCGATTGCCGGTCAGATATGCTAACCACTACACCATGGGCCTCAATTAATCAGAAGTCGTAATTCTCCTACATACGAGCAGAAACCAATGCCCTGAGGGGGGCACCTTCCGCATGTCGCACATATATACATTTTAACTGCAAACAACACACAGTATAATTAATGTAAAGAACGACGCTTGTATAGAAGAACGTTCCGCACAAGATGAGGAGAAAGAACGAACAAATGAAAATGATTAATTGAGGCCCATGGTGTAGTGGTTAGCATATCTGACCGGCAATCGGAAGATCCCGGTTCGATTCCCGGGTGGTTGCCTCATTTTTTATTTGTTCATTCTTTCTCCTCATCTTGTGCGGAACGTTCTTCTATACAAGCGTCGTTCTTTACATTAATTATACTGTGTGTTGTTTGCAGTTAAAATATATATATATATATATATACAGGGTGTTTGAAAACTTTCTGTACAAATTGTAATGGGGGATAGGCAACACCAAGACAAATCCTTTTCGTCTATAAGTGTATGTCCGCTGACGTCACCATTCGGCGCGAGAGGGCGCCGCTGCAATTGGCTAAAAGGTGAAGTGGGCTAGACTCGCGCTTGCCGCGGGCATTCTTAAATCGGACGTAGTACGCGTAACATGGAGCGCTTCACGACTGCTGAGATGGCTGACATGCATATGGTGTAATAAATAATAATGCAATATTAAATGTAATAAATTTAATAATAAATGTAATAATTATGTAAAAAAATAATAGAATCTGTATGTTTAGAACAGGAAGATAGTTTTAAATTTGTGCGAATGTACTTATAAGCGGGTCCCTTTAATGAAAATGCCCTTCCGGTGTCGGGAGAACGGGATCTAACCTAGGTGCGAATTTCTTAACGGTCGATCCCTGGACTGTTTTTCCCTCTTGTTTTGGTTCATTCGTTTTTCTGTATCCACCCGAGGAGGATGCCAGTGGGCATCGAAACTGTTGTGGAAATAAACTCTGTCTATTAGAGTGGGTTTTTATTTTCATAACAAGAAACTAATTGTAAAATTCTAGCAATTGAATCATTCAATCTGAATTTAATATAACTCATTCGGAATTAAATCATAACTCATTCAATCATAAACAATCTGAAAATAACAATCTGAAACTAAACAAAAAAACGTGACAATAATTTATATAATTCATCTAATCTATCTAAATTAATCTATGTAATCTATTCAATCTATCTAAATAATCTATCCAAATTAATCTAATCTACTTAATAAGACTTACTATAATGCATGATTGTCACATTTGGGGTTTATATCTGTGGAGAGAGTAAAATAGGGGGGATTATACTCATTTTTTTTACAAGATGTTGAGATCATCATTTCCAACTACGTGCATACTGTGGAATTGGAGAAACTCGATTTTTTATATGTTTCGACCCCCCCCCCCCCCCCCCCCCCCCCCCCGTATATATGTACACCAATTTCAGATTATTATATTCAAAATTAATGATTTAATGAGGATTGTTTATGGTCAACAAATTTTGCTGGTAAACATTACTCCATTTTTGAATTCTGGGAGTCCACAAAGGCGATAAAACTTTAGTAATAAAATTTTTATTCTCATTTTAGTTATAAAATACATCATAAGATTTATAAAATATAGGAAATGTCTCCATTAAAAAAACCATAAAAATAAAAAAAGAATTTTAAATTTCGAAACAGAACTTAAATCCTAAGTTTACAAAAGAAATCAAATTAACATTTTACTCTTTTGGAATTCCTATTAAAAAATTGTTCTATGTGTTTCCCTTCTGTTTCAACAATTTTCTTCAATCTTGGACGAAATTCATCAATGGTTCGATCGATCTGCTCCTGTGGTATCTCTTCCCACTTCTCCACAAGAAGCTGACGCGAGTGATCAACATTTCTGACCCTGCTCATGTAAACTCTCTGTGCCAAATTTTTCCAGATTCCATAGTCAACAGGGTTCAAATCAGGATTGTTAGGTGGCCAATTTTGGGGTCCGAGTAATTCTGGGACATTATTTTTAAGTATTCCACGGTTGCTATTGCTGTGTGGGACGTTGCTCCGTCTTGCTGAAAAAGATAATAACCACCGTTGGCCAGATTTTGCATTTTGGGAAGCATGTTTCGCAGCAGAATATTTCGATAGTACTCGGCATTGACTTTTGCACCAGGCTCAATAAAATGAATGGATGTTTTTTCTAACTTTGATATGCCAACTGACACCATGATATTAGCTGAGAAATGAATTCTGGTTGCAAAACGTCTGCTATCAGGTATTTCATTCTTACATTGGACGTGCGAATAAATTGTCATTTTGACTGTTCCGAGGTGGCTCCACAGTGAATCTCTTTTCATCAGTGAAAAAAGCCTTTGAAAGTTTATCACATGTTACTCGCCGTAAGATTTGTTTTGATCTTTGAACTCGTTTCTGCTCATCAGTTTGAGTAATCTTTTACCCGTGCACTCTTTTGAAAGGTTTTAGTTGAAGATCTTGTTTAATTATGCGTCTCACACGAGCTGGTGTCATATGGGTTCCTGGCTGGTTCTCCTGATTAAATATACGTTCTTCGACGTCGTCAATATTGTCCCTCTCTTCTTTTGATATCCCCAGTCTCGTCAATTTTCTTTAGAAGCTTTTCCAAATCACCGAGAGTCCATCCTTTGTTGGGGAATTCGGAGAGTAGTTTCGTTCGTCCATATCCCTTTTCTAGTCTATAATGCTGAATTATAATCTTATCTTCCTCCGAAAATGGCATATTCACTATATTTTATAACCCTGCGAAAACAAATCGTATATTTGAATTTACAAAAGTGAAATGGAAATAAAGAATTCTTGATTAGTTTATCGAGCATCAGTTGTAGTATTATTAGAGAAATATTTAATAAATAGTTATCTTTAATAGCTTCGAACTGAAATTTGGTTTACGGTAAATGTTTATGTATCTTTTATGAGTATAAGTTTCATACTGATTGTTGAAAATGTTGATTCCATGGATGTTTTAGAGTGAACTCTTTTTTTGGCAGACGCTGTATATGCGTTGTCAAAGTATACATACACAGATAATGGATACACAAAATATTTCCTTACGCATCGTACAACTGACATATGTTTCGCACGCAAATTTCAGCCAGTTTTGCGAGCAAACACTGAACAAATGCGTTCAATAATAATGTTCCTTTTGTGATTGACAGTAAACACGGTCTCGCTTCAATTCTGGCTTGTTTTTTGCATGCTGAGCACAACACCCACTTTATTGATGAACTTTTTAACTTATCGTTTTGAGATTAAAATTTAACTTGTTTTAAAGTATTTAACAAAAAATTTTGTTGTTGTCGTCATTCGAATTTAATTAAAGGCTTTATTTAATTAAAGGCTTTTCCTCATATCTCATCGAATTCAAGATTCCATTGATGATAACAAGCTTTCCTGGACCAGAAGCACTAAAGCATCCCCAAAGAAGCAAACTACCACCACAATGTTTAGGAAGGATGGGGTTTTTTTCTCCTCGAATGCAGTATTTGATTTTCGCCAAACATACCGTTGCTCGTTGTTCCTGAATAATTTTTATTTTTTTTTGTCTCGTCTGACCAGAGAACTTCCTTCCAAAATACAAATTTATTATTTTGATGATCTTTGGCGTCCTTTAAACGAGCTTCTTTGTACGCTTTTCGTAGCGGAGGTTTTCTTCGCGTATCTCCTCCATGCAAACGATGCTTTCTCAATGTACGACGTACGGTAGATGGATGGACATCGATCTTAGAAAGTCATAATGTTTGGCAAATATCACCCGCAGTCACTGGTGGATTCGCGGCAACCATTCTTTCAATCCGTCTAGCTGTAAGTTCTGAAATCTTCCAAGGTTGTCCACATCTTGGTAGAGTTTTGATTGCTCCAAAGCTTTTTTTCTCTATAGTTGCAGCGACCGTCGTAAATGAAATTTGAGTTTTTTCTTCTATCTTCCTATAACTCTTTCCATAACGGATCTCTTAAGATCTGTAGACAGCTCTTTACCACGACGACCCATTGCTTACTAGTGTCTTGTACAGCGATCCGCCTTCCATGAAGATTAAAAAAGAAAATTATACTAATAAATAATTGAAATTCTTTAAGACTAAGTTAAAATAATTCTTTTATTTGTTATATTTTTCCAAAGGAACAGTAAACTTTTCATAACTATCTTATGTATGGTACAAAAGATAAGGACGAATATGACAAATATTTATCCGTACGAATATTTATGAGCGCCACTGTATACGGGATGTTTCACAACCGGTCTGCCATACTTTGATGGGTGATTTGGAGGGGTAATATCGAGTAAAAAAGTTAAATAACATCGGTGCTATTTCCAACCGTTGCGGAGCTACGGACGTTTTAAGGTGCGGAAAAAAAATGGGAGTATTAATTTGCTGTATTTATCGCTACATTTTATGAATATACCTTATAAATATTCAAAATGGCCGCCTCGGTTTTCAATGCACAGCCTTGCTCGTTCAAACAAGAGTCCACTGCCCATTGAATCATTTCGGAATGTTCTCGTATGTAAGCAGCGCATCCATAATCCGACGCGAGCGTTCCTCTCTCGTTTTTACTTTAGTTGTAGACCATCGCTTTCATAAGACCCCATAAAAAGAAATCTAACGGGGTTAGGTCCGGAGATCTCGGGGGCCACGATATGGGCCAGCACGACCAATCCAACGATTCCCTTACCGCTGATTCGAGTAATCCGTAACATGACGACCAAAATGGTGTGGGGCCCGTAGCTCTGCAACAGTTGGAAATAGCACCTATGTTGTATTAACTTTTTTACTCAGTATCACCCTCCAAAGTATGGCAGACCGGTTATGAAACACCCTGTGTATATATATATATATATTATTTACTATTGCCAATACTTAGTTATTCGCTTTAAATATACATTTAATCTAAAATTAAAACTAAACCAAATCAGATAATTTGAAATTAAAATTTTATGATCTTGAAGTACAATGAGGAAATTTCTTTGTATTTATGTCTGGACAATCGTCTTAATTGACTCTCATTATAAAGTCGAATTTATTGTCTTTTTTCTTAAAATAGATTCTTTTTAAATAGTATATAATAATTATTTAATTAGTTTATACCTATTTTTAGTCGAATTAAGGATTTTTTTAGTTTTTTCTCGCCTGATAAAGGCAAGAAAGAGGGAAAAAAAATATATAAAAAATTAAAATACTTATTTTTGTTACATTCCAATTAAGATAAAAAAAAAAAATTTTAGATTTTTAATCCACGACAAAAAAAAGAGGGGAAATATAAATTTATATTAAGTACAATAATCACACTGAATTAAAATAGAAGTGGGAATTAAGAGCTATAAGTGGGATTTGAATCCTTGTGGCATTGTTCTACCTTATTTAATTAAGTAAGGTTATTGCACTTAAAAGGCATTTTTATTTTTATAAAGGGGAGGGAATTGGAAGATGGTCGAACAGCGTAAATTGGGGTGGGTGGGGATGGGGGTTTCTGGATAGTGTGATCAGTACAGGAGCGCTGACACTGAACCCAAACAACGCGGGGTCGTGTGCCACTAGGTCCTAGTTTCACACTTTAATGCCTTTTCCTTTCGAAAGGTGGAATAATTGAAGACGATTGACAGTTGGAATGAAACATGTTTGATAATGTCTGATTTTTTTTTTAATACAGGAAGGAGAGGCCAAGGGCGAATGCTCCCAAAAACGCCCCTCCCATAGAGGAGGAAGAAAGCTAAAATCAAGTTCGAAGGTGTTCGAGATGCCTGGACACTGTTTGAAAGATTGAAGGTCATAGACAGGGGGAAAGATGGATTGAGGAAGAGTGTTCCAGAGTTGACCGGATGAAAGATTCAAAATATCTATTAACCCTTCCGTTAGAGAGTTAAACGGAAAAGGAATGAGATCGTGTCGAAAGTCTGGTAGTACACGCTCTCCTTAAAGGAGGAGGCACGCAGTTAGTAAATTCAGAAGAGCAGTCGGTGCTACTGTAGTATGCGGTCTACCGTTAAGTTTCTACTGTAGTATGCGGTCTACCGTTAAGTTTCTACTGTAGTATGCGGTCTACCATTAAGTTTCTACTGTAGTATGCGGTCTACCGTTAAGTTTCTACTGTAGTATGCGGTCTACCATTAAGTTTCTACTGTAGTATGCGGTCTACCGTTAAGTTTCTACTGTAGTATGCGGTCTACCGTTAAGTTTCTACTGTAGTATGCGGTCTACCGTTAAGTTTCTACTGTAGTATGCGGTCTACCGTTAAGTTTCTACTGTAGTATGCGGTCTACCGTTCAAAATATTTAAAAGAAATTGAAAATGAATTGAAAGGAATTATAATTTAATTTACACAATTAAGGAATTATTAAAGAAGTTAAACATACTACTACCGCATACTTAACGGTAGACCGCATACTACATACAGTACGCCCTTGATGATTGGTTAGGTTAAGTCGTGATATTTTCGTTAGTTTTAACGAAAATATCACGACTTAACCTAACCAATCGTCAAGGGCGTACAATTAACCTAATAATAAAATAATAAGAAGATAAGAAGCTATAATTAAAAGGTAGACCGCCGAATCGTAGGTAGACCGCATACTACAGTAGCACCGAGCAGTGTCCGTTATAATAGCGATAGTAAAGAGAGTGAAGCAGCATTGCGGCAAAGGTTTCACCGAAATCCCGAAAGGAGGATGACCAAGAGTCAGAGATATATGGAAGAAGATTGTGAAGATGAATGTTTAATCTGTTCAAATTGGAACTTTACTCATGACAAGGCATGTTCTGGGCACCACACCTGCCCTCTAAACAGAGGTTAAGTAGGTTAGTTTATATTAGATTAAGTTAAGTTACCTTAAGCCTAGCTTGTTAAGTTAATTAAAAAAATGCATTGAAGTGCGAGTAACCACAATCCAACAGCGTACAAGAGAAAACCTCAATAAAAGCAAGAGACTTCTCTCTCAAAGGGACTTGTCGATGATATGGGTATATCACTTCTTTCAAAATGATTAAATTTATAACGTGCGATTGTCCTTTTGATGTTATCACTTTAATTTTTTATATCCACGAAGAGGATTCGGCTTAACGCGACCCCCCAAGGCACGAACAAAACATTCCCCGTGAACAACCATCCAACATCAAACAAACAAACAAAAAACGAGACCCTCCTAGGTTAAAGTGCCATTTAAAGTGCCATAACTTTTGAAGTTTTGAAGATATTTCGTCGAAATATCTTCAAAAGTTATGGCACTTTCAAATTAGTAAAAATTTTGACCACTTTTTCTAGCTTTTTTTTTTTTTTTTTATACTTATGTCGCTCAAGGAAGCGCTTCGAGGGTGAACTTAATTGGAATAGTTTATTGTATAGGAAGACGGTGACGAATTCTTTGGAAAAAATTTCTGATGCGTCTCTTTTTCTTTCTCGGATTTAAATCCTCGTAATTGATAAAGATAATTAAATTTTCTTCCTCATCTTCTTCAACTCGAAAAATTCTTTTCAAAACTACTTTTTCATCAAGAATTCTTATCGTAATATACAGGGTGACTGAAAAAGGTATTTCTAAAAATATTTTTTGTAAAAGTTATTGCTGGGAACACCTTGTTTTTTTTATCACCCTGTATATAACGGAATTTTATATTATGGTTAGACTAAAATTTGTCGCCGCATGCATCGGTCAACAGAGCTATTTTATACGTTCATTTTAACCTAACCTAACCTAGCCAGTTTAACGAATGGAGATGTGTAAAAATTTGACGTGTAAATTTTTAGAAATTTTTTCTTGTTGTCGTATTATAGGGTAAAGGTCATATTTATACCCCCGTTTTATATGCTTTATTAATGCGTTCAATGAGACTGGGTATGTGGTATTTGTACTAATGGTGTCTCCATTGCAGGGTCTCCGGCGGATAAGGCGGACCTGGAGGTTGGAGACGAGATCCTGGAGGTGAACGGAAAAAGCCTCGAGGACGCCACGCACACCGAGGTCATCTCACATATTCATCAGGTACGTGGTCAGATCACCACATTGATGGGGGCAGTGTTTGCTATAAACCACTCTAAAGAGGAAATTTCAAAGCACAATAAATCTTAACTAGTTGTTTTAAGTCTCTAATTCAAGAAGTTAAGAATATTTTAATTTAAACGCGTTACCTTTTGGACGACCCTGTTCCTCAGGAGTATAACTCGCTTCCATATTAACCATTGCGTGTTATTCTACCGACAACCCCCCCAAAAAAGGTCCCAAAACAAGGAATTTGAAAATTTGTTTTACGTAATTCTAATGTATTAATTTTGTAAATTTAATTTAAACTAAATTTTCCTATGAGACCGGACTTATGAGACACCCTGTATTTATATGAAAAATTAATACAAATTCAAAGGTGATTTTCATAAGTAAACTTTCAGTTTGAACTTTTCCTTGAAGTGAAATTAAATTTGAAATTGCATTTTACTCGATAGAAATTAATCAACGAGCGAGGACCCAAACGATAGACAGACAATCAATTGACAGACAAACAAACGACTCGACAATAGACAGAAATCAAATCGAAGAAGTGGAAAGTAAAGATTCATCTTTGCATAAAACAAACATCATTATTTACGTTAATATGGTCGATCTGAGGAAATTGAAATTCTCTCTCTCTCTCTCTCTCTCTCTCTCTCTCTCTCTCTCTCTCTCTCTCTCTTTGACGACGTATCACTTATAATAATAATAATAATAATAATAATAACGTTTTGGTTTGTTTAACTTCTTTCGTAGCGGCAAAGGTCATGTAACGAAGGGAACCTTTATCTTTACTTGGGTTCCGAAACTCTACGGGTCACTACATCATCTAAACTTTTATGAAAGATAAGATTTTGATTTTTGAGTGAATGTCAAATTGTACAAATTGAACCAAAAATTAAGTTTTTAAGTCTGAATTTTTCCGTTTGACTGCCGCCATTGAAACATAATTAAACTTTTTGTATTTTGTATTTTAACTGAAATGTCTTGATGATAGAAAATAAGTTACTTTATAGAAAAGCTTTTCTTAATTTCCCCTTCAAATTTTGTTTCTTATAAACAATTTTAATTACTTTCAAGATCCATGCTTAATTTTTAAGTTTTAATCGTGTACTCAGAAAAATAAGGGGATCACCTGAAGATCAGGGCCTCCAGCCTTCTTTAGTTAGCTTTATAAGGCTAACTAACAAAAATATCACGACCTAACCTAACCAATCGTCAAGGTCGTACAGTTGACCTAACGATTGGTTAGGTTAGGTCGTGATATTTTCGTTAGTTAGCCTTATAAGGCTAAGTAAAGAAGGCTGGGGGCACTCACCTCTTATGTTTCAATGGCGGCAGTCAAACGGAAAAGATCCCCAAAAGGTATTCATAAACTTCCCGTTCCAAAATCACTATATTATAATTTGTTATAATTTGTTATAATTTATTATAAATTATCTTTATACTATAATTTATCATAATTTACCAAAGTCTATTCATAAACTTCCCGTTCTAAAATCAGTATATTATAATGTATTATAAATTATATTATTAAATTTATTATTATAAATTATATTATTATAATTTATTATTATAAATTATATTAATATTCTAATTTATTATTATAAATTATATTATTATTGTAATTTATTATTATAAATTATATTAATATTATAATTTATTATAATTTACCAAAATCTATCTATAAACATCCCGTTCCAAAATCAGTATATTATAATTTATTATAAATTATATTAATATTATTTATTATAATTTATCTTTAACAATTAATTAAACTGTAAAGGTATTCGATACAACGAACGTAGAGGGACTATTCCGCTTCGCATTGTTTGCATTTATAGAAAAAGAAGTTTTCCAGTACTTTTCATCCAAACTTTTTAGCTTTTTGTAAAAATGGATTTCGCGCGATGTTCGAGCATTATTCATGTGTGTAAACACCTGTTTAAAATTACACGCATTTGTTTCATACTCACTCATGTCTTCATCGGGACCACGTTACAATACCATTTCCCGTTTAATCAGTGAAGTTGAGCGACGTTGGGTCTGTTCGGTAATTGGATGAGTGACCCACATCCGCGTTGAGATGATGTAGCGACCCATGTTTCGAATTCCACACTAAGCTGTAGGTCCCCTCTGTCATGCGAACCTCTTGGCTGTTAATATGGAGGAAAAATCGCCAGTTGACAGCAACTTTCAAACGTGTTACTTGATAAGTGTTTTCACGTAGGGTAATTTCGACATGGTGCGTATAGGTTTATCCATTGGAATTGGTCAGTACTCAGTATCCCGTCGTCGGTGAAGGCATCAAAAATGATTCCCAAACCCTAAATAAGAGCTCCCTAATTGCGGTTTAAGGAGCCACTCACTCACAAGTTGGTCAAATTCAGAACCTCTAACTCGTCCTTCGACTTTTCTCTTTTTCAAAATCTGGAGTTAATCCATTGCTTGAGAACCCCAAACTCTGCTTTTGAGTGTTGCCTTATTTTATCAAAGAAATTAAAGTCCTCTTGAAGTGACACGAGTAAACGTTGATGTAAAAAGCAATCGTCTAAAATTATCCGGTTTTATCTTTATGTACAGGGTTTCCACGATGTCTTGTCGCCCCCAGTAAAATACTAACTGATTTCATTTTTATTTTAAACCCATTTATCACTTAAATGACCCGCCAGTTCTTGGTTTATCTTTTACAGTTCCTGTTGGGAACAGTTTCTTTTAGGGATGTACCGATATCGCTTTTTAGCCGATAACCGATAATTAAAAACAGTATCGGCCGATAACCGATACCGATATCCAGCTAGGGTTTATTAGTTTGTCATATTTTTGTATTCATAATGTATTTTCTGTGTTGAAAATTTGGCAACAAAGCAATAATCATTTTCATTAAAGATGGCAACACTGCATTAGATGTCATAGTTATGTTTGTTATATAATTGGACTGCTGGCCTATGTTGGGCTTAGTAAATGTGTTTTTAACCAGCTAGCTGGGTTAATATTGTGAGCTATGACTACAAGATAGTTTTTTGGTTTTCTAGGCTTTATACCTATTTCTCAAAGGATTTACATTCGTTTGACTGGCTGTTTGAAAAAAAAATTTGGGTAAAACTTATGTGCTACATTTCTTAGGACCTAGGCTATGATTAACCCGCAGCATTAAGCCAAACATAGCCTTGTGAAGAAATAACGAGTTATGTGAAGTGATAAAACAATAAAATATTGGAAATTTCATCCTCTAAATAGTCTTTCATTCATAATTTTGGAAAAATCGTACTTTTGAAATATCGGCCGATACCGATACCGATATATCGGTACATCCCTAGTTTCTTTTCCCATCTCAACAGAGTTCTTTTTGGAGGAGGTGCACGACTGAATCGGTCCTGGAAATATCCACGAATATTTTCAATGATGTTGCCATTACGTGGTCGCTCATGGACCCGGATACAAGCCAATATGCGTTGTTCAATTGTATAGTTGCTGCTATCACATTTCAGATGGGTCTGAAAGAAAAATTAAAATGAGTTAATACAATGGTGGCGAACCTTTTTTGCTGGCGGGTCATTTTTATTACTTTTGATTAAAAGAAAAAAACAAATTTGGTCACGATAATTTATTTACTTACTATCTTTAGTGAGAAATTTGTTGTTGGATTTTAGCTGCTAATGTTTTGATCCCAGGTTTATATTTAGTTGTATTTAGTCTCACACACGCGGCACTCATATCTGTGCCAAGGCGATTCCTAGTGGTGGATTTGACGAAATTCATGGAGGAAAACGACTGTTCACACGAATAAGATGAACCAAACATTGTTAGCAGAGCTAATGTTAGCTTTTTCATTGATGCGAAAGAATTTGGTAAAGCGTTCCATTCTGCAAGAATAAGATTCTCTACTCTTTCTATTGATTGTTGTTCTCTGGTTACACCCAAAATTGATGACTCCAATTCCTTTTCTCGTAACTTCAGATTAAGATCAATAAATTTAGTCTTCCATTCTGCACTTTCTTGGAAGTCAAGTAATTCCATTTCTAAATTACCGATGTCAAGCCAATGAAAAGCTAATAAGTGAAGATCTTCAAATTGAATAGTATGGGGGAATTGGATGAATTGTAAGTTGTCATACATACATACATACACGTTTTTAAACGTATACTATACGTTTAAAAACGTTTCACTGTGTATCAGCTGTTTATGTCGGTGGGAGAATAAAATAATTTTAACAATGTAAGGCAAAAAATATTAAAAATTAAAATCATATTTTATTTAACTAAGAGCTCGTAGGTCACTAAAAATTTCCTCGTGGGTCAGTGGTTCGCCATCACTTAAAGTATTTTAAGGGGGTGACATTAAAATTATCTTTAAAATTCGATGAGGAACGGCTACTGCCCCAGTTGGATTTTTACGTATACCCCAAAACTTTGGGTCACCTTCATTCCCTCGGATTAGCTATCCGAATGGAATCCCCTTTCTTTGGCCTCTTTATTTATTGTATATACCGGAACGGCCGGCGCTCTCTAATCAGACAGACAGACAGACACATAGACAGACAAACAAATAATATTTCTTCGACGTGGTCCTTCGTCTCTAAATCTAAATATAGCCGTAATTAAAACTTGAAAAAGGTCCGTAATAAGCGTCCTGACTCAAACCTCGTGATCTGGTCTTCAATCAAAGCCTTTCAAATTCTTCTTCCGATTTGATTTTAGCATCCGTCAAACCCTTTAATTATTTTACTCCAGAGCCATTTTGTTGTTTTCGATTTGAAGAGGAAAGAGAAAAAATCTTCCCTCCGCGCCAAAATAACACTGAATTCTTTATTAATATTTGTTATTAAATCCAAATTGGAAAAAGTGGCAATTTTTCACAGACTTTTTTACCCTTTGAGAGAGAGAGAGAGAGTTACAAGGAAAAGTAGTACCTCAAAAGACCTTGCGGCTCACACCGAGGAGGTACCAATGGCAACGGGTGCCAAGGAAAAACTCATACACCCTCAAATAGTGTGCAATATTCGGTCTAACTTTTTCTTGAAATGATCCACAGAAGAACTGTTCACAACTTCTGAAGGTAGCCTGTTCCACGTGTCACAGATCTTATACGTAAAGTAATTCCCACACACACACTAGTCTTAAACCGTTTCAAATCCAACCATTGTTACGAGTTGGGTTATCATTTAAACTAAACATGCTTCTAAAATCGACATCGTTGAACCCGCGTAAGAACTTGAAAACCTCGATGAGTTGACCGCGCAGCCTCCGAGTTTTCAGCGAAAACAAATTCAGGGCGCGTAAGCGTCGATTGTGCCCATATGCCTAACGGAAGGGATTAATTTTGTGGCCCTCGCCTGCACTCGCTCCAGCCTCTCAATAAAATTAATCCCTTCCGTTAGGCATATGGGCTACAATCGACGCTTACGCGCCCTGAATTTGTTTTCGCTGGAAACTCGGAGGCTGCGCGGTTAACTCATCGAGGTTTTCAAGTTCTTACGCGGATAAGGATAAGAGAGAGAGAGAGAGAGAGAGAGAGAGAGAGAGAGAGAGAGAGAGAGAGAGGAGAGAGAGAGAGAGAGAATAATTAATGGAAGGTTAAAGCAAACTGTTGAACGTCCGAGAATCGACATTATCAACCGCCTGTCTTTAATTTTATCGTATTTAACATAGTTTTCTTAAATCGACATATAACAATAACAGTTTGATATAAAGAGATTCGAACCCCTTTTGCTGAGGTGATCAATAAAACCAATGAACTACTCCAACCAACGATAAATATATATATATATTGATGAAGTAAAGTAGCAAATAATTAATAATTAGATATATAATGAAAAAAAAATCCCTATTAATTTCACTATTTTTGAAATTTGCTCCAGAAATAATTAATATTTTTATTGGAAAATTAAAAAATTGAAAATTAAAATTTTCTCTTATTAAATTCGGGCAAACTATTTAAATTAATTAATTGTTAAAAAATAAATTTTCATTTTATAAAATAATGGTCTAAAATATGCGTTATTAAACTCTGTACATATTTGTTGGAATTTTTAAGTAAATTTTCACATTAAAAATTCCCCTTTTAAAAAAAAAAAAAAAAAAAGAGGGGAAGTGAGGTCGGAGTGAGGGGAATTTTGTATGAGATAATTTCAAGGCGTTTAAAATGGAGTTTTTAATTAGTTTTTTAAACTATGATTTCCTTTTCAATATTTTTAGGGATAATTTTGTTGTTTTTTTTTAATTTGTAAGAAGTGGATATGCAACGGAGTTTTAACATTAATACAAAAGATGCGTAATGCGTTATTGATGGAACCTTGCTTAGATACATCAGGGAAAATAATAATGTTGGTGTTGTTAGTAAATAGTGAGGCGATATTGAGTAGTGCAGCGGGAGAAGGGGATAAGCGACAAATTTAGCAAAGTGCATTTTCTGTTTGAAAAGACTATTCTTCTTTCTATCACCTCCAATTGGCAGATATCCCATTTTGTGACTGGAAACACTGCCAAATTGGAAGTGATAGAGCAGTGGTTCTTAACCAGGGGGGCGCGCCCCCCTAGAAACAGGAATTTCTCTAATTGTATTTGTTATTCTCTTAACGAGAGCATGGGCTAATATTGAGAAGTTATTGAGAATGTTATTTTGATTGAAGGGGGGCGTGGAGGGAAGGACCAATTCCTAGAGGGGGCATGGTAGTAAAAAGGTTAAGAACCACTGTGATAGAGGGAAGAATAAGGTGTCTTTTCAAACAGAAAACGCATTTTGCCGATTTTGTCGCTTATCGCCTTCTCTCGCTGCGCTACTCGCGTAATCATTTGAGGGAAGTAACCAACAAAAAGGTTTTTAGAACTGCTTCACAGCTCTTATTTTACAGAAATAACTTTCTTGTTTTCCTGTTCGGTATAATCTTCATAAAAGCGATACTGTTTTCGAAAAATATGTACCTTGAAGCGAAGCGTATGAGGTCCTACTCCCTTATCGCCCAGCAATATGCCAATATTGGCTAGGGGCCGTTCACAATTATCAACATTTTCACGAGCGTACAAACCGTACGCTGGTGGGGGAGGGGGGGTAAGGGCCGTTGTACGCTTTTAGAAATGCGAAAAATATCGATCCAAACTGAACTGTTGGTGGACTCTATATTAATATCATTGTGTGACAGTTTTGGATTGTGTATTGGCAGTACGTTTCCTTTATTTTAATAATGCTAAATTTCAATTTTTTTTTTTTAAATTTGAGTGTTAATATTAATTTGTATATCTCTAGTTTTTCAATACAATACATTGTAAAAAAAAAAAAAAAAATTTCTTTGTACCCTTTTGGGTGGGAGGGCGGTTTTGAAAAAGTGTACTCTTTGTACACTTGTGAAAATGTTGATAATTGTGAACGGCCCTTTAACAAACCCGCGCATCTCCCCCATATAGACCCCTGAAGCTACTCGGTGTAATTAATTACGCTGGAGGCGGTTCATCAGAGAATCATGATTGTAAATGAAGGTTGCACCACTCCTTCATCACAAATAATGAAAAGCAATTTCCTTGAAAAATACTCTTTGATAAGGACCACAGACGATTCATTACATCATCGAAGAAGTGAGTGAAACGGGTAATATCAAAGTCATTCGACCCGCGACGAAGGGGGTAACTCTCTCTAAACAAGACTCGCCGTTTTATTAAGTTACCCATCACCCTGTTGGAATGTATAGTGCAACACTCGACCTCAACAATATATCTTTAAAAAATTTTAACCAGAATTTTCGGATAAACAGAAATATGAATGTTGGATTGTCTCCAGTGATTTTTGTTTTTATTTAGTTGGTTTTCTCACTGGCTCCGCGAGGGCTATATATACAGGGTGTCCCATAAGTACGGTCTCGTAGGAAAATTTATTTTAAATTAAATTTGCCAAAGTAATACATTCGAACTAAAACAAATGTTCAAATTGATGTCTTGTTTTGGAACCTTTTTTTTAGTTGCAGGTAGAATAACACGCAATGTCTAATGTGGAAGTGAGTTACACTCGTGAGGAAAAGGTACCGGAGGCCTTAAGTTCTAATGTATTACTTTTGTAAATTTAATTTAAAATAAATTTCCCTATGAGATCGGACTTACGGAACACCCTGTATATATATATATATATATATATATATATATATATATATATATATAAAAGCCCAGAGCCCAGAGACACTTTCTTTAACCAGTTATGCCCCAATAAAGCTCCGAATCTTCCCAATAATGGAGATAACAGCCGAATAATATAAGAGTGAGGTTGAGAGAGAGAGAGAGAGAGAGAGAGAGAGAGAGAGAGAGAGAGAGAGAGAGAGAGAGAGACGAGACGAGACAACATCCTCAAACATCTTTTTCTTTTGCTTATCTCAAATTGAATTTGAGACCATCTTTTTTTTTCTTTTTTGCTTAAAACTAAAAGAAGTCAAAATCCCAAGAAAGGAAATTGAATAAATAAAAAATATATATATATAATATATATATATATATATATATATAGACACACACCAGTCAAAAGTTTAAGTACACCTACTAATTTCCAATGTTTTGCTGCTTAGCTCATGACATAAACTTCAAATGTAAACTTAACAGGTACTCGAGATGAATTTGCTTACCTGGCTTTCATATTGTATGCTTCAGTGCATCTGCCCTATGCAATGTGTTGTAACACAGAAGCTTCTTCAAAATAGCCTTCAAAATGTGTTAATTTACGTCTAGCATGCAACTTAAAATTAATGCCATTAGCTCTGCACAAAGGTACAAAAACAGTTTAAAAGTCTTTACTGGAGTAGAGTGTTTCTTCAGGAGTATGTTAATACATGTGTTCAGTTATTAACATGCGCTGCGGGTCTTTACCTATAAAACCCTTGCAGAGGAGCTAACTGCGTAGTTTAAGGTATATTTCTGTGTTTCAAAAAGCAAAAATGGGTGCCAAAGCTCAGTTAACAACAGAAAAAAGACAGTCGATTGTAACTTTGAGAAATGAGGACCAATCAGTGAGGCAAATTGCAAAAAAATTAAAAGTATCTGTGATTGCGGTTGCTTGTGCCATTAAACGGTATGAAGAAACTGGTCAAAATAAGGACAGAAAAGGGTCAGGGCGACCAAGAACCACAACAGACTCAGAGGACAAGTATATCCGAGTCACCAGTCTGCGCAACAGACGCCTCACAGCACCTGAAATCAAAGCCCAGCTGAACAACTCCAGAAATACAACAGTTTCAACATCAACTGTTCAGAGAAGACTAAGAGAGGCAGGATTAAAAGGACGAAGCGCAGCAGAGAAACCAATGCTGAGACTCCAGAACAAAAAGAAAAGGCTAGCCTGGGCTAAAAAACACCAAAAATGGACTGTTGAGCAGTGGAAATTTGTCCTTTGGACTGACGAATCAAAGTTCGAAGTTTTTGGATCCAAACGTAAAGTATTTGTGCGGCGCAGAGCGGGTGAAAGAATGACAGCAGTGTTGTGCCAACAGTGAAGCACGGTGGAGAAAGTGTGATGGTCTGGGGATGTTTTGCAGGGGAGCAAGTTGGAGATCTCTAAAAAGTCACTGGAATACTGAACCAACGTGGCTATCACAGCATTCTACAGCGCCATGCCATCCTATCTGAACTGCGACTAGTTGGCCAACAGTTCATGATACAGCAAGACAACGATCCTAAACACACTTCCAAGCTGTGTCAAAATTACCTGAAACAGAAAGAACGGCAACCTCAGATCACAGTTATGGAATGGCCAGCACAGTTCCCGGATCTGAATCCCATCGAGCTAGCGTGGGATGAATTCGATCGACGAGTGAAAGCCAAGCAGCCATCCAGTGCTCAGAAGCTCTGGGAACTCTTACAAGAGTGCTGGCAGCAGCTTTCACCAGACTATCTTCTTTCTCTTGTTGAACGCATGCCTCGACTTTGTTCTGCTGTAATTGCTACTGGAGGAGGCTATTTTGATGAATCTAAAATTTAGACTTTGCTTTTGGTAAATTGTCCTGATTTGTTGTTATTTAAGTTCCCATGTTTGTACTTATGAATTTGTGTCATGATATCTTAGTTAATAAATAAAAAAATTGAAATTTAAGAATATTTCAGGGTGTACTTAAACTTTTGACTGGTAGTATATATATTATGGACGTATAATGTATATATCGGTATAAGTTTGTAGTTAGCGCACGCGTGGTGAAAAGTGAGTTATATCGCAGTCGGATTTTGATTTTTTTCTTGTGAAGAAGGGGCCAAGGGAGAATTTGCCCGCAAAAACGCCTCCTCCTCTTCATAGAGGAAGAAGAGAGCCAAAATCAAGGTCGAAGGTTTTCGAGATGCTTGGACACTGCGTTTGAAAGATTGGAGGTCATTGATATGGGGAAAGATGGATTGAGAAAGATTGTCCCAACGTTGACCAGTCGAGTAGATGAAAGACTGAAAATACCGATCAACTCTTGCGTTAGAGAGTTGGACAGAGAAGGAATGAGAATGTGTCGAAAGTCTGGTACTGCCTGCATTCCTTAAAGGAGGAGGCATGTAGTTACAGAGTTCAGCAGAGTAGTGTCCGTTATAATAGTGGTGTTATGGGATTTATATCTTACCAATAAAGCTTATCATATCGTTATCAATAAAGAGAGAGTGAGGCAACATTGCGATGAAGAGAGAGGAATTGAAGACAGTCAGTAAGAGGCGGAAAAGTGATGAAACGAAAAGCCTTTGATTCCACCCGGTCAAGTAGAGCTGTGTGAGTTAAGTCACCCCACACGTGAGAAACGTACTCCATACAGGGGCGGACAAGACACCTGTACAGAGACAGTAACTGAGTCGGAGTGAAGAAACTGCGGAGCCGTATGGCACAACTAACCTCTTAAAAGAGGTGGAAAAAGAGTATATGTGATATTTCCTCAAAGTAAAGGGTGATCCAGAGAAATGGGACCCCAAAGAAACCCCTGTAACTCTTAAAGTATAAGTCCTTTTATAAAATCATACGCATCATTCGAAAGAGGATAGTTACAAGTTTGTACAGGATTGTATAGGTTTTGACAATACAAGACAAGATAAGATACAAAACAAAATAAAAGTGTTAGTTAAAACTAACCCTTCAAGATGACTGCATCCGGTATGGCACAACTAACCTCTTAAAAGAGGTGGAAAAAGAGTATATGTGATATTTCCAGGAAAGATCACGAGAAAAGGAAATGCCGAGAATGTTAAGAGAAGAGGAAGGACTCAGTTGTGTATTGTTGAAAGTAAATAGATAGTCGTGTGGAAGATTGTGTCGAGTAGACAGATGAAGGAATTGAGTTTTTGAGTCACTGAAAGCAACAAGATTTTCTCTGCTCCGGTCAGATAATAGTAGAAAGGTCAGAGGTCAGGCGCATTATAGCTGTCCCGCGGGAAGCGTGGAGTGACTGTTGATCTGCTCATTTGTTGTGTATTTAATAGTTCCTCTACGACAAACTGAGTGGAAATATTGTAGTATATGCGCCAATGTGGCACGAGAGAGAGAGAGAAGGGGTTTGTGAGGTGCGTAAACAGAGACGCTGGTCTCACCTCGCATGCCACTACAGATATACCCTCAATCTTTTCATGAAACGTAACAGTGGGTCCCTAAGTTTTGGGGTATATCTCTAGTGGTACGTGAGGTGATCTCTTTGCATCTTTGTTTTCATTTCAGATTTCGAGCTTCGTGTTCATCCTTGTGAGAAGGAGAACTGGGTTTATATATATGTTACAGTCAAAGTCATTTCGCGAAATGGCTGAAACTTTTAGTCATTTCGCGAAATGGCTGAAACTTTTAGTCATTTCGCGAAATGGCTGAAACTTTTAGTCATTTCGCGAAATGGCTGAAACTTTTAGTCATTTCGCAAAATGGCTGAAACTTTTAGTCATTTCGCGAAATGGCTGAAACTTTTAGTCATTTCGCGAAATGGCTGAAACTTTTAGTCATTTCGCAAAATGGCTGAAACTTTTAGTCATTTCGTGACATGGCTGTTTCCCTTGATCATTTCGCGAAATGACTAAAATCTTCAGCCAATTCGCGAAATGGCTGAAATTCCACCTTGGTCATTTCGTGAAATGGCTAAAATGACTTTTGTCATGAATTCATAGAAATAACAAACATCACAATAAAATTGGAAACCTTTACTTAACTAACTAAATCTGCTAAAACATACATCCACAGGTCTGTTCAAATAAGTAAGAAACACTCTTCAAATATACATCTGAACACATTTGAATTTTCACTATAGAGGTTTTCAAATACTAACCGGGCCTTCAATGTTATTCCGATGTCCGCCATTGAAGGCCCGGTTAGGTCAACTATATGCCCTTGACAATTGGTTAGGTTAAGTCGTGTTATTTTCGTTAAAACTAACGAAAATAACACAACTCACAAGATCATTTGCCCGGTTAGGTCAACTGTATACCCTCGACAATAGGTTAGGTTAAGTAGTGTTATTTTCGTTAAAACTAACGAAAACAACACAACTTAACCTAACCAATTGTCAAGGGCATACAGTTGACCTAACCGGGCAAATGATCTTGTCCGAAATGACCAAGGTGGAATTTCAGCCATTTCGCGTAATGGTTGAAGATTTTAGTCATTTTGCGAAATGACCAAGTGAAACAGCCATTTCGCGAAATGACTGAAAGTTTCAGCCATTAGTCGAAATGGCTGGTTACACACTTTGACTGTAATATATATAGATATATAGATATATATATCCTCGAAGGAGGAGATTGTCGACACCAATTGACCAGAGAAGTACCAAGGAAGTTAGGCAGGAGACAGGGAGTGCTGGAACTCCCGTTTCTCCTGTCACTGTCCTCCTCAGCTGATCTTTTTCCGTGTCTCATCTATCCTGTGAGCAATCCAGCATACTCTCAAACACACACACTTATCCCTCTATTCCTCACTACACTTACATGCCTTTTACACACTACACAATCTTATCAAATTTATATAAAGAAAAATGGCATTATGAGCCTCGGAGACCTTGATTTCGGCTTTCTCCTCCTTACATCGGGGGGGGGAGGACATTTTTGCGGGCGCTCGCCCTTGGCCCCTTCTTCCTGCATAAAATCAATGGCGGTGTAGTTGTTAGCATCGCTGACTACGAATCCCTCGGCCCCGTGTTCGACTTCTGGTGACGGCAGGCGGCGCGTAGCTAACCCACCTGTTCGTCCTTCGCACAATAAAAATTGGTTGCTACATAAATGGGTACCTTCGGTAACCTAGTGGTTAAGTCGTTTAAGACGTTGGGCTGCTGATCGGGAGGTCGTGAGATCGAGTCTGGGTATAGTCTTTGTAATTTCTCACCGCTCGTGGTGGGTCGTGGTTCGGATTCCACGTTAAGTTGTACGTCTAAGGTGGAGCAACAAGCTTGACCTTCGTCAAAATTAACCATTCAAGCGGAAGCAAAATCAAAGTTAATCAAGGTTTATATATATATATATATATATATATATATATATATATATATATATATATATATATATATATATATATATATATATATATATATATATATATATATATATATATATATATATTAGGGTGGGGTGAAAAAAAAATGTTGGAATGGCACATTGATATTTTTTTGTGGTTATGGTCAGGATGAAAGGATATGGCAATAAAAATCTTCTCCGCATATTCTAAGTGCCGCATTTTTTACCATAAACAAAATGGCGGCGAAACATGAAGATTGGCGATTTTGAGGCATTTCTAGGCAGTATTTGGAAAATATGTATATATAAAAAAGTCTTAAAATCGAAAGTTAAGACTTTTTTTATTATACATATTTTCCAAATACTGCCTAGAAATGCCTCAAAATCGCCAATCTTCATGTTTCGCCGCCATTTTGTTTATGGTAAAAAATGCGGCACTTAGAATATGCGGAGAAGATTTTTATTGCCATATCCTTTCATCCTGACCATAACCACAAAAAAATATCAATGTGCCATTCCAACATTTTTTTTTCACCCCACCCTAATATATATATATATATACCTTTCAACTTTTCAAATGTTCCGTGCAATGATTCCTCATTTCACGGAGATCAAGCTTGTTGGCCCATCTCTTTAGAGGAGGGACAACATATACAGGGTGGCGCAGAAGTCGCGCATCATAAAAATTGTCAGTGTTGACTGTAATATATTATTTTTTTTCTTTTAGGTAGGGGATGGCTGCGAAATTAACAATAGACGAGAGGGTGAGCTTGGTTTTAATGTATGGAATACCAAATACAACAAATCGATGAATCGGTACAAAATTTTAATTCAGATCGGTACAGAATTTTAATTTTAATTCTGTACCGATTCATCGATTTGATGGACCTGGTATTCCTTGCATTAAAACCAAGCTCACCCTCTCGTCTATTGTTACTTTCGCAGCCATCCCCTGCTTAAAAGGAAAAAGTAATATATTATAATAAACACTGAAAATTCCGATGATGCGCGACTTTTGCGCCACCCTATATATATATATATATGTGTGTGTGTGTGTTACACAGGCTGTGCATGGAACAACAAACTTTTCTGGGATAATTAAATCCACTATAGTTCGAATAAATAATGGTAAATGGCAAATACTAAAGTTTTTCTTTTTCATGGTGAAAGCCGAAAGTGGCTTTAAACCCTACACCCTGTCCCAAAGCTGGGTCCGATCTGCTCAGCAGATAGCTAGTGAGGGAAGCTATAGTTGGGGGCCTCTTTACTAGTGCCCCGTTGCCCAGATTGGGCTTTCATCATGGGAAAAAACAACAACTTTAGTACTTGTCATTCACCATTTAATTTTCCCAGTAAAGTTCTTTGTTCCATGCACGGTCTGTTTGTAACATAAAAGTTTCTCACGAACCATTCTTAGTTGTAGTGTGTGTGTATATATATATATATATATATATATATATATATATATATTGTAAAGAACGACGCTTGTTAGAAGATGTCCGTATAAGAGGAGAGGAGAAAACAAGTAATTAAAAACGAGACACCTCTCGGGAATCGAACCTGGGATCACCCGATTCAAATCTTGTATTTCTCCCACGTACCTACAAGCGGAACAAATGCCCTTTTGAGGTGGCACCTTCTCATGCCGTATATATATATATATATATATATATATATATATATATATATATATATATATATATTTTTTTTTTTTAAATGCAAACGACACAAAACAGTATATAAATGTAAAGAACGACGCTTGTTAGAAGAGTATATATATATATATATATATATATATATATATATATATATATATATATATATATATATTGAGGGCTCTGTCCCTAACCCCAGAAATGAAATAGAAACAAACTGGAATGAGAGAAGAGGCAGATTTTGTACGGTCCCAGCTGCGGTGGGACAAGCGGCCATGAAAACGAGGATAGAAAATACCCTCAGAATACGGGGCCCAAAGCTTTTCAATGTCCTTCCAAAAGAAGTGAGTAATCTCCAGCACACCGACCTGAATAACTTCAAGAACCAGCTGGACAGATTCTTGTGCAAAGTCCCTGACCAGCCATGCGTGGCTGGCTACGAGGGCAGGAGGAGATCAGAGAGCAATTCCCTCCTTCACCAAGTCCCGCAAATGGAGCGGGATGCTGCAGAGGGGTCGACCTCAGGTCGATCCTGAACCGTCGTTCAAACTCAACAAAAGTAAGTGTGTATATATATATATATATATATATATATATATATATATATTCAATATGTGAAATTAGGCAGTTTATAAATTTACTGAAATTCAGGCAATGTGTCAAATTGGTAATACACACAAAACTTAACCGAACCTAACCTAACCTAACCTTTCTGGTAATGCTGCATATGCATGCCCACTGGTATTTCCTAATATTTTCCCTAAAAATTCATGGCTAGGTTAGGTTTAATTAGGGATTAAGTAAGTCGATCATTTAACAAATTGCCTAAAATTTCAGTTAATTTATAAATTGCCTAATTTTACATATTGACTGTAACATATATAACTTTCCTTTCAACCTTTCAAAGATTCCGTGCGATGATTCCTCATTAAACGAAGGTTAAGCTTGTCGCCCCTCCTCTCGAGTTGGCCTGGTGAAGTAGCGAGTTGGTTTCTTGTACTCTCCACCTCACATAGCCAGGTACGCCCGGCTCATCGGGGATTATTCTGAGCCAAACGTCGAATCTTCTTTTGAAGATGTTCACCGCAACACCACTCGTGTTTCTTAGGTCTTTGGGCAGCTGATTAAACACGACACAGTCTTCCTTTTCTACTTTCCACCGTTGTTTGGGGAATTACGGGGTTCAGAGTAAGATTAGGGACTAGTTTCTCCATTATTTTCCAAGTGTAAATAATGGTGTATCTCTCTCTTCTCCTTTCCAGTGAATATAGATTTAGTTCGCGTAACCTTTCCCAGTAATTTAGTTCTTTGCACCCCTTGATCTTGGCTGTGAAGCTTCTCTGAATCCCTTCTAGCTGTCTAATGTCTTCTTTTCTATATGGGGATGTTAGGACCGAGCAGTATTCCAATTTGGGTATGATTAGTGTTTTCAGTAGAGGAATCATTACATTCCTATCTCTTCGTTTAAAGGTTCTCAATATCTGCCCCGTTATTCTCTTTGCTCTGTTTACTGCTATCTTATTTTGTGTTTCAAATTAATTTCGTATCATCAGTCATTACAACCCCTAAATCTTTTGCTCTAGAATTTCTCTGAATTCCCTGTCCTTTTCGGGTATAATATGCCATGGATTTTAGGTCATATATATATATATATATATATATATATATATATATGAAAATTATTTCACGAAGGTAACACGTGAAAAATATTTATGATGAATAAAACCACGAAGGAAAGGAAACACAAAATGGTGCTCAAGCGCTTTCGTCTAATGACGATGTCATTAGACGAAAGCGCTTGAGCACCATTTTGTGTTTCCTTTCCTTCGTGGTTTTATTCATCATATATATATATATATATATAAGTAAATACCTTAAAACTAAATTTTTTATATAAATTACATTTACATCACATTCAAAAATGTAATTTATACTTTGGATATTGGTATTTGACATGATGTAAAAGGGTTTTTTTATTGAACGAAGGAATTTCTTTATTAGAAATAAAAAACTTTATGTCCAATAAATTCCCAAATATTGGCGCAATTTCTGCTCGTCAGCGTCCTTTTATTGAGAGATTGGCCAAAGCATGATGTAAACAATTCGTACATAGGAAAAAAGAGGCTAAGAATAGATTGGTGTTGGTAATCGAATCGCTCGTATGTAACCCCGTTGCATATTTGAGGTTTGTGTGTGACACCTCAATTCAACCCAATTAAGTGTTTCTACATTTTAATTAATACTTATTTGCGATGACAGTTGAAGGTTGAAAAGCGTGTTTGCATCGAAATATTTACGTAATTGAATATATATATATATATATATACATACTGTATATACTGTATATATATATAATATATATAAATTATATAATTGAATATATATATATATATATTTATATTATAATTGAATTTTATATATAATTTAAATACTTTATTATAATTGAATTTTATATATATATATATATAATTTATATAAGTGAATTGGTAAAACGAGAGATTTATCCTAAGATATAATTTCAAAATGGGAAATGCGTTCGAAGCCTTTTGCCGGAAGTGAACCCTCTTCGTACGCTTTTCGGAAACATTACTGAATAATAATACTATATATTATTATTATTATTATTATTATTATTATTACTGAATAATAATAATATTGAAAATCTCGCCACCATTAAGGAAGTAATTAAAGATTTCCTTTTGAATCCAAGTCGGAAATTTTAAAAAAATATATATTTTTCTTCTTTCCGGATGACTACGCGTCCGTATCCGGAAATGTAATTTTAAAATGGTGCTTTCAGCATCGCTTTTTGCGTTGGCACTACTTCTGAGCATTTATTATTATTATTATTATTATTATCTGCGCTCGTATATTTACGAGTAGTCGGAAGAAAATTCAAGAACCATTTTTGTTTTAATGAAATTTCCGGATACGGACGCGTGATTGGCATCCGGAAAGCGGAATAACACTTGAAGAAAACGTCCGGTTTTCGATAAACTTTTCTCGCAACTTCGTTTCCGGATTTTGATGAAACGGATTAATTTTCGGTGACAACAATTTTCCTAAATTAATCGTTGGCTTTTTTTTAACAACTACAAAAATTCTGGACTGGAAAAAATAAACTGAGTTTGTCTAGGTTAGGTTAGGTTAAATTAGATTAGGTTAGGGTGAAATCAGTACAAGGTGAACACGAAAACCAATGGTCAAAGTTAGGTTAGGGTCGGGTCGGGTCAAATTAGTACAAGGTGAACATGAAAACCGATGGTCAATGGCAAACTCAAGATCATAAACGAGTATTTCCGCCGATGAGTTTACGACTAAGTTTGGTCACGATCATCATTTTCCAAGGTCGAGTGGCTTCTATCTTCAGAAGGCTAAGCCGTAGCCACTTCGCAACACCACTTCTCGTTACATCAGGGAGGTTAAGTGACGTCAGTTGAGCGCTTGGTAGTTAGATGGCAGACCTTCCTCCGCGTTCGAGATGATGTTATCGTTGTAGCAACTTCAAGATGGTTCGATCTCGCGTAAAGCCGGAGGTCCCCTCCGCTGCATGACCTTGTGAGAGAAAGAGAGAGGTCTGTATCAAAATATGATAAATGTGTTCAACAATTTGTATATAAAGAGCGCTTCCCGTTTTTCTTAAGTTTTCCATTAAGAAAATTTATGGTTCCTCGTTTGTCGTTTTCTTTAACGAAGTGAAAACGACAAATGGGAAACTTTAAAAAACAAATTATTTTGCAGAATTTTTTTTTTTTTTTTTTTTGCAACTCTCCAACTTCAAAGTTCGGTGCATTTGAGCCAAAAACTAATAACTTTTATTGATAATTTTTTTTCTTTTTTTGCTTGTTTCTGTTCTTGCATGAAAATGGTTCTTCAAAGAGGATTTTTTGTTATTAATTCCTCGACTGGGAGCAACAGATGGCCGCTCTGGTTTTGAAATAATTTGTGATCACAAACTTAATTAAAAGTAGCTCAGCTCCAGTGTTGCCAACTTTAGGAGATTTTAAGTGAATTTAACTTCCTTCAGGAAAATAAGCGAAGTCAAATTACCGTAAATCCCTGAAGCTGCATAGAATATAGGTGTACGAGTTAATACTAATTAAAATTATGAAATATAGATCATAAGTTTAAGGGTGAAGTAGAGGAAGCTTCAAGTATTGAAGTTTTAGGATAATAATTACTACAAAAGAGGCTATTTAGCTTTGGATTCTGGAAAAACTTTTAGAATTTAGAAAGGGTTTTTTTTCTTCAAAAAACTGGGAATCGTCAAATTGTTGTTAGGGAATTTTTAACAGTGGAGGTTGGCAACACCGCTCAATTCCTACTATCCTTTCCTGTAGCTCATGAGATAAACAGACATTTCTACTTCGGATTGATTATGGCTTAACGAAGGAGGAAAGTGTTTTGAGTTTCGTTTTTCCCGGTGTAATAGGGATACTCGGGCTTATCTAGCATATTTTAAACTGGTCATTAATTGGGTTTTATGTATGATTTTATGTATGCGTACGTCATATGTCCGTAACTCTTTGTGTACATTTTAACGATAGGACGTGAAATTACTTAATTTTCTTTCTTTTCACTTTGACGTGAATGCGTTTTCACTGCTTTTCAAGTGGAAATGAAATTTCTTAAGTTCTGCTTAAGTTCTTAATGTCTTAAGTTCTGCTCTTTTCATTGAATAATAAAGAGAGAGAGAGAGAGAGAGAGAGAGAAAATTATTATGAAAGCAAGACGAAATAATAATAGGCTTTTTATCCACTTCGGACACACTGCAAAGCTTTCAGATAACAAACTTTACGCGCCAAAAACTAGGACACGCAAAAAACTAAGAACGTCCAAAGAGGATAGGATAAAAGAATAATAATAACTTTATCTTTTTTTTTTTTTGGTAACGTTGTTGCTAACTCCATCTATGAAACTGAAAAGTCTACAATTATTTTATTAGTATGTTAATGCATTTCCAGCGAATACATGCAATTTAAATCTCGGCTGGCTTAATTCACCTCGGCGATCCAACTGTTGAATGTAAAGAAGTGCGTTCTTTCGTGATCTATGCTCCAATCCTCCAAATCCTGCATTCATTCTAAGGCGGTAAAGTCTTCTCTGCGGAAGAATCACTCTCCCCTCACCGAACTAGCTTTGAGAAAGGGTAATCCACAGGAAGAGGGGGGGGGGGGAGTTGAGGGTCTGGTAGACTCCACATTATTGACTTTGTGGCCTGGGAAAAACAGAAAAGGTAAAAAAAAAAGACTTGAATATATATTATTAGGGTCTTCCTCTCGTTATTACGATGTTTGTGCGCTTAACTGCTTGTTTCGGGTCATCGGTCAGGCAAGGAAGAGAAACCCCGCTAAAATGCGAAAATAAAAGCCGTAATGTTTCTCTTTTAATATAATGATTTTTATCATAGAGCACTTTGGTTAACCTTGATTTTGCTTCCTCCTGAATTGTTCATTCTGACGAAGGCCAAGCTTGTTGCTCCACCTTAGACGTACAGCTTAACTGGAATTCGAACCACGACCCACCACCCCACCACGGGCGGTCGGAAATTACAAAGTTCTTGCCAAGACTCGATCTCACGACCTCCCGATCAGCAGCCCAATGTCTTAACCACTAGGCTACCCAGGGTACCCATTTATCTACCAACTAATTTTTATTATGTGGAAGGATGAACAGCTGGGTTAGCTACCCGCTGCCTGCCCTCGCCAAGAATCGAACCTGGGACCAATGGATTCGTAGTCAGCGACGCTTACCACTATACCACCGAGGCGTATAACATATGTATGACAAAACGAAAAAAAATTGGGCGGTATTCGAACATTTTCATTTATAATTTTACCAAATAATCAGTGTACATCACGTTCTGACCGCTCATGAGATAGCACTCCGTTGCCTTTGTCTGTCGAAAGATGACAGCTGACTTTTTAAATTTTCAATGGTAACTCTCCTGCTCACTTCACCAGAATGCAAGGGGTTGCATCACTATGCAACAGATGAACACGCGATGAGGTTCCACACTCTCCAAAAAATGTCGAAAAAATGTCGTCCAACTCAAGAGGGTCAAGGGGGTAGAGATATACTGAAAATGGAACCACGTACTGGAATTGGACGGGATTTGCTTTTCCAGAAGCTGACGAAGAAACTCCCCTCCCATCTCAACTTCTTTTCGGTGAGCGCTGCTGCTCTGCTACGTCCAGCTAAAAGGTTCCCTACATGGTATTGATCAAACGATCACTTGGACGTACGCAGTTTCACAGCGAACCTACTGTGTGTCTGTATGGACAGTAAAGCCTTAAACACTCGTTCAAACTGTCGTGGTTTGTCTACTAAGTAATAAGACGCATATTGTGCCAAACATCGAAACAGTGGGACCAGGTCTGCCCCAAAATACCATTAGGCCACAAACGCTCGAAACTGTCCTGCACTTAACTCGCTGCGCATTCGGTTCTCTCTCTCTCTCTCTCTCTCGATTTTAGAAGCATGTTTAGTTTAAATGATAACTCAACTCGCAACACTGGTTGGATTTGAAACGGTTTAGCACTAGTGTGTGTGGGAATTACTTTACCTATAAAATCTGTGACACGTGGAACAGGCTACCTTCAGAAGTTGTGAACAGTTCCTCTGTGGATGAGTTCAAGAAAAGGTTAGACCGAACCTTGCACACTACATATTTGAGGGTGTATGAATTTTTCTCTGGCACCCGTTGCCATTGGTACCTCCTCGGTATGGGCCGGAAGGCCTTTTGAGGTACTTCTTTTCCTTGTAATTCCTTGTAACTCTCTCTCTCTCTCTCTCTCTCTCGTCTTGTCGGTGATCGATCACCTTAGTCGGGTCAACTAAACTACACTGGTAGAATCTGGATTCAACTTAGTTGCTTCCAAACCGGGTCTTATGTAATTTTGAAGAAAAATAGCCAAAAGTTTGTAATTATAACCGATTATCACCTTTCAAATTTAATGTACAAACAATAACCATAATTTGCTCTGGCCAAAATTAAGGGAAAAAATTACAAAAATTACAGAATTTCGCAACACTTTGATCGCGCCTTAACAATAAGGTAATTTATATAATTTACATCGAGAAAGAATGAAAATATATTTGAACGAACAAACAAAACAAAAAAAGAAAACCCTTATAAACACGCCCATACATAGAAACCATAATTATAACTTACAAAATTATTAATGTTCAAACTATTTTTAGGAATAAAATCGATACAGTCAAATGCAAAAGAGCAAAATGAAAACAAAAACTTTGCATCTTTTCACGACAACAACGAACCAACGTAACACCTCGTCGGGGAGCGCGAACAACACGCGTCCTAAAGACGCCATAAAAACGTTACTGGCACTCTAAAAATGCCCCATTTCTGGTCATCAGTCACTCTAAATCTTCAAATGCATGAGTATACCCAATAAAGTTTAAAAAGTAACACGGTTACCCCAAAATAATCATTAAGTAACAAAATTTAAACTTAAATACCCAAAAATGAAAACAATAGCATTAATTCCAACCTGCGACGTTAAATTCAGAAGGAAGAAACCCCCATAATTTACAAAAACATTTGAGAAACAACTCTCTCCTTAAACACGAAACCTAACATGGCTCGCAAATTACAGAAATTCCAGTAATTTTGTAACACCCAGTATCAGAAATAGTTACAATTTTTTCAAATGAAATGGATGTGAAATCAAACTCAAACGTATATCGAAATTCGGGATAAAGAAAAAAGTTACCGAAAAAGAGGACATTTATCCAAGAGTTTTGCACAAAATTATCTCGATCGAACCTAAAGCTGAATAAAAAACGAACCAAAACAAAAGTTATTTTATACCGAGATGCGCGTTCGAAGGCCACCAAACGCTTCCTAATCCGTGGCCGGTCGATTCGCCGACGGACGTTTTGCCGACAGACATTTTGCCGACGGACGTTTCGCCGAACGGACGATTCGCCGAATGGACTGTCATTAATATTCTATGACAAAATGTTATTAAAGGTTATTATTAATGTTATTGAATTATTTTGTTAAAATATTAAATTATGTTAAAATGACAGTTATAGACGCTTGACGTAAAAACATAGATACCTTTTTAAATAAATTTATACGATAATATATATAATATATATATAATATATATATATATATATATATATCTTTCTCGGTGTATATTGTATAATTTAAAACTTTCGTTTTAGACCATGGAATTCACTTTGACGGTGTCCGGCGAATTTGTCTACAACAATTTGTCTACAGATACAATTTGTCTAGAGAAACTATTACTAATATTATTTAAAAAAAAAACAAATATAATTTAAATACAAAATTAGTTGTTAACTTTTATAATTTAAGTTTTGCGTTTGTGCCTTTATAGTTTAAGCTATTCTGAAACGTTTGTTTGTTTGTTGCCTTTTTTAAATCTTAGTAACTTATGTCCAGTGGTGGGCACCGTTAACCAAAAGTTAACTTCGATAACGATAATCCGATAATTTTACTACAAAGTTAACGGAAGTTAACGATAATCCGTTAACGATAACTATTTCTTTACTAACATTTAAAAAAATCAAGGAAAAAAGCTTTAAAACCCATAGAAAATGTTTATTTATGCAAAATCCAACAATAAATAGGTATTTAACTGTATTTTCATCAAGTTTTGCAACTTTTTTGCTTAATAACTTTTTTTTTTTTAATAAAAAATGTACTGATTACATGTTTTGAAACCCTTGTAACCACTAACCATTAACTAAATTTTAATTTACCAGAGAATTATTATGGCGGGAACTGAAAGGTAAAATTAAATTTTAGGCACATTTATTAAAGACTATGACACAATGTGCTGGTTGCCCTTCAGAAAGACCAACTTCTCAAAGTTAGGCCCAAGTTCCAACTGCCAGTCTTGACCTCTTGGGCCTCAGGATGTCCTTGCCGAGAGAAGAACCGTTCCACTGCGGCAGAGGACGGAATTGGCAGACTGAAGTTATGGCGGTTTGAATTCATTCGCGGAGCGGTGATCTTCCGTGAATGACTCCTCGCAGTTAACGTGTTAACGGACTTTAACAGACTAAATATCGAGTTATCGGAAGTTAACTGGTCCGATAACGATAAATGGAAATTAACTTCCGTTAATAGTCCGTTAAAAAAAGTTAACTTCGTTAATTAACTGTTATCGGATTAACGCTTTAGTGTCCAACACTGCTTATGTCTTAGGTTTTCGCACTTAAAATTGCAGTCATCTGGAACTTTTACATTGTTCACTGTTCAGTAACCCACAATGCCTCTTCAATTTATTGATTCAGAGAAAGGCCATAAAAAGTTAGTACACCCTTGACGATTGGTTAGGTTAAGTCATGATATTTTCGTTAGTTTACTGTTAAAACATACGAAAATATCACCACTTAACCTAACCAATCGTCATTTTTTTAAATAATATTAGTAATAGTTGGTGCTCCTTTAGTATGCGGTCTACAGATAAATTCACACTTTAGTATGCGGTCTACACCAATTTGTTTTTTAAATGTAGTTAAAGAAGGTTGAAATGACAATCTTACTTGAAAAAAATTTATTGAAAAGTTAAAAACATAAAAAGTTTATATGTAAGGAAAAAAATTTATTGAAAAGTTAAAAACAAAAAGTTCATATGTAAGTATACCTTCTTAGCTTGTTTACTAATTGCTTGTTTACATCCCAATGTCAGTCGCCCTTGACGATTGGTTAGGTTTAGTCATGATATTTTCGTTAGTTTTAACGAAAATATCTTGACTAAACCTAACCAATCGTAGGTAGACCGCATACTATAGTAACACCGGCAATTGAATTGTTTACAACTTTACTGCTTCAAATTTCTCAAGCTACTGATGTTAAACAATCATTTTGAATTTCAAGGTCAAATAGGGTCTAAGACTCTAAGTCATGTGAGTGAGTCATTTAGCGAAAAAAAAAGAGCGGCAGAATGCGTGAGCAGGCACAAATTTAACGAAAAAAACCTGTAGACTGCACTTTGAAAAAAGTAGAGCGCGACAGAATTTGTAGACCGCATACTAAAGGAGCACCTAATAGTTTCTCTAGACAAATTGTATCTGTAGACAAATTATTGTAGTTAAATTGTATCTGTAGACTAATTGTTGCAGAGAAATTCGCTGGACACCGTCAAAGTGAATTCCATGGTCTAAAACGAAAGTTTTAAATTATACAATATACACCGAGAAAGATAATATATATATATATATATATATATTTTATATAGTATTATCGATATAAATTTATTTAAAAAAGGTATCTATGTTTTTACGTCAAGCGTCTATAACTGTCAATTTAACATAATTTAATATTTTAACAAAATAATTCAATAACATTCAATAATAACCTTTAATAACATGTGTGTATTTTGTCATAGAAATATTAGTGACAGTCCGTTCGGCGAATCGTCCGTTCGGCAAAATGTCTGTCCGCAAAACGTCCGTCGGCGAATCGACCGGGTACCTCCTAATCTATTACATTATTCTTTTCGTCACAAATATTAAGACCATCACGACGCCAAAATAAAATGTTTTTTTTTTTTGTTTAATAAATTACCATTTTACAAAAGATAAAAATGTCGTATTTGGATTTACTCGTCCCATTGAAGCGGAGAATTAGTTAGTACAGACTAGGGCGTGGTTCAGATGAATCAGTTAATCATTTTTTCGCATTTAATCATTAATTAATCAAAAAATATTTTTAGAAAATGATGGGAAATGATTAATTTTCCTCATAATTTCACATTTTACCTTAAATTTTGTAATGTATCATTTGAATTTGGCACCTTTTTGCATGTATAAACTATATAATCCGCCCATACCTGAATTCTTGCAAACTAAATGTTTGATCAAAATGTTTTCTTCGGTCTTATCTCACGCAACAGAAACAATAAAGCTCTTTCTTACTCTTTTCAGAAGTATTTATTTTAGTTAATAATTTTTAATCAGTTAATCATTGATTAATTAGAAAATTTCATCATTCATCACTTTTTTGTAAAAATGATTAATTAACCATGCCCTAGTACAGACTCAAACGAAAAGGAAAAATAAATAAAATTAAGCAATACCTAAAATATATTATTTATAAAGGTGTCTTTTATCCACTTAATTCGTTATTTACTAAAATTCTGCTTCAACCGAACAAATTATAAGACTAAAATGTCATTAAGATATGTACTGAAAGAAATCAACATTTGCCTACAACAGTACAAATCTCGGATCACCTGAAGATCAGGGCGCCCAGCCTTCTTTAGTTAGCCTTATAAGGCTAACTAACGAAAATATCACGACTTAATCTAACCAATCGTTAGGTCAACTGTACGCCCTTGGCGATTGGTTAGGTTAGGCCGTGATATTTTCGTTAGTTAGCCTTATAAGGCTAACTAAAGAAGGCTGGGGGACCCTGATCTTCACGTGGTTCCAAATCTCTTTAACACTAACGGGAGCTATTGAAGAATAGGGACCCCAGTCTTCTTTAGTTAGGCTTATAAGGCTAACTAACGAAAATATCACGACCTAACCTAACCAATCGTTAGGTTAACTGTACGCCCTTGACGATTGTTGGATCATGATACTGATATTTTCGTTAGTTAGCCTTATAAAGCTAACTAAAGAAGGCTGGGGTCCCTATTCTTCAGTAGTTCCTACTAACGGACCAAAGTGAAATTAATGTCATAAATGTTAGGTTTAATTTATAAATTGGAGTTACAAAATTTCCATAATAAATAAGTAAAAGATGTTCTATTTCCAAATGGAGATTGGATATATTTTAAAGATTATTATATAACCTTTGGTTAGCTTCCGCCAGAATTGTTCATTCTGACGAAGGTCAAGCTTTTCACTCCACCTTAGACCTACAGTTTAACGTGGAATCCGAACCACGCCCACCAGCAGCCAACGTCTTAACCACTAGGCCACCAAGGGTACCCATTTATCTACCAACTACTTTCTATATGTGGAAGGATGAACAGCTGGGTTTCGCTGCGCGCCGGCTGCCGTCACCGGGTCTCGAACCCGGGGCCGATGGACTCGTAGTCAGCGACGCTAACCACTACACCACCGAGGCGCATGATATATATATATATATTACAGGGTGTCCCATAAGTCCGGTCTCATAGGAAAATTTATTTTAAATTTGCCAAAGTAATACATTAGAGCTAAAACAAATGTTCAAATTGATGTCTTGTTTTGGGACCCTTTTTTTTGTTGCAGGTAGAAAGGCGGAGGCCTTTTCCTGAGGAGTGTAACTTGTTTTCATATTAGCTATTGCGTGTTATTCTACCTACAACCAAACAAAAAAAGGTCCCAAAACAAGACATCAATTTGAACATTTATTTTAGTTCTAATGTATTAATTTTGTAAATTTAATTTAAAACAAATTTTTCTTTGAGACTGAACTTATGGGACACCCTGTATGTATATATACTGTATATATGAGTCGCTCCGGACCACAACCTGCCAAGCGCCAGTAGGGCTAGAATTGAGTTATTTATACCACTACTGTATAGCCTATTCCCCGACCCTTCCTCTATCCCGTGGGTGAGTCAGGGAGCGGATTGTGGACCTGTACGTGTACGACAGTGTACGTACGTATGGTCGAAACTAATAAAATACCAATCAAATACAATAACTTTTGAACCATCAAAAGTTATGGTATTTTGCAAGTGACAAACTTTAACTGCATCTTTTCCAGTTTTTAATTTTGGCGCTTGGCAGTTTGTGGTCCGGAGCGCCTCATATATATATATATACATATATATACACACACACAGTAATATATATATATATAATATTATATATATATATATATATATATATATATATATACAGTGTGTATATATATATATATATTTCGTTAAATCCTTCTTATATGCAATCTATGAAGAAATTTCCTGATATTGCATAAATACTAAAACCAAAAGTTAATCGAATGAAACAGGGTCGACAGAAAAATAGTAAACCACAGTTAAATATGATTTAGAACTTCAGTATTCTTAAATTCCCTTAATAATAATAAAAACTTTACTATTATTAACATTATATACGTCACATTTTGTTAAATTACTCACAATTAACAATGATCATTTGAAAATACGTTTCTCTTATAAGGCCTAAGCCATAAATGCGGATCTGTATTTCACATCGGAAATAGCATTTATTTAATCCATTTCTAAAAATAAACTTAATTTATCTTAAACATCAAAATAATAATTTTAAATAAGAATTTTACTTTTTACTAAATATTCATAATTTAAAAATGCGTTATTTTAACACGTTTTTCATTATATACATACATACAGGTTTATTTCGGTGATTCTATGGCCGGCCGCACGCAGGATCGTCTTGCGACTCACGACTGACGACTTGAGTCGCGTGTGTTTTGACATTGATATCGTCAGTCGTGAGTCGCGAGAGGATTCCGCGTGTGGTCAGCCTACGTAAACATTTGTGAATTTCAGTGAAAGCCGTCCGGAATAAAAACGTACATAACCTATCGTGTGTGTGGCGTACATCGTCAAAAAATCTTATTGGTCACTGTAAACAAAAAATTATCTATTGTTAATAAGATCTGAATCTAAAATTTAAGATAAGATTGATATACAATTTTGAATACACGAACGTAGGCTTACCTACTTAATTATTATAGACAAAAAATGGATGATCATTTCGCTAAATACTATAGTTTTTCTATCATGATGGAAGCCCAACGTGGGCAACGGGTCACTAGCAAAGATGCCCCATTACTTACTGCCATCGATCCGATGAGGGTGTGATAAGTTTTTCGGAAACATTTGAAGGGTTGAAGGGGTTTTCTGTTAAGTCATTAAATAGTGATGTACTCTCGGTTCAATGAAAAAAGCCACCGAACCAATCGTTAGGTCAACCGTACGCCCTTGACGATTGGTTAGGTTAGGTCGTTATGTTTTCGTTAGTTAGCCTTATAAAGCTAACTAAAGAAGGCCGGGGATGGCTTTCTTTCATTGATCCGTACTCTCTAACCTAACCTAACCAAATCTTAACTAACCTAAGCTAACGGAACCTAATCAAAATCGGACCACTCTATTTTCTTTCAGACACTAAAAATGTTCCAGTTTTTCATCTAAAAAAAAATATCTCATTACATCTGTGAATTATCTCGCGTTCAACCTCACTCACGCCCAGTTGTTTACGCGCGCGCGCGCGCACCCCCCCCCCCCCCACACACACAACACACACACATTTATATATTTATATATATAAAGATAGAAAACAAACCACTTTTTTATATACTTCACTCAATGCAGAGACCCTTTTTAAAAATATATTTACATTTTGGCGTCCTCCGGTTGGCTCCGCCCGCCTCACGCGTCGTCTGAGATAAAACGGAGCCTATTCATTTATTACGAATCGACTGCTGGAATAAATCTCTCGAGTGTAGAATGAATATTTTGCGCGTCCGTGAAAATAAAATTCAAATTTTTGTCTATTAAAAGGAATGCTTGAAGTTCTTTTGAAGCCGAAATGAGATGCAATCTTTAAGTTGAAGGATTTTATAAATTGCTCCAGCAAGAAACACGAGTAGATATAAGAGGAGGTTAGCATCAGGAAGTGCACCATTTCATTCACTCAAACTGCGTATATATATATATTATATATATATATATATATATATTATATGCAGAACTGATGCAAAGAGACTCAAACTAGAGAGGAAACTTGGCGAAATAGAAATGGACCTAAAGCAAACATTCATACATAAGACAAACGAGGAGGAAAACAAGGTAGCAGAAAACATAAAAAATAACCCAAAATACTTCTACACTTTTGCGAAAAGGAAAATGCAGTGTAAAGAGAGTATTGGACCGTTGATAGACGGGGAGGCCGAATACACAAATGACCCGAAAGAAATAAGTGAACTGCTTAGGGAACAATTTAAATCTGTGTTTAGCACCCCTAAGTCCGAGATGGAAGTGGAAAACCCAGACGAGTTTTTCGACATTGAAACGGATCAATCAGAACAAATCCCGGCACAAACCTATTAATGGACTTCGAGTTCACGGAAGGAGATGTAATTACGGCCTTATCACAGATGCGAGACAATTCAGCGCCAGGGCCAGACACATGGAGTGCCACATTTCTGAAGAAATGCAGAGAGAGTATTGCAAAACCGCTATACTTACTATGGAGGAAATCACTCGACACAGGACAAATTCCACTCCCCTTAAAGAACGCGAATATTGCCCCCCTATTTAAAGGTGGTAACAGAGCAATGCCCAAAAATTATCGGCCAGTGGCTCTCACCTCACACCTTATAAAGTGTTTTGAACGCATAATTAGAGCCAAAATTACCTACTACCTACAAGAAAAAGACTTGTACAACCCAAATCAACATGGCTTCAGGGCGGGTAGATTCTGCCTGTCACAGCTACTAGACCACCAGGAGAAAATATTAGGAACATTGTGTCGAGGACAAAACATTGATGTAATATATACTGATTTTGCTAAAGCCTTCGATAAATGTGACCATGGAATCATAGCACACAAACTTAAGGATACAGGAATTACTGGAAAGCTAGGAAGGTGGATATTTAATTTCTTGACGCAAAGAACGCAAAGAGTGGTGGTAAACGGAGTTAAATCGGAAGTCTCGGAAGTCGTGAGCTCTGTCCCACAAGGGACAGTATTAGCTCCCTTGCTGTTCATAATAATGATTGCAGATATTGATACAGATATTAAGGACAGTATTGTATCATGCTTCGCAGATGACACGAAGATATGTAACGAAATATTGAACGAAGATGACGTAAGAAAACTACAAAACGACATTGAAACATTATTCCAGTGGGCAGAAGACAACAATATGAAGTTCAACGAAGAAAAATTCCAACTTCTAAGATATGGTAATAACAAAGAGCTACAGAAAAAAGGGTACAAAACTCCGCAAGCCAAACAGATAACACCAAATCCACAATTCAGGGATCTTGGAGTAATAATGTCGTCGGATGCAGAATTCAGAGAGCACTATAAAATCAAAATCACAACGGCTAGAAAATAATGGGAATCATCTGGAGGAGCTTCCGCAGCAGAAAAGCAAACATCATGCTCAAATTATGGAAGAGTCTAGTCCTACCAATAATTGAGTATTGCTCAGTACTCACAAGCCCACACAGAAAAAGAGACATTGCGAGCATTGAAGCTATACAAAGGACTTTTACGTCTAAGATAGAGGAAACGGAAGGTGAAGACTACTGGTCTCGACTACAATCCCTGGAACTCTACTCTCTTGAAAGAAGGCGAGAGCGGTACACAATAATATACATATGGAACATACTTGAGGGCTCTGTCCCTAACCTCAGAAATGAAATAGAAACAAACTGGAATGAGAGAAGAGGCAGATTTTGTACGGTCCCAGCTGCGGTGGGACAAGGAGCCATGAAAACGAGGATGGAAAATACCCTCAGAATACGGGGCCCAAAGCTTTTCAATGTCCTTCCAAAAGAAGTGAGGAATCTCCAGCACACCAACCTGAATAACTTCAAGAACCAGCTGGACAGATTCTTGTGCAAAGTTCCTGACCAGCCATGCGTGGCTGGCTACGAGGGCAGAGGCGATCAGAGAGCAATTCCCTCCTTCACCAAGTCCCGCAAATGAGGCGGGATGCTGCAGAGGGGTCGACCGCAGGTCGATCCTGAACCGTCGTTCAAACTCAACAAAAGTAAGTAATATATATATATATATATATATAGCTTCACCTACGTGAAATGAGGAACCATCGCACGGAACATTTGAAAGGTATATATATATAGTTAGTGTTTCCCTCGCCTAATCAAATATGCGCCAGACTATATTAACTTTTACCTTGTCGTAGCCTAGTGGTCAACACCCGCAACTCCGAGTCAGAGGCCCCTGGTTTCAATCATGATGGGATATATATATATATATATATATATATATAGAGAGAGAGAGAGAGAGAGAGAGAGAGAGAGGCAAAAAACCTCGCGAGGTTTTTTGCTCGCTGTGTTTTGTAAAATAAAAAAAGGTGGGGCGTTGGGGTGGGGTACCCTATCCCAGGGTTTTTTCTTCAGATAGTTCGTAGGGGGGTAGTTCATCGAAGGTTGCAAAATTTCGGTGATGGCATGTGGCTGGCTTTTTAAAATATCAGTGGGTGCTAAGAGGAAAGGTGAAAGTAGTAGTATGTGCTAGTTACTTGCGAGGCGAGCGAAACGAGCCACTAGAGGAACGCTCAGCATTTTTATGTTGTTCCAAACTTGAAATTGCCTTAAAATGATAACTCAAGACAGGCAAAATTGCCATCCTTTACCCCCTCAGAAAAGTCCAAATTATAATTATATCATTTGGAGTATTAATTATTATTAATCTTGCTCAATTCATTCATCAAAAATCATTGTTTATCATTATAATTGGTGTGTTTGAAAACCCTTATATTTTGCAAAATTTCAGGGGGGGGGGGGTAGTAGAGAGCTTTGGCGGGGTTGCTACCCCACCTGGCATATAGGAAAAAAAAACCTACTATCCAATAGAAAATCCATTTACATAAAAAATAATCAAGTAGTTTCAATAAATTAATGTTTGTGTTGTAAAAAATATTAAAAAAAAATGTTATTTCCTTTAATTAAACTCGGCCAAAAGCATCGGATTAATAACATTTTTCAGCTTCTTTTATATTTTAAATCAAAAAATATTAATAATTAATTATGTAGACATTAAAATAATTGTTAAATATTATAAAAAAAAAAGAAATATTAAATATTTAGCATGACTATAAAAATTCTAAAGGAGTCTATATTGATTAATGTTTGACGGTGGCCCTACAACGGTGGGTTTTAATATTTTTTTGTGTTGGCAATCCCCTTTTGATATAAAGAAAGTAGAGACCCCATTTCCCTAATTGATTATTCGGCATACTTGAATTGCGAAAATGGCTAACGAACTATTTCCCACGTGACGATGGAAAGTTGTTAAAAAGTTGTTACTTAATCCGTTCAATGAAAGGGCGGTAGAGTCTGCCAAACTTGCTGAAAATCTACACGCTAAATTGACTGAACTTTCTTCTGACAAAACCCAACGGTCGTCATTCCCGTCAGAAGATTTACGTAGATTTTGGATACCACGGAAAAGCGAGGATCCGGAACTGGTGTCTGAAGTGTTGAAAGTTTTAATTCTATTTGCAACCTCGCACTCGCGCGAATTAGGCTTCTTATCAATGATTGCAGTTAAAACAAAGCAATGAAATTGAGTGTTTGTGCGTTAATCCGTGTTTAGTCTATTCACCGAATGAATATAAAATGATTAACAAAAAGACTAACAACAGATATGTCATTGAAAGACAGACATTAACGGTTTCATATTATGTAAATGACGAATAACACAAAATAATTTCAAATGTAAACTTGTAACATTACACGAGTTTCTCACTTAAAAAAAAACAGTTTCTCTCTGGTGGGGAAAAAATAAACCAGTTTACCATATTGGCGGTTTTTTTTATTTTTTATTTTTTTGCTAAACGCAGGGATCCCGCTGAGCACCTACCGCGACCCTGCGAGGATATCTTATATAGTATTTTCATCTTTTTTTTTTTAATAGTCGTAATCAAGGACAGAAAAGTAGGCCATGTTAAAAAGTCACATTTTTGTGTCATGATTCAGTTTCGGGAAAATATTTCGCATACATAAATAAAAATTCTAAACAATCATAAAAAATTACTAATTGGCAGTGATTGGGTTTTGTTTTTGAAATTTTGAATTTTTTTTTACAATCACCCAAAAGAATAATATATATATATATATATATATATATATATATATATTGCGGTCGATGCAGTGTGCGATGTTTCCATTCTGTCAATGTAAAATCACAAGCGACTTGAGTCGTCACGACCTAAGTCGTGAGTCGCGAGACGATCCTGTGTGCGGCCAGCCTAAAAGTTAATATGATCTTAAAATATGTCAAAAGGTTTTTTTTACATTATTTAATCATTTTTAGGTTTATATTTTAAATAAAAAATACTTTTTGCCACAATTAATAAAAAAAAGGTCGATTTTTTTATTGCCTAACCACGGTGTGATGACCAACCTTTGCACGAAACCACATTTTTAAATAACCCGCAAATGTTCATTCTTCATTGACTTTAAGCTGACAAATCAACATCAGTGAAATTTATTCATTATTGACATTTCAAGGTTGTCTCAACTATCTTAAATGTCAAAAACCTGAACGTCGCATTGGAGATGTAAAGTTTCATCATTCTCCGCTGAAACATTGACCACACTGACTTTTATCCGATGACAGACAAACCTTCCTGCAAGTTTTTTTTTAGTGTTAGCAATGTCAATAACTGTATACAGGATTTAAATAGAACACTCGTACAGAATATTAGGCTTACTGTAGGGTTTACGATTTTCAGGGTTATAACAAGGTCTAAACGTAATCTCAGGTTGTGATGAATGATCACCGTGTTATAGTATGATTTTTTGTCTTCGGGTACATTCCTAATGGTTGTATAGGTAGACACGAGACAAATTTTAGAACTAAACTTACTCTACCGTACTTCGTGCCAGAAGGTTCACTTGAAGGTAAAGGAAAGTTGAAACGTGACAAAAATAAAAGACTAAAAAAAAAATTTTTTTGAAGATATTTCGAAAGTTTAATATCCTTATTTTTGTCGTTTAGCCACTTCTTCCAAGGATGGCCTCAATTCGAGATTGCAACCACTGAAGTTTTTTCCGAGGGATTTCTTTAACGCAGGAATTCCAGAATAATTATTTTTGTACTGAACGATTTCGCCTCAAACATATTAAAAATCCTTCAGTTTCTAAGGGGAGAAAAAAATCCATAAAAATCTTAGGAAACCTTTCGCCATGCTTCGTATTACGATGTTCTGAAATACAATGCGTGTCATATATATATATATATATATATATATTATATATATATATATGAGGGGTCCCGCGTCTTAAGGTACCTAAGCGCCAAAATTAAAATTCGTCAGAAATCGCCTCCAAAGTTCAGCAATATTCTGGCAATAGTATCTCTGTTATTAATTGAGCTAGAACGTTCATTTTTGGCTAAATTAGAGTTCTAAGTATGCTAATGAAGATGTTGACGAGTTTTTGGAATAGATTTTCATATTTTATATTTTATATATATATATATATATATATATTTTTTTTTTTTTCTTATTATGCCGAACTTTGGGTGAACTTTTGGCTGGCGATAGAGGTGAAAAAAAGTAGTTCGCTTCATAAGGTTTTCAACCATACTTCTAGTGTCGTAAGGTCATTATAACCCAAACCATGCGATAGAGGAAGGGTGAAAATAGTGATATCCATCAAAAACACGTTTTCGCCTGTGGTGGCGCTTAGGTACCTTAAGACGCGCGACCCCTCATATATATATATATATATATATATATATATATATATATATATATATATATATATATATACAGGGTGTCCCGTAAGTCTGGACCCATAGGGCAAAATTAATAAAATTACAAAATAGTCCAAAAATTTATTACATAATCTGTTCAAAGTGTCCGCCGTTGTGTCGCACACATAGTTCAAGACGCAATCTCCACTGCGACAGCACTTTCTGAATCACAGTCGCAGAAATTTCTTGACACGCCTCCACAATGCGTGCTTTAAGGTGGAAAATGTTCTGAATTTTGACCTCGTACACTTGGCTTTCAAGTGGCCCACAAACTTGAACTCTCTCCTCTCTAGTCAGTGACATGGTTTACCTGCAACATAATAAAAAAAATATTATAAATCCCTATGGGTCCAGACTTACGGGACACCCTGTATATATATATATATATATATTTATATATATATATGCTGCAAACCCACAAGGAAAAAGAAAAACGATTCCAAGGCCTTTCGTGTGTTCAAAGCTACACCTCGTCAGGATGAAGATAAAGGGCGAGATGCCCATAAATATACAACGTACAGGAAAAACAAAACAATTAGCACATACTTAACAAGGGTTAATGAGAGGCAAAAGAAATTTTAACATGATATCGTCAATTTTATACGTCCCCGCACTGTTATTGAAATTGTTTTTAAAATGAATAAATGCACATTCTAGAATATTTCTTTCTATTATAACTTATCTCTGTTTTTAACAAGCGCTTTAGAACTATCCCACTTGATGCTATGGTTACATCTATACATATGGTTAAATAAAGCATTGGAATTATTAGCTGTTCTACAAGCATATTTATGCTGTTTTACCCTAATATCTAACGTTTTACCGGTTTGGCCTATATATACTGAGTTACATTGTGTACATCCGATCGAATACACACAACCAACAACATTATCAGGGCTATTCTTTATTAGGCGTGATTTAACAGTATTATTATACTTAGGCTGACCATATTTCCTTGAGACAAAAACGGGACATTGGGATGGCAAAAAAGGGACGGGGGTTATGTAATATTCTGTATTCATGAAAAAGTAAGTACGTAAACATATTGAGCTTACAATTATTCTTCAGTGACAGAACCCATACAGAACCCATAAAAAAAACGGTACTGTCCCGTTCAAAACGGTACGTATGGTCAGCCTAATTATACTTAAAGATTACATTAATGCCAATTGCTTTAAGTACAGTTGGAAGGTATTGAAAATTAACATGGTAAGGTAGGCTAAGGATATTTTTACGCTGAAATTCCTTTACAATTACATTATTATAATACCTATTCTTGGCTTTCTTAAGACAGTTATCTAAAAATGAAATAGGATAACATAATTTAGTACCAATATTCATGATATTGCATAACTCGGAATCTAAAAATTCAGGACTGACAACTCTCAATGCTGGAAGAAACATAGCAGAGAAAATAGAGAATTTAATCGAAGGATGATGGTCAGAATAAAAATGCACATAAGAGTTATTATTAGTAGGCTTAAGGTAGACTTCATATTTGAACTGATTAGAGCATCTCCAAATTTTTAGATCAAGAAAAGATAGGCTTCCATCATTTTCTTTTTCAACTGTAAACTTAATAGATGGGACTAAATTGTTGAGCCTACCAAGAAATAAGTCCACATCCAAATTATTAGGCCAAAGGCATAAAATATCATCTATATACCTGTACCAAACCAGGTTAAAATTAACAATCGTAGGCAAAATTCTACTTTCAAAAAAATTCCATATATAAATTAGCTAGTACAGGTGAAAGGGGATTTCCCATAGCCAATCCAAACGACATAGCATAAAACTTATTTTCAAACTGAAATTTACAATCTTTGACACAAAGCTTAATTAACTCAATAAGAGTGTTGTGTTGAACAGGGAAAGAATATTCAGAGATCTTATCTTTTAAAAAATCAAGTAGGTCATCAACAGGGACTTTTGTGAATAGCGAGCATACATCGAAGCTTACCAATTTGAAATTAGGGTCATTAGGGAACTTCATTTTGTCAATAAGATCCATGCTATTTACAATATGTGACTCAGAAATAGAGCCAACTAACGGCGTTAACAAACTAACTAACCATTTTGATAGCTTATAGGTTACGGAGCCCACTGAGCTAACAATAGGCCTCATGGGATTATTAACTTTGTGTGTTTTTACTAAGCCGTACAGATATGGTAGTGACGAATTGATACTAAGAAACTGCTGTAGAAGCCCATTATAGTTATTTTTTTTTTTTAATTTCTCTTAATTTTCTGTTAAACATTTTATTAACATCCTCCAATGGGTTTCTATTTAGAGGTTTGTACGTGTCACGATCACGCAATAACGTATTCATCTTTTCAACATAACTGTTTTTGTTTGTTTTTCTCTGCTGAGAGTTGTCAGTCCTGAATTTTTAGATTCCGAGTTATGCAATATCATGAATATTGGTACTAAATTATGTTATCCTATTTCATTTTTAGATAACTGTCTTAAGAAAGCCAAGAATAGGTATTATAATAATGTAATTGTAAAGGAATTTCAGCGTAAAAATATCCTTAGCCTACCTTACCATGTTAATTTTCAATACCTTCCAACTGTACTTAAAGCAATTGGCATTAATGTAATCTTTAAGTATAATAATACTGTTAAATCACGCCTAATAAAGAACAGCCCTGATAATGTTGTTGGCTGTGTGTATTCGATCGGATGTACACAATGTAACTCAGTATATATAGGCCAAACCGGTAAAACGTTAGATATTAGGGTAAAACAGCATAAATATACTTGTAGAACAGCTAATAATTCCAATGCTTTTATTTAACCATATGTATAGATGTAACCATAGCATCAAGTGGGATAGTTCTAAAGCGCTTGTTAAAAACAGAGATATAATAGAAAGAAATATTCTAGAATGTGCATTTATTAATTTTAAAAACAATTTCAATAACAGTGCGGGGACGTATAAAATTGACGATATCATGTTAAAATTTCTTTTGCCTCTCATTAACCCTTGTTAAGTATGTGCTAATTGTTTTGTTTTTCCTGTACGTTGTATATATTTATGGGCATCTCGCCCTTTATCTTCATTCCCTGACGAGGTGTAGCTTTGAATACACGAAAGGCCTTGGAATCGTTTTTCTTTTTCCTTGTGGGTTTGCAGCATTCATTCATTTCACGTGTTTTATTGTGAAATTCATCCCATATATATATATATATATATATATATATATATATATATATATATCAACAGTTCGGTGCGGTCATTGACGAGCCTTCAATACTACAAACCCAGCTTTTAATTCCTAAGCCTTTTTTTAAAATATAAAATTATCCGTTGAGCCAGTGGCGCCGCTGTTTGAACTAAAACTGAATTTCACGTTCGAACTTCGACACAAATCCTTTTCTTTTACTTCCACGGAAGAGACAAAAATTTTCTTTTAAAACAAATAAAAAGAACGCCAAAAGTTTTAATTTGGACTTCCTCTTTTCAAAAAATACCCACATTCTGAGGGCACAATACCCACATGCAGTTCTTCGAATAAGCGTCTCGAAAGAAAACGGATATCGCTAATTTAACTTCACAAAAAAATAACTTTAAAAATCAAAAGTTCAATTTTGGCGAAGAGTTTTCTTATTAAAGTTGACAATTCTTAAGTTTTCTCAAATTTTATCGAGTTTTCTCAAGTTTTCTCAAATTTTATCGAGTTTTCTCAAGTTTTCTCAAATTTTATCGAGTTTTCTCAAGTTTTCTTGAGTCCTCTCAAGTTTGTTTCAAGTTTTTATTGTGGTCGGGTCTTAATTTTTCCGTACGGATGATGGTTCTTAGAGGTTCTTAAAGAGAGAAACTGGTTTCAGTAAGAACTTCCGCGTTGTGCGGTTTCTCGAAGAATTTTATTAAGTTTTTTAATCGCTTTGAAGTCGTTCTCTCAAGTCGGCTCATTCGCTTAACTTAAGTGAAATTACAAACAATGGCCGCTTCATCACTTTCTAGTTTGAGGATACATTTTTGCTTTATTAATTTTCTATTTTTAGATATGAAAAATGTTTAATATAACAACGGATGAAAGTTACATTTTTGTAAATTTAATTGCATACATAGTCTAGTGTGTGTGTGTGTGTGTGTGTGTGTGTGTGTGAAACTTTTGCTTTTAACGTTAAATTAACGAGATAATGTTCCTTTTCAGTGCATTCGTTCGAGGACAATTTGCCTCAGAGTGAAAAGGAGAACAGGCAATAAACTTGGTAAGCAAAACTTTATTTTACCCTAATTTTATTTATTAATATATATATGTAAAGTATTTTACCCGGCTAAAGAAACTCATTTATGTATTTCGTTTCCCACGTAATGCGTATACAGGGTGATTCACTCGCTGGTAGCCCCAGAGTATCGCTAATACGATACTCTGGGACTACAGCGCGTGAATAACCCTGTAATATTAATAAAAATTTACAATTATTAATTAATAATAAGCTTCAATTATTAACCTTTAATTTTTTTATCATTAAATTAGAAATTTTTTATCATTAAATTATTAACTCTTAATACGAGTATGATATAATTAACGTTATTATATCAGGGAGAAGTTCCTTTCCACGTCTCTATATCCGGTAACACCCAAAACAAAACCTTCTAAATGTAGAACTTAAAACTTCTTTTGGTATCAAAGCTTCTTTTTTATCAGATAATATAATAACTTCATTTAATGATACATAACTTCTTCAGAGAGAAAAAATGGTTTTCACTTCAAAACTTCTTTTTGGAGTTATTTGAGACAAAAGAAGAAATTATTTCTTTGTATAGAAGGTTGAGGGAAGTCTTTGTTTTCTGGTTACGACATATTCCCAAAATGAGTTAGGTCCAGATTTCGTCCACGACGTTCTACCACTTCCCGTAAGATCAGCTAAGTTAAACGACGTTCCCTCTGTTCGCTAGTTGGATGGGTGACCGTTTTACGCGTTCAGATGATGTAATGACCTATGACTATTCGGATTTCACGTTAAGATGTAGGTCCCCTCTGTCGTATGATCCCCCCCCTATGGTTGTTAGTACGGGGATAGAATCATCCACTAGAACATAACGTTACTCCATGTCACACGCGCGAGCTCCACGCTGGATTAACCTCGAGATAAGTCCATAAAAATCAAGCTTATACGTTATTTAATGTATTATTATAAGAGATTCCTCGGTTCGGTTGGTTGCAGATTGGACTCAATTGCTAAGGTTTGGGTTCGACTCCCACCACCCCCCTCTGCGATTTCCCGGGCTCAGCGTGTTGGGAAATAGGAATCCCAGTGTAACTTTTTAATATAATATATTTTTATTCATAAGTCAACGTAATACTTCAAACCACGCATGGGGCTGCAAGAGGTAGTGGGATAGGGGTGGGGTGAGGCATGGCCCAGATTTCATTTAGCTTGAAGTCTCCAGTCGTGATAGCAACAGAACACTCATTCATTATCTTCACTCTCCCGAAAGTACCAGTTCAGAATCGACGATATCTCTTTCAGCTGCAAAACCTTTACCTGGTTGAGAAAAAATAATAAATCACGAAATGGAGTCCTTGACAGGATTTGTTCAAGTAGTAGGAAAAGGTTTGCCGATTAAAAGAATTACAAATGTTGATTTTATTTATTGATGAGACTACTGTATTTTCCATCCAATTATGAACTTTTTCTGTATTTTGAAATTTTCCTTACTTTACCCGTAGATTTTATTGTTTCGGTGAACTTTTCTCCACAACAGTATGTAGTTAATGATGGGCATATACTGACATAACCTAACTAAGCCTAACCTAATTTAACCTACTGTAACCTAACCTAATTACCTTCCAAAACTTAAACCTTTAATAATGCCTGGAGTGCAATCGGATCACATTATTCAGATTAGGGAAACCCATCCATCGGGTTTTCCGTGCCCAGCGCCCATATATCAGATTGGTAATACGATTCTGCCTCTATCGTTTATGTAAATGTCTTTGAGAGAATGTAAGGATCTCTGACCACGCATGACCCCACTGAATACGAAACCTGATCGTCGGAGGTCAGTCTGGAGTTAAGAGACTAAATTATGACCGAGTAAATAAAAGGATTGTATAAAAGAATCGCAAATTATCGCATTTCTTACTTAAAAGAATTGCCGTTTCAGACGTGACATGGCCATAATTAGTCTTCATCTCTAAATTTATTAATTTCACGCCGTAACCCGAGTTGAGACACTGTAAGAGCTATATACGAATTTTAAATCTTATGCGTTAAGATAATGTTGTTTTAAATAGGTCCGGTGTCTCATTTACTTTTGAATAAACTATTTACAGAGACCATAAGTGGTACTTCACGTCATATTAACCTGTCATATAGATATAGAAAGCTTTTCGTCTGAACATATTTTTGGTAAACGCTTTCACGCACGTGTGTGTGTGTGTGTGTGCAGTGGCCACAGATTAAGATAACGCAAGAACTGTATGGATACAAGCATCTGAACCGACGTGACCACTGCGTCACGATTAAGAAGGCGAAACGTGTTATACGAAGGTTTTTATGACACGTTTTGTTTTATGCTTCTAACGTACTCATTCTCTTCCTTTGTCGAACCTTTTATATTCCCACAAATGCTTATTTTACATTTTGAATCACCAACATCCCCCATATATATATATATATATATATATAATATATATATATATATATATATATTTTCTCTCTCTCTCTCTCTCTCTCTCTCTCTCTCTAAATTAGTAACCTTACCAAGAGTTACATTTCACTCCCTCCTCCATCATCCTAATCCCTCTTTTATTTCCCTTCCAAGGAAATACAAAAACCCCTCAAGTTTAAACTTGAAACTTGATCTTGAAAGACCGCGAAAATAATGACAATATCATCGTCAATTTCTCTCTCAATTTCACACTTAAAGTTGTGCAAAACCTGATGTGAGGCGTCCGGAGTAGGAGTGACGAAGCCACCATATGTTCGAAATAATACACACTTACCGATACTTCGTCACTAATGCCTCTGAAATTAGGCATTAGTGAGGTAAGTGTGTATTATTAACTGCATAGACAAAGGCCAGAAGAAAATGGTGGTACAGAAAACGGATTTTCAAACATATGGCGGCTTCGTCACTCCTACTCCGGACGTCTCATATGAAATCTTTTTCCTTCAAAATCTCTTAAATACCACTTAACTATTTCGTTAAATCTTCGTTCTCACACAGCGCGAAACTGAATGAAAATATATACACAAATATTCTATACAGATATACGTATATACCCCCCCCCCCCCCCCTCCCCAGATAACAAACATCGGTGTGGACATCGTTAATATTTGGGATATCCCAAATAGCAACGTCTGCCCTAAGGGATGGCTGCTATCTGGATCTTTTATTTATCTTCAATTTCACAGAGCACAAAACAGTCCAATATCCATTAATGTAAATACATTTCTTTACAATAACGAATTCCAATGGCCATTAATGTCTTAGAAAAAGTTTGTCTGACTATTTTCGCTCTTCGTTCACCTTCCTTCTGGCTCCTTTAAACAAAACCTAATTAACCCTAAAAGGCCAGTGTATGGGACCGCACACATAGCGACTAGTGTGGGATCTACGTAACCGCATGATGAAAATCACATTTATAGGTTGATTTAAAGAAATGATTGTTACTTAAAAATAATAGAAAGTAATTTACGTACAATAAAAGACATAATTTTACAGAAAAATAAATTTACTTTAACAGGGTGATCCCAAAAGTCCTAATATGTTTCTTTTATTGTAATAGGCCACGCTCGCTTTCTCTACATTTAAAATTCAGGGTGGAACTCGCAAATAATTTCTACTCGAGATACAAAATCTGTATTTGGAGGACGGGTAAACAGAAGCGAGTCATTTACGCTCTTTATTTATGCAATTATTATACAAAATAAAGAGGCCCCATTCGGTTTCAAAGAACCTGACTGAGGCATCTTTATCTTGGCCCACCCTGTATAATAAAATATATTAAATTATTTTATTCCATACATAAAAATATTTATTAATTTTCCTTTAAATATAAATCAACAGGGAAATAAAATATTATTACTACTAATACTGCTACTGTATTATTTAAATTTCTTGGTTGGTTGGTTGGTTGAAACTAAGGTGCCAATGCGTCAAAATCTAAATTCAAGTGAGGAAATGTCTACTTTCCCTTCGTTGCTGACCTTTCTGTGGTTAAGCGGATATTGTAGCGAGGATTTCTGCCGAGTTTCGTTCATCGAATCCCCTAAAAGATTCGTCTTTTAAATCGTGAATAACACCGATTTTTTTTTTTTTTTTACTTCCGTTCTTCTAAAATACAGGGTGTACCAAAAGTCCTAATCTATTTATTGTAAAAACTGAACAAAATAAAAAAAAATAGATTTGAACATTTTTGGGACCCCCTGTATTTTTTTTTTTTTAACTTGCTCTACGCGATAAAATAATTGGTATTTTCACTCGGTTTTATTTGAGAAAAATCTCTATTTTAGGCCTACTTGTTCCGCATTTATTTAACGCGTAATAAAGATTCTAAGAAACGCCTAATCTTTGTCCGTATCATATTGTTTGACAGTCCTGTTAAGGCGTCCTATAATTTTATTTTTGTGAGTGGTACTTCGTGGTCACGTTGCATCACCGCTTCTCTTTAGATCAGTGAGGTTAAGCGACGTTACATCTGTTCAGTAGTTGGATCGGGGACCGCCCTTGGCGTTTAGATAAGTGATTCTTAACCTGGGGATAATTCTGCCTTTTTCGGGAGGTAACAGCCTGAGGGAAAAATTTCCAATATTTTGGGTATTTCATTGATAAACCATTCCTCAGATTATCTTTTGTCGTGTTTTTTTTTTACCATTTTTCGTGGTGTGGGTAATCCTAATTTCCCTGGATAGCTCCAGGGGTAACAGTGATAAAAAGGTTAAGAACCACTGGTTTAGATGATGTATCGACCCATAAATGGGTCGGATTCAACATAAAACTGTAGGTTTCCTCCGTCACATGAACTTCAAAGTTACGAAGAAGGTTAAATATCTTTAAACATTATTATTATTATTATTGTTATTGTTATCATCATTATTAGCCTGAACCTGTAAACGAATTAGCAACTTATGTCTGATTTAGCGAGGCTGATATAATATTAATTCATCTTTGGGCAGGAAAACGATGAGTTTTGGGAATAGATGTCGAAAAGCGATATGGCTGAATCCCAATGATTCGCTCGTTAGTTAATGGAGGTACTGTAACATAATGGGGGTACTGTAACGTAATGGGGGATACTGTAGAAGGAGACTCCTTTTGTCTTACAAGGTGATCCTTAAATTCTTCAGCATAAAATGACTTTCTTAATTTCATAGCATATCGTTCTATTGTGGAAATGGACCAAGACAGATCTCGCACAATTACATTTAGATTTTGAGATCGGAACTCAAGTTTTAAGTTTGTCTATATATATATATATATATATATATATATATATATTATAATAATATATATATATATATATATATGTGTGTGTGTGATGTAAGAAAATATATATATATATACACACGAGTATATATTTTTTCGGAGTGAATATATGAAATGAAAGGTTGAAATACGTACAGGGTATCCATAAATGAAATCGTATTCATATATCAAAGTTTAATAACTGTAGAAATGTTTGATGATACCGTCAACTTGTTAAATAAACCTAACCATTATATTACATAATAAATGAGGGTCAGCGTCCGTAATTCAGTTACAGGTTTCCCTGTAAGCGAACCGAAAACTGTAATGAGTGAAATACATCTTTTTATTTATATATAATAATAATAATGATGATAATAATAATAATGGCGTCTCGTACTGTACCTCATAATACTTTCTACAGGGTGTCTCATAAGTCGCGCTCCATAGGCTTTAATTAATTAAATTAAATAAAGCTATATTAGCCTATGGTGCGCGACTTGTGAGACACCCTGTATTTCCATTACTCTTAATTTCCCTGTTTTATTTATTCGCTGTGTTCTATTTTATTCCCAATTTCATTCTCTCTCTCTCTCTAACTGATTCTTACTTCTATTTATTTGAAATGGTATATCGTGATCGAAATAATGGAAGGAGGACCTCTCTGTATATTTTTATTTTGATAAACGTTTTGGAAGCACGTGACTAAATTAGGGTATCGGAGCGAGTGTGAATAAATAACATTTTTTGAAGAGAGATACACATTCTGTATCTTTTAAAAAAAATAATAATAATTGCTTTAATTCTACATTATTGACTCAAGCACGACTTCTCACTAGCGTAGCCTTGAAACACCTTGGCTCTAGGCTCTGGCCTCTGGGCATTTCTACACCTTCACAAGGCCGTCGTTTTAAAATGCCCATTACCTCTCTCCCATTATAAGCATCTCGTTTTGATCGAAACATTATTTGTTCTTTTCAGTACAATAATAATTTGGTTTTTAATAAAATAATGGTATTTTAATTAAATACATTACAAAACACTGAGAAGTGACGTCGAGGTTTGAATACCGATGATACTGGTAATAATAATAATAATAATAATAATAATAATAATAATAATCCGTGAGTTAGAGCGATGGACCGCGTTAGTTGGCCTGAGCTGCGTGCCAGTTTTTGCATGGCCTTCCTGAATGATTATTATTATTACAAAAAATGTCAAGAGTTCGTCTACATTCCACCCCCACCCCTTATCATCTGTACAACACTGAAGCCAGTTTTAGGGACTACGTGATGGTCAGTGTCGTAACGCCGCTTTTCGTCGATCAGCGAAATTAAGCGACATTGGATCGACCCCCCATAAAACTGTAAATCCCCCCCTCCGTAATAGAATCTTAAAAGGAGGTCAAACAACTCCATCAAACAAATAAGTTTGTTTTAAAGTTCTTGGCGACGTTCATCGTCATTGTTTTTCTCGTAGTGATTTCTTCACTCGAGGAGCCTCGTATCGTCAGGTCACGAGGCTCATTTGAGCACGTTTTGGGCTTCTAAACAACTACTGTAGTAGTAGTCTTCAGCTGTCCGGTCGTGGGACCAAGAATCCCATTCCGCAGGATCAGTGCGTGGTTAAAGGGGTCCACTCCATTGGTTTGGAAAGGTTTTATTAAGATACCCGAGAAATTAATGGCGTAATGGGGATGGAGCCCCCATCGTGCTGCGTGGAAGATTGTTATCCAACAGACCACGATCTAGAGATGTAAGGAAATAAGGAAGATTCCAGCATCTTCGATCGTGATTCACAATATGAAACCTTTACGGAACCATTTTGTCTTCCGCCACATCCTCCGGTTTCTCCGTGACGTCAATCGCGATGACGCATTGACGTCAAGCTTGCCATTTGTACGTAATACAGCCGTATCACACTTTCAAAGCTGTTGCATCACTCACCATTAGATCCCACAATTCAAAATTCATTTATAAATTTAGTTATAAAATAATATTATAAACTTACGTGATTTGACATTTTCCTCCGTAAAAATAGAAATGAATCTCAAAGACTTTTGACTGAAAATATGTCACGCTTCCCAACGGCATATTCTAAGAATATGTACTGTAATTAAACTACAAAAATTAAACGTTAATCCCAACATTGTTTAAACCAGTATGGATATAATGTCTATCTTATGTAATCTGTTATTTCTCAATAAAGATTATTATTATTATTATTTTAGGCTTTACTGGGCTCTCGGATAAAATAAAAATAAAATATAAGCGAAGATTAAATTAAATAATTTGGTGTATAAATTTCTGAATAAGAAACATTAATTAATTTGCAATATACAAACGAACTAACACTTGAAAATACGGGTTAAATTAGGTAAATATTAAGTCGTTATTATACAGGGTGTCCTATAATGATGACTTTGTATTTGTATCATATCTACAGGGTGTCCCATAACTCCGGTCTCATATGAAAATTTATTTTAAATTACATTTACAAAAGTTATACATTATAACTAAAACAAATTTTCAAATTGATGTCTTGGTTTGGGACCTTTTTTTTTGGTTGTAGGTAGAATAACACGCAGTGGCTAATATAGAAGTGAGTTAGACTCGTGAGGAAAAGGCGGAGGCCTTTTCCCCACGACTGTAACTCACTCAGAAATGTAATATTTTACCCGCAACAATAAATAAAAAAGGTTCCAAAACAAGACATCAATTTGAACCTTTGTTTTAGTTCTAATATTTAATTGTAATATTATTTTTGTAAATTTAATTCAAAATAAATTTTCCTAAGAGACCGGACTTATGGGACACCCTGTAGATATACAAATACAGTCAAAATCATCATTATAGATATAATACCAATACAGATAAAAAACGTGATAACTAGATACGATAAATAAATAAATAATACAGTAATGTACATCTAATACTATATTTTTATTGGTGTTCCATTATCAATCGAGATTTGAACTTGGTTTTAAACGAATTTACATTAGAAATATTTTTTATATCAACATTTAAATCATTCCTGAGTTTTAGTCCAACGAAAATGGGTGATTTTGTGGGTGAAAACGATCTAAATTGAAGCATAACACGCTTTGATCTATTTCTTGTAGTTTCAGTCCAACGAAAATGGGTGATTTTGGGGGTGAAAACGATCTAAATTGAAGCATAACACGCTTTGATCTATTTCTGGTCTGGTATGAATGAATTTCTGCTGATGAGTTACGAAATATTTATGTATCCACTGGAAGTTAATGGTTTTGTTTATACATTCGTAAATGAAAGTAAAATGTACCTAATTAATTATGTAATTAATGCTTTGATCTTTTTTTTATTTATTCAAAGAATGCGCTAGAATGATCATGGAGATTAGCATCAGATGCTTATTGCTCGTTTTTTGGATGATAAAGATACTGTCTAAAGCAGTGGTTCCCAACCTTTTTGAAGCGATGGCCCACTGGAGCTGATTCGAATAACTCATGGCCCACTTCCCATGTTGCTAAGCTGGTGTCATGTTTATATAAGCTTTAATAAGCTAATTTTTGTTATTAACATTTATTAACATGATGCTAAAAGACAAGCAGTGGGCCATGGCCGACCGGTTGGGAACCATTGGTCTAAAGCGTTGTTAGCGGAGTTTCCCCAAACGACAGTGCAGTACGTTATGTAAGGAAGAACAAGAGTATGATAAAGAGTTAATAAAACTTGTTTAAGGACTATACGTGTCTAACTTTAAGCATCATAGCAACGCTCCTTGAAATATTTTTTGAAATATAATTTACGGCAAAAATTGCTGTTTGGCAATACACCAAAAAATTTCATTGCAGTACATTTTCTACAGTAATTCTGAGCGCGTATCAAAGCCTCTAGAGTGGCCCTTCTCCAACAATGCTTGGACCAAAACATATATACAGGGTGATTATAAAGTCCTTGCGCAAATTTAAACTTTGATAACTTTTGATGTAAGTATGATGGGAACAAACTGTAGTCGGCATATGAAAGCATAATTATTAAAGTTTATAACTCAGTAGGCTTACATTACAAATTTGTAGGCCTCGACATAACCGCCATCTTTTTCAATACATCGTTCAATCCGATTTTCCAAAGACCCGAAAACATTTTCCAGTTGTCGAAGGGACATCTATATTGACACAAACTAACCTAACCTAATTTAACCCAAAATAACTAGCCGATGAAATGACGCTCCGAGTTTCTCAGATTTCCTTCAAAAGTTTCACCTTCTGTCTCCTTGCTTTACCTGAAGCCTTCACGATCTTCGCAAATCCTTAACGTGAAGGGATAATCGCTTTCAACTTTGACATCCATCTGCGAACTGACATTTTGGATCCAGAATTCATTCTACACACACACACACACACACACACACACACACACTTTCTACTCCAAACATAATGAGGTGTTAGTTCCGACCTTGTCGTGTCATGAGAACAAACTCCACAAAAGTTTGTGGTTTCCTCAGTTAATGAACTTCACATCCTTGAATCGTCATTATTATACATTTATTAAAAAAAATTATATTCAAATTTTACGTCCACCCTGTAGATTCTAAGGATCTGTACCCATTTGGTCAACAAGACAGAACATCGACACTCTAAAAACCTAATTTAACTTTACCCACAATAACTTGTCTATTTTGCGTCGATGAGATGTCGTCAGTCCGGATTCAAACAGGGTGAATATAGTTTTTTGACCGAAACTTATTCTGAATTATATCATGAAAAAAAATGGTTGAAGTATCCACATTATTTTGATAACAAATTGACCTAAGTCAAATCACTCATTTAAGTTTTATATCAGAAAACCAAGTATAATTGGCGCAGATATTACGTGGTTATGAATTCAACCATTTGGTTCGGTTGCTAAAAGTTAAACATGTACAGAGGATTGACAAAAGTAAAGAGACACCACGTTGATTGTCCTTAATTAAGCACAAATGGCAAAGCTCATCAATGGCGTGCCAGAACGTGTGTGTGTGTGTCACCTTTACACTATTTAAAAGATTCTAAATATATTATTTATTCTATAAATCTATTATTATTTATTGACTTTTATTAGCAAATAAAAAACTATAGAAAAAAATGGTGTCTATTCACTTTTGTCAACCGTCTGTAGAAGGGTTGTTTTGATTAAAGAATATGTAATTAAATGTAAATATTCAGTTTTGGCTATATATACTGTATATATATATATATATATAATTATATATATATATATATATAATTTTTTTATTAAATTTAATTTTAAAAGTTTCTGAAAATAAAAATCTCTCTTAATTGGCAATTATTTATTTTTAAAAAACTTAAAATATTTTATTCATATCTGATTAAAAAGTAAAAAAGGAAAAAAATTCACGAACGAATCAAAAATGGTGCCATTAATTAAAAGTTTTTAAATTTTGAGAAACGAGTTTTGTATTTTTAATTCATTTAAAATGTTAAATTTTAAAATAAGGTTCAAAAATCCGAAGTCGTAAAATTTTATATATTTTTTATTCTTTGGTTCCTTCTGTTTTTCTCATTAATTATTATTATTATTATTATTATTATTATCATCATTATCATCATCATCATTATCATGATAGTTCCCCAAATAGCTTCTTAGCCTGGCATGACATTAATGACATTATCTAATAAATTTTGCATTTTGGACGAATTATGACATTTTGTGATGAAACCAACTCTAAGTTAATTAATATTTAGTTACTAATTAATTAATATTTAATATTACTTTTATTAACTTTTTTTTTTATACCAACGAATATTTTTAGACCTGTTTTAAGATTTCGCAAACATACTCGTTAACCAAACGGAGTATCTCCTTTTTTTTTGGTTTAAGAGACTTCGGAGACGAGATTAATATTCCATGTTACAGAAAACAACTCTACCATTATTCGAGTATCGTTTTTATTATTATTTTTATGAACGAAGGAGGGGCCAAGGGCGAACGCCCGCAAAAAAAATCGTTCCTTCCCTCTACTACCCATAGAGGGAGAAGACGAGCCAAAACCAAGGTCCAAATTTTACGAGATGCCTCGACATTCTGTCACCCCTACCCCCTACCTAGGGTGGCCAGACGTCCGGCTTTAGGCGGACAGTCCGCCTTTTGAGCACTCTGTCCTTAGGGTGGCCATTTCCAAATTTTCAAAAAGGAGGACACTGCGTATGTGGCCGTACGTTAACATATATATATATATAATATATATGTTAACGTACGGCCACATACGCAGTGTCCTCCTTTTTAAATGGCCACTCTACCCCTACCTCGAGAGGCAGTAAGCTCGATCTCCAGCGGGCAGACTTTGTTAGCCTCAGGGATAGCGTAGGTGAGATGGGGTTCGAGGTCGGCGGCGATGTTGAGGGAGTGTGGAGTGCATTCAGGGACGAGTTTATGGTGCTGCAGTCTGCTGCCATACCCTCAAAACCGGTCACCCCTGCTTCAACGCAGCCTAAGTGGTTCAGTCGTGACATCGCTTCAGCAATCCCAAATAGTAAAGTAGCGTATAGAAGGGCGAAGGCCAATCGTTCCCATGAGAACACTGAAGCGTATGTCCGCCTGTGTAGGGAAGTGAAGGCGAAGGTTAGGCTAGCGAAACGTAACGAAGAACTACGGGTGGCAAGCCTCTGCAAGGGGAACCCTAAGGAGTTCTTCAGTTATGTTAATAGTAGAAAGCCCATTAGAAGCGAAGCGGCGTTCTGCGGACCTCCGACGCGGACATCGCCAATGTGCTTAATGAGTGAGGCACGAAGGTGCTGGCCTGGATAGTGTTCGATGTACCGCGACAGTCGTTGCCGATAGAATAGACAAACTAAGCGCGTTTAAGGCTCCTGGGCCAGACCAGTTTCTCCCCACAGTGTTGCGGGAGGTGCGCGACCAGGTGGCTCCCCACCTGGCTACAGTCTTCAACAAATCGTTGGAGACGGGCCAGGTGCCTGGTGACTGGAGGGAAGCCAACGTGACCCCTATCTTTAAGAAAGGGGATCACAAAAGTCCAGGGAACTATCGTCCCATTAGTCTCACTTCAGTTGTAGGTAAATTATTGGAGGGATAATAGCGGATAGGATCGTTGACCATTTGGATTCCTACAAGCTGCTTGGGGACTCCCAACATGGGTTTAGACGGCATAGGTCGTGTCTCACCAACTTGCTCGAGTTTTTCCACGTCATGTTGAGTGAGTATGATAAGAGTAGGGCGATTGATATACTTTATCTTGACTTTCAGAAAGCCTTTGATAAGGCACCTCACCGCCGGCTAATAGCGAAAGTGCGCGCGCTGGGTATCGGTGGGGAAGTAGGTAGGTGGATTGAAAACTGGCTGAAGAATAGGCGGCAGAGGGTTGTAATTAAAGGAGCCAGTTCGGGTTGGGCCTCGGTCACTAGTGGGGTTCCTCAGGGTTCCGTTTTGGGGCCACTGTTGTTTATCATTTACATAAATGATATAGACGGTGGCATCGTCAGTCGGATCGCCAAATTCGCTGATGACACCAAGCTTGGGGTCAATGTTGGGACGCCCAAAGCGATCGAGGAACTGCGTGCGGACCTAGGTAGAATAGGAGAGTGGTCCGAAAAATGGCAAATGCCGTTTAACTTGGGTAAATGCAAAGTGATGCACATTGGCTATGCCAATCCCAAGTCGGACTACTCGATGTTGGGGAGTAATATCGAGGCGACTGATTTGGAAAAGGACTTGGGTGTGCTAATTAGCAGCGATCTTAAGTTTACCAAACAGTGCGTAGAGGTGGAAAAGAAAGCCCAGAAGCTGTTGGGTTATATCAGGAGGCAATTTCAGTTTCGGAACAAGGAGATTGTGCTCTCTCTGTACAATTCCTTGGTTCGGTCACACCTGGAGTATGCAGTGCAGTTCTGGTCGCCCACCCTCAGGAAAGATATTGAGAGGCTGGAGCGAGTGCAGGCGAGGGCCACAAAGTTAATCCCTTCCGTTAGGCATATGGGCTACAATCGACGCTTACGCGCCCTGAACTTGTTTTCGCTGTAAACTCGGAGGCTGCGCGGTCAACTGATCGAGGTTTTCAAGCTCTTACGCGGGTTCAACGATGTCGATTTTAGAAGCATGTTTAGTTTAAATGATAACCCAACTCGCAACAATGGTTGGAAGTTGGATTTGAAACGGTTTAGGACTAGTGTGTGTGGGAATTACTTTACGTATAAGATCTGTGACACGTGGAACAGGTTACCTTCGGAAGGTGTGAACAGTTCCTCTGTGGATCAGTTCAAGAAAAGGTTTGACCAAATCTTGCACACTATTTGAGTGTATAGAAAATTTTCCCTGGCACCCGTTGCCATTGGCACGTCCTCGGTATGGGCCGCAAGGCCTTTTGAGGTACTTCTTTTCCTTGTAACTCCTTGTAACCTCTTTTGTGCATTGCATAATAACCAACCAACCAACCAACTGAACGAAAACAAAAGTTTTCTCATTTGCATTTTTTTTTTTAAATATTCAGTTTGTAATTTCTCGCATTCATACGGTGAGTCTTTGTTTTCCTTATATAAATTGCGCATTTTGGGGTTCTTTTTTTTTTACTTAGTTCGAATTTTTAAAAATTTTATTTGTAATTTTTAATCTCTTGTAATTAGGCTTTTATTGTGATTTTAAATATTAAAGTTTTAGCCCTGAAGACGGCTTCTCCAGACAGTCTTTGTCCTCCTTTTCTTATAATAATAATAATAATAATATATATATATATATATATATATATATATATATATATATATATATATGAAAATTATTTCACGAAAGTAACACGTGAAAAATATTTATGATGAATAAAACCACGAAGGAAAGGAAAACAAAATGGTGCTCAAGCGCTTCCGTCTAATGACATCCTCAGGAACACTGAGGATGTCATTAGACGAAAGCGCTTGAGCACCATTTTGTGTTTCCTTTCTTTCGTGGTTTTATTCATCATATATATATATATATATATGGTGGTGCAAATGTAGACATACAGTAGTAATAATAGTTAACTGTATAGCTACTTTTACACCATCCTCTATATATACACACACACACAGATATATATATATATATATATATATATATAAATTCCTTTTCTTCTTTAACCTTATTTTATGGAACTCTTTGCCTGTTGGTTGCACCGTGTGACCCTCTAAAAATGTACTTCGAAATATTCACCTTTATTCTTCTGCAGTCAGTTACGCCCTTCAGCGTCTCACATCATACATGAAATTACTCATTAGCAAATCTGTTAACAATTTTTAAAGCAACTGACGCATCTATGATCAGTGTGTGTGTGTGTGTGGTATACCTATTCAGTAATTGGATGGGTGGCTGTACTGTACGTTCAGATGATGTAGTGACCGTGGTTCGGATCCCACGTAATTCTGTTGGTCCCCTTCATTATATAACCTTAAATGTTGCCAAAAAGGTTAAACAACCTAAAACTATAACACACAAACATTTTTAATGGATCGATCATGATCCCCTTTTTTGTCAAATCTGGTAAATCCTAAAAGACTATTGTTTAATAGGCCCTTCCCACAACCCCTACTTCGGCTTTGATTCATGTTTAATCACGTTGTAACTTGAAACCACTTTTCTCAGGTGAACAGATTGGTCGTGATTAAAGGTATTCACGTGCAAAGGTTGCAATTATAGACAAGGGCCAATTTGCGTTAAAAATTCTTCAATGGAGCATTGAGAAGTAAAATGGAATTTCTTAATATTCTGTTTCCAAATTCAAACAAAATCGTGAGTGACCTTTTCTCCATTTGATCTTGAAATACCGCTGCAAAAGTTTTGCAACCTTTATTTATATATACAGGGTGTCCCGTAAGTCTGGACCCATAGGGATTTATAATATATTTTTTTATTATGTTATTATTATTATTTTATTATTATTATTTTTTTATTATTTTTATTATGATTTTTATTTGTGGGGCCACTTGAAAGCCAAAGTGTACGAAGTCAAACTTCAGAACATTTTCCACCTTAAAGCACGCATTGTGGAGGCGTGTCAAGAAATTTCTGCGACTGTGATTCAGAAAGTGCTGTCGCAGTGGAGATTGCGTCTTCAACTATGTGTGCGACACAACGGCGGACACTTTGAACAGATTATGTAATAAATTTTTGGACTATTTTGTAATTTTATTATTTTTCCCTATGGGTCCAGACTTACGGGACACCCTGTATATATATATATATATATATATATATATATATATATATATATATAAGAAGAATTATTATTATATATAACCTTGGTTTTGCTTCCACCTGAATTGAATTGTTCATTCTGACGAAGGTCAATCTTGTCACTCCAACGTAGACCTACAGTTTAACGTGGAATTCGAACCACGCTGCGCGAGCAGCTCCACACACACACACACACACACACACACACTTCCTTCCTGTAATGATATAATGAAGTTTTCAATAGACCTTTTTCTTTCATTCTTGTGACATAGCTTCGCCACTTTTACTTTTTTTTAAGCAGTTTCGAAGAGTTTTTGCTCCTCTGTACGTGTCTCGCGTTTGACCATCAACGTTGATGGTGGACCCTTCCATTAGTAGGCAACTTTCATCAAAGAAGTTCGGATTAAAGTTTAATTTTTGTTACGTCAAATTGTGTTTTTGAGAATTGTGAAGTGTTTGGAAATAACCCTTTTTAGCAAAATAAAAAAAAATTAACGTTTATATATATATATATATATAAGTGTTCTATGAAGAATAAAATATAATATAGGCCTAATACATAAATTTATTATAACCGCATTATCTCTCTATACGCTTCAGTATACTTTATTTTATATACTAATAGAAAAGAACCCCAAAATATCTTTAAAAGAAAATGGTATGACAGAAAATGGAACTTAAAGGATATACATTTCTGAATTTAAATATGGGATTAAAAAAATAAAAGTAAATACAAAATGTAATCAGATACGTTTTAGAGGGAGGATTGAAAGTAAGCAGAACAGGGTGTTCATAAATAAATTCTTCATAGCAAGTTTGTTATTGGTGAAACACTATTAATACCGAACATATGTCGTATCGAACTGACAACAGCAGTCCATTTTAATTATATATCGATTATTGATAACTTATCTTTAGTGTTAAAAAAAAAGATTAGTAATTAATGTATCTTTTGAAATTTAATGTTTTAGAAGTTTCTCTCTCCTGTGTGTGTGTGTGTGTGTGTGTGTGTGTGTGTGTGTGTGTGTGTACACTTTTGCTCAGGAAAACAACAGTGAGAAAGTGTGCCACTGGAATTCAGTGTAAATCGTGACATTGTAATTAAAAATACATTCAAGATTCTATATTTTATCTAAGTCGAAATATTATATTGGCCAAACTCCTCTTCTCTAAAAAGTCTATAGTAAAGTCTGAATTAACTTGTCAATAACTAAGAGCATTTGTGTGATAGTGCATTAATAAAAGGCTTTGAATAAAATTAATTTCAAACACCCCCATTAATATAATCATTAATAAGGAAAACTAATTTCTTTCGTTATTCGTGTGTTGTTAGGGAATGTCCCGCTTAATGGAGATTAAGACTGTATTGCACCGGACAGTGATTAATAAACAGTGAAGAGAAATTTTCTAAAAGTAAAATGATAACCTAAGGGCCTATATGACGTCATTCTGGATATATGCGTGCCTAATGTAGTCAAAAAACAAAAACGTACGTTTGGCAGTGTTATCCAGTCAACGTTGCCAAAGAACTTCGGATTCATATTTTCGTACTTTAGAATGTAGTATACAGATGACAGTGTTAAAAGAATATTTAGTGTGAGTAATTATCGAAGTTTTACCCAAAAGAAAACTTTATTTAAGAAATAATTCTAGTGAATTGAAATATATATATATATATATATTTAATGGAGTTTTGCCCATTTTAAATTGTCACACCTAGGTAAGTTAACTTGTGTTTAGAAACTCTTAACTTTGGAGCAAAAATGTGCTCGATGTACAATTTACCTGCAGGTAAAAAAAGGTGTCATATACAGACTCAAACAGGTAGAAGAAAATCTGTGTCTTCATTTCAAATGAAAATGTATGCATTTAAAATATTAATGGAATTCGCAGTTAGATAGTCAAATGTCTTAATTTCAAGCATTACAAACATTTAAATTTTGAATCTATTACAACCTCGCAGATTGGTCTTGAGTGGGCATAGGCCCAGATGTAGCTTGTAAATTTAGCGAATTGTAAGTTTGGCCAAGGCTTAAATCGTAACTATAACATGCGTCGTCATTGGAGGTTAAAATTCATACCCAGTCTAAAAAGCCAAAATGCCATTGTGATTTTAAAAAAGATTCAAAATCCTTTGTTCACATTATTATTATTATTATTATTATTATTATTATTATTATTTTTATTATTATTACGCCGACAAGAGACTGGGCTATCATATTTCATGGGTAACCCAATATGAGAAAATCATTAATTAAAATGGCTCGGAACAGTATTGAGAATTGAAAAAAATATTAAAAATATGAATTCAAATAATATTATATATTTTATGTTTTTTGTATCATTCCTGGGTATATTGGTATGCATGATAATATGTCCGCTTATCTTTAACAGAGATAATTAGGCCTTAGGTCCTACCCTGTAAACATTTCCTGGAATTCTTAACAGAAATTGGCCGTCCGTGAGACTATTCAAATTATGACGTCACTTCTATTTTGGAATTAAATATTAACTTTATTCTAAACCGAGTAATTATATTTAATTATGATCGTATGAAAGTAATTATAATAATAACTAATTCCTTAATTACGAGTAATTAAAGAATAAATAATTTATTTTTGTAGAAGAAAGAATAAATTGGCGTGAAAGTAAAGCCTATTAATATTCACACTTGTACGTGAGACACGAGCAACCACAGCGATCGAATAATGAAACCCCCAATTTTAATTAAGGGGGCGGGGGGGTCTGAGGGGTCTGGTCACTTGGGCACTTATTATTATTGGTTGACACGCTTTTCTAAGTGCAAAACCTTTTTTTTTTTTTTTTTTTCGACTAATTTTATTTAAGTTTTTTATTGTTATTTTATGGAAGTGTAAAATCCCCCTTTCCCCAAACTCTCCAAGAGGTGAGAGCGTATACTCCAATAGGGGGGGGTGAATATCTGGTCCCCATTACAACCCCACTTTCCCCAGCCAAACTCCATCAATTTTTGTTTACTCCTGACGTGTCTTTTATGATCATTCTAGTTAAATTAATAGACGGAGTAACCCTCCATAGAAGATTATAACGTAGATATATCGTTGGGCCGATTAGCGAGTTACGTCGTGGCCACGTTAGATCAGCGAGGTTAATCAATGTTGGGTCTGTTGGATGGATGGGTGACTGTCCTCTCCGTTCATACGAAGTTAGTGTCGTAGCGACTCCAACATGATTCGTATTGAACGTAAAGCCGTTACGAAAGAGCTCAACTAAAAAAAATATTATTTACCGATTTGTGCAAGTTCCACTGTGAAAATGGAGTTCGTTTGATCCCTCCCCCCAATCTGTGTTCATTAATTTTAACTTTTTCATAATTAACATTTGTTACTGTCGACTACTAAACTTCAGTGGACAGTCACAGAGTACAAGTTCCTTTGGATAAAAGTTAAAACGAGCAAAGCCTGTATCTGTTACAGTTCGTCCGCACGGCATTTTGATCATTGTGAAATTTTCATTTAGAATGATCATCATTGATGTTATTAACAACGCTAATAGGGTAAACATTTTAAAAAAATTTCTTAATTTATTCACTTCTGAAAAAAAACCTGTTAAAAAAAACGTTTTTTTTAAGGTACAAAACAAGAAAGAATTGTAATTTCTTATCGTTGAAATTATTATTGTCATTAAGACTGGCAATTTTCCCACACACGAAATTTCTACTTTCACCCTCAAATACTAAAAAAAAAAGTCCCTCACTTGAAGTGAGTGTATGTAGATCAGTAGACTTAAATTTTAGAGTTAGAATGAATCTATCCAAGGTGGTCGATCGGTGTATATGAAGGACCTGCCTGCGGAAGGCCCACCCGGTGTCCAACAACCATTCTGGACAGCCAGCTGTTCTTTTTTGTTTTTTTTTAAATTATATATATATATATATATATTAGTGGTGGACCGGATGTCAGTTTTTCAACATCTGCGGATGCGGATCTTTAATTTAAATATCCGCGGATATGGATATTTAGTTAATCTATCAATATAATATAGAATTCTGAATATATATATGACATAATTTTTCAACTTTCGTGATATTACCATTATGGCAGGCAATGCAGAAGAATTAAAATTAATATTAACGTTTTCATTATGATAAAAATAATAACTTTCTCAAGAGTTTCAGCCACAGAAAATTCAATGAAACAAGTTTCATTCAATTTTTTATGTTACCAGGTATTTATATTTTGACGTTTATATATTTGTTTGTTCATTAATAATTAATACTTGACATGAAATGTGCATGACTGGGCCTTATAACCTAATTTAATTGTAAATTGCATAATTTATTAGAGGTAATATCCGCATAACATCCGCAGTCAGAAGTGCGGATGCGGGTGTTAAAAATGATGCGGATGCGGATATCTGGTCCACCACTAATATATATATACACAGTATATTACATGTTTTATTGGAAAGTTTATTGTATTGTTTTATATATATATTTTTTTTAATAAAAGATTTTACTTGGAGGCTGAATTTGTTTTGTGATAATTCTTTATTCTTATCATTTATTATTTAGGTGTAATAGTCCATGCTGATTCAAATTTGAAGGTGTATTTTTGAAATTTTACATGTATAATACACTTAAAATACACAAAAAAAAAACCCAGACAGCCAGTGAATGAATTCGACTTACCCTTTATTTACTGGTTCCACATATAAGACCAAATTGCATAGCCAGGCATCATTGGAGATTCAGCACCCACATTAACCGTAGAAAGCCAGCGTGGCCTATTTGTTTCTCTGGAAATGATATATTTTATCGAACGTAAGTTAATTTTTATCATTGTTTACTAACAATAAATTGTTTAATTCAACCTATAAATGTAATTTTCATTATGGGGTTAACATAGACTAGTCGCTGTATGTGCGGTCCCACACCAAGCCTTCTAGGGCTAACTGTCTTATAGATTTAAGACACTTCACTTTCAGATACCTAAAGTGAAGGAACCGTTTTTCATTTGAACATTATTATTTTCTCTTTCAAACGGGCGTGTGGCGACTTCTTTTCCGAAGTGTTAAACGAAGGAAGCTGTTTAAAAGTTTCTTCCATTCTGAATTTACTTTTAAAAAAGGAAATATACGAACGGAAGGATTTTTAATGGGACCGTCAATAATACCCTTCCGGTTCAAAACTATATCGCCACCGAACTACTTTCGATTCGAAAGTAAACACGTTCACTTACGAGCAGAAAGATTCTGGCTTTTGTGTTTTCATTTGTTTATTTGCGCCTAACCTTACTTTGTCGATCGAAAAGCAACCATGTCCCATTCGAATTGACATTTTTTTAAACCGAACTTGTCGGGTTGTGGATAATAATGGTTGAGGTTGCTTAACCTCTTTCGCAACGGCAAAGGTTATGTTATGTGACGGAGGGGACCTACAGCTTTATGTGGAATCTGAACCATGAGTCACTACATCATCTGAACGTGGACGAAGGTCACTCATCCCACCTGAACAGATCCAACGTCCCTTAATTTCAATGATTTAACGGATTGGGTTTGAGGAATTGGATCAGGAGGGAACAGGCCTTTATATCAGTTTCTCTTTTGATACGAGATTTGTAAAACTTTTTTTTTTTAACTTTCGGAATACCATCGCTAGTTCGATATACAGGGTGCCCATAAATTAGCTTTGCAAATTCAATCCAAACCAATTTGAATTTGTAAATATAATTTATGGATATCCTGTTCAGTACAGACCGTAACCAACTTATTGGAACCACGAGTCAAAAGTTACCTTTTTATATACTCTTTAGGGCAACTAATTCATTCTTAAGAAATGATTCTGTAAAAATAAAACAAATTATTAAAAAAAAAATTTCTGATAGTTATATAACACCCCAATTTCAATACCTTGTTAAGTATTGAAGCTGGAGTATGGTTAAAGTAAGGTATTTTGCTGAGAATCAAGTCCTCTGTTACTACAATTGGGGGTAACTCCCAGATATAAACCCCCATAGAAAATTTATGAGAAATAGTAAATAAAATGATAAATTTAAAAACAAATAAAACTGAATTGATTTCGAATCTAATCCACGTCTTGGCGTCAGGATCAGAAGGTCTGACATGAACGTCTTGTGTGTATCGAAAGTAGGCCTAAATTTAGTGAAGGACAAGAGACTAAGTATTCAAACTGGAGTAGATTTATTAGATAAAAGTTCTTAAAAGATAACTTGTTTTACTGATTCGTTAATATATATATATATATATATATATACCTTTGCCTTGGTTACCTTTGGTTAGCTTCCGCCAGAATTGTTCATTCTGACGAAGGTCAAGCTTTTCACTCCACCTTAGACCTACAGTTTAACGTGGAATCCGAACCACGCCCCATCAGCAGCCCAGCGTCTTAACCACTAGGCCACCTAGGGTACCCATTTATGTACCAACCAATTTCTTTATTGTGTGGAAGGATGAACAGCTGGGTTTTGCTGCGCGCCGGCTGCCGTCGGGTCTCGAACCCGGGGCCGATGGATTCGTGGTCAGCGACGCTAACCACTACACCACCGAGGCGTCCAGTGTATATATATATATATATATAAAATTCTACAGGGTATTCCATAAGTCCAGTCTCATAGGAAAGTTTATTTTAAATTAAATTTGCCAAAGTAATACATTCGAACTAAAACAAATGTTCAAATTGATGTTTTGTTTTGGGACCTTTTTTTTTTGTTGCAGATAGAATAACAATGTCTAATATGGAAGTGAGTTACACTCGTGAGGAAAAGGCCTCCGGAGGCCTTTTAAAATAAATTTTCCTATGATACCAAACTTATGGGATACCCTTTACAATAATAATAATAATAATAATAATAAATTACCCTAAAATTTAAAAAACGTATCCTTTGACTTGATTAATAATTTTGTCAGGGTCTGTATAGAAATACCATCAAGAAATGTATTCTCAAAATTAGAGAAGGCTTTCAGATAATAATAATAATAATAATTATAATTATAATAATTGTATAAATGTATATCCTTAATGTGGCCTTTTTATTGCATTCGGACAAAATTTACCCGATTCGAACACATTTTTTTTTTTTTTGGACGTTCATAAATTTGATATCGTTCCAAAACATTATTAAGGAACCTAAAATCAAATTGTTTCTTCGTATTTAAGTTACTCGGATTAAAGTAACTTTATCCGAAGTGAGCCTGATTCGAGATTGCTTCACTTCATCAAATAACAAACCATCATTACCCCATTGACATTTTACACGCATTAGCACACGATAAGAGTATAAGCCCCCGGGGTGAGAATCATGTAGGGCCAGACTGCCTATTCAGTTTCGCATTTAATTATATATTAAATGGCATTATTAAATAAGGTCACAAATATTTGAACTTTAACCTTGGCGACATTTTTCTGTCTAGGCTTTTTTTTTCTCTGTCTCTCTCTCTCTCTCTCTCTCACCTCGCGGAATTCGTGTCGAGTCTTTGTTGAAAATAGTCGAGATGAATTGATCAAACATTCTTTTGGTTTTAAGTTTAATTTGTGTTTACGTTCGGTGGTTATGGTCCATTACTCAATCTCCCCCCCTCTACTCCAACTCTCCCCCTCACCCCTAGAAAAGGTTCCTTTAGAATTAAAACGGCGAGCGAAGATGGCCGTGTGTACGTCATAGAAACGTCACTAATACCCCGTGAGCCCATCTACATCGTGAAAAAAATGATGCACTTGATCTGAAGCATAGGGAACGTAACTTACCATGATGGGGCATAGGGCACAGCAGGCCTACCCACGTTATTTCACTCTCTTAATTATGTCCCCGCACCCAAACTCAATTTAACTCTTTCTGGAGGTCTAATTCGACTCATTTTATATACATATTTATCAGTTAAATTGACCCTTTCCGTTTGCATTTAAAACTTGCCTCTTTCCGCTCAGCCCCCCCCCCCATCTGTCCCCAAATTATACCCAGAACACACACACATACACACACACCTTATCCCCCATTTTTGCCAAGTTTACTGTCTTCCCCCCACCCCAAGGTTTATCCAAATTTTCTTGCACTCTCCGCTCTCCAGATGGCGCTCCTGTTTGTATTACTCTTAAGGTTCGCCAAATAATTAATGCAGTTTTTGCCTTTAAACTAAGTAGTTTGGATTTTATTGCTTTTAACTTTAATAGTTTCCATGGTAACGGTTAATTTGAGTGGATACTTAATCTATATCTACTTTCCATCAATTGTTAAAAGTTTTGGGCAGTTGTCGGAGAGAGAGAGAGAAACTTCTAAATTAGTATATCTTTGTGTAAATTAATTAATTATTTTGTATCGATTTATGTGATAAATAATATTATTATTCAAGTTTTCGATTCGAGATTTCAACACGAAATAATAACATTTCAAATAAGTGATTTTTTTTTCTAGACGCGTTCGTTTCATTTAATATTTGTTGAGTTTTTAATTGAGAAATTTTTGTTAAACATTTAAAATATTAAAAATAAATTAAAATTTTTTGATGGTTCGTTGATTAATATTTTGAATTCATTCGAGTTGCGTACGAAAGGCAATCTCTCTCTCTCTCCTCTCTCTCATATATATATATATACTTTCACTTGTTCATTCTTGACCTTTCGTTAATTTCCTCGTGTAATGCGTGTGTGCGCGCGCGCGCGTGCCTTTGTAGACAACTGGGAATTAGTGAGGTAGTGTGCGCTATAATTCACATATGTAGTGGTGATTTTTTGTGAGGTAACACTTAGTACCTCGAAACATTAAAAGATTAGCTACATAAAAAATCTAGAAACTTCTTTACTGCTGGGAAAAAGCTATGTTGGTCCTAATTAGGTTAGGGTAGGGTCGAGTAGATTAGCTAGTACCAGGGTATTTAATGACTTAACAGAAACCATCCTTCGACCCCTCACCTGAATCCGAAACATTTATTGCCCCTGTCTTATTTCAGTGGCACTAAGGTTAGGTTAGGTTAAGGTAGTCTTGGTTAATTAGTTTTTTAGATATATGAATTTTAAAAAGTTGGTAACTCGCTTATGCGGAGATGCACACACACACACACACACACACACACACAAACATGTGTGTGTGTGTGTGTGTGTGTGTTCGAAGTTCAATTTTTGCATGGAATCAGTATTAATTTTTTGGTTATTGTTATGCTTAAATAAACTGAGGATTTTGGCCTATCAGTCACTTATAATTATCAGGTCATCCCATAAGTAATGTCGTTTTTTAGATCGGAATTTGAAGGACAAAAAAAAAACTCAACTGAAACTTTTTAATCCAGTATATATTTTCCATCGGAATCAATGACACTCTGCCAACGTCCTACAAGCTTTTCAATGCCATGTTTATAAAATTCAGGCGGTTTTGAGGCAAAAAACGTACAAGGATTGGTGTGCAGGTCATCTAAAGAAGTATACTGTTTCTCGTCAAGATAGTTTTGCAGACTCCTGAAGAGATGATAATCTGAAGGCGCAAGGTCTGGAGAATATGGAGGATGTGGAAGTTTTTCCCACCAAGCTCCTCAATTTTTGCAGAAGTGATCCGAGCGGTATGAGGACGTGCGTTGTCGACAGACTCAACTTGTCGTGGTGGAACACGATTCCTTTCCGATTAACCAAAGAAGGTCTCTTTTTCTTTTAGTGCAGTGTTCAATCGATCCAGTTGTTGACAGTAGACTTGAGCGGTGATTGTTTGGTTGTGTGTTAAGGTTTCAAAGCGTATTTATACCACCTTTATCCCACCAAACACTAAGCAACACCTTCCGAGGGTGAAGATTTGGTTTTGGCTGTGGTGTCGCTGGTTCTCCGGCACAAACCCACTGTCGACGGCGCTTAACATTCTGGTACAGTATCCACTTTTCATCGCCAGTCACTGAACGGTGCAAAAACGGATCTTGAAGTTCACGGGAATGAAGAGCTGTGCTAATGTTTACCCGCATCCTCAGATTGTCGAGCGACAATTCATGTGGCACCCATTTTCCTAACTTAGGCACTTTCCCGAGTTGTTGCAAAGTCGATGGATGGTGGATGGGGATGAATTGAGTTTCTGGGCCAATTCTTCGACAGTTGTTGAACAGTCTTCTTCAAGTGCGGCTCACAGCAAGCAGGTCATCATCAAACTCAGCTGGGCGTCCAGAAGCAGTCACCATTCCTAAACTTTTGAAACCATCTTTGACATTTCCTCATATGCAGAATATCGTTGCCATAAACTTCCTGAATGTTTCGCGTTGCTTCAGTAGCACTATTCCCTTTTTTGAACTCGTAAAACATTATATGCCTGATATGCTCTTCTGATACCGCCATGGTTATGAGCGGTTCACATAAAGCAAAACACACGTCTTCACTGGTCAAGGTCTGTAAAGTATGTAGCGAAACACGATAGATCTCCTCTTAGAAACCTTCGGAAAATTTGCTTAAACCAAGTAGGACTAATTTAAATTTAATCTATCGTAAAAAACGACATTACTTATGGGATGACCTGATAATTTTATACCGTTTGTATGACCATCAATATTGACATAGTGACATAAGTGTACCCATAGGCCCATCCGATGAGCTAGTTATGTAATACGATAGCTACTTTCTATAAAACAGTATTTTGGAGTATAATAATCCTACTAAAAAAATAAAAATTAAAAAGTGAAAAAAAGCCGAACTTTCTACTTAAAATGATAAAATTTTATTAAAAATGTAAAGATCTTTGGGTTGTGTGTTTTTCGTAAACCCACAAATAAGATACGAAAGAATTTGTTGTCCAATTAAAAAATGGAAAGGCAAACTTTATAGGATTGCTGCGTATGTGTCAAAGTTAGTTTTCTTTTCAGGACATGAGACCTTCCTAGGAAGAAGTGGCTAAGCGACAAAAGTAAAAAATGCCAGAAAACGCAGTTAAAGTTGTACCAACTTGAAAGTTGCCATAACTTTTGAAGATATTTCGTTGAAATGTCTTCAAAAGTTCAAAATTATGGCAACTTTCAAATTGGTACAAGTTTAACTGCGTTTTCTGGCATTTTTTTACTTTTGTCGCTTAGCCACTTCTTCCTAGGAAGGCCTCGTATCAAAAGAACTGTTACACGTTCCTCTAATTACACAGGCCTGCGAATGAGAACTTTGTAAGAGTTGTTTTCTTACTAATAATTGATTTTATATAATTCAACTACGCTGATTTCGAATAAGGTGTCCATTTTTTTCTATCACGTGAGGATTTTCTGCAAACTGGAAGGGAAAAAACGACATACATAAATATTACGGTATTTATTTCAATTTACATTTGGTACCTATTTCGCTTTGTTATACTAATTACAAATGCAAACAATTTTAAAAAGAAAGAAGACTATTAACGTCAATTACATATTCATCTTTATTTGTCTTGAGTTTTTTTTGTGAGATCTATGCCTTTTAGTCTCGAATGTACGCGCTGTTACTTTTCTTTTATGTAATAATTTGAGCCCAGTAAAGCCTAAAGCTTAAGGGCCAAATTAAAAAAAATAAATAAATAAATAGTCGAGCTTCACAATTATTTATGTCATTGTAAAAATTGTAAGTTGTAAAAAGACTACTGTATTTATTTTATTATTAATAAAGGTTATTCTATTCTATTCTATTCTAATTCTGCAGTATCCCGTTTCAACATCTAGCAGTAATCAGCCATCATGCTGATGTCCTACCTTCCCTGATATCTCTTCTCCATTTCTTTGATATCTTGCTGAAACCATTCTCCTTGTTCTTCGCTGAGTGCTCCGAGATTCTCAGGGAAGTACCGTATTTTACGCCTCGTAAGACGCTACAAGTGGTAAGACGCACCCTATATTTAGCAAAGAATATTTAGGAAAAAAATATTTCGAAGATTTATCAGCCTGACAAAAAATATATTCCCATAACTTTATTAAAAGAACATTAAACAAAACAATAACATATGAGCCCTGAAGTGATTTTTGCAGACGTTTTTCAGGAAAAAAGTAGCGTCTTATGAGGCTTAAAATAAGGTAATCCAAGTGTGAATGTAAGAAATGTAATTTTAAACTCGTATTACAACCCAACTCTTTGAACGTATTTAGCTTGTTGTTCACATTGTTTTGGGAATGTAGGTCCTTTTTGTTCACCAAAAATTTACTGATAACATCCTTAAAAGTAATCCACGCTTCTTTTTCAAGATTGTTCATTGTTCTTTCAAAGTGTTCATCCAAAGTCAGTTTTCTAATCTGGAGACCAACGAAAATTTCTTCTTTCAATTTTGCTTCCGAAAGAGTTGGGAATTTACCACACAGATACTTAAAACAATCTCCATCTTCGCCCAAGGCCTTAACAAATTGCTTCATCAAGCCCAATTTTATGTGAAGCGGAGGTAAAAGGACTTCGTGTCAACCAAACTTTCACGTTGAATGTTTTTAGAACCAGGTGTCAGGTTGACTCTGCGTGGCCATTCCTTTTTTATCCAGTGCTGAATTCTTGCTCAGCTATCCCATTCACACAAAAAACACGGAAACTTCGTATAACCTGGTTGTTGACCTAACGACATACAAATCACTTTTAAGTTTCTACAAAGTAGTCGACCGTGTTCTTTGTATTTAACCTTAGCTAGAAGAAGCTCAAGATTTTCATACGTTTCCTTCAAGTGAACCGAATGAGCTACAGGAACGGATGCATAAAAGTTACCGTTGTGAAGGAGGACGCCTTTTAGACTTCTTTTGGAGGAATCATTGAAAAGTCTCCACTCATTTGGGTCATAGACTGCAGCGCCTAGCTTAAGTATTAGTTCCGAAACATTGTTGTAATATACCAATGAATTTTCTTGAGGAATATTGGATGAATTCTTTTTCTCGATTTCTGTACCAGTAAAATGACGTCCCGGGAGAAAGCAAGTTCTTTGCACGAAGTCTGGATCCCAAAATCTCTGAAGAATCCTTCGGGAGACACACATCTCTTACCAAATCATTAAGTTCACTTTGTGCAAACAATTGGGGTTCTCCAGATGTTTCGGTTTGAAAACAGTCAATATCATCGTTTCCATCGTCATCAGACACCGAATCAGATGAAGTTATATCAAGAGTGGTTTAGTAGGTACAGGTATACCAGGTCCGTGAGCAACAGGTCTTATAGCAGACTGAAAGTTTGGATAAGAAATTTCCTTTTTATTTTTAGTATCGTAGCCTCGCACGTTACATGAACAAAAATAGCAGTCATTGCTGCGATTTCTAGGTTCACGCCAGACCATTGGAATCCCAAAAGGTAAAGAATTCTTTTTTACCTTTACTCCACAGTCTAAGTTGTTCAACACAAACACTGCAAACTTTATGTGGAGCCCATGATTTGTCTCGATCCCCAAGTTTCATTCCGAAGTACGCATAGTATGCTTTCTTGACGAAGTCTGTAATATCTCGTCTTTTTTTTTCACAGTAAATTTTCCACAAATATAATAGAAAATGTTTGGGCTATTTACGCACCCTCTGGTTGCCATAGCGACAAATAAACAAATTTCAAAAGAGAAATATAATCACCTCGCACGCACTAGACAGACTGTTGTTTTGTTTTTTTCTGTTTAAGGTGCTTCAACCCTGCTGGATTATTGACACCACTTTTTTTTTTTTGACTTCCCGAAGGAAGGTTGCAAAATTAAGAAAAAAATAAAGACAGACTGACTTATCTCGTGGCTTGTCAATCACTTATATACTAGCGGTACGTTTCTCGAATGTTCTACAAGACGCTATGACGTCACTTCTGATCTGGAAGCATTTATAGGCAGTAGTTTTTAATCAAAATTTAATTGAGTCAATTTTAATGAAAATTACTTACATACGTAAATATGAAATATGACATTTTGTGAAGAATCTGTACGTGATGGCGAAAAATGAATATTATTTTCGGAATCAGCGTGCAAAAATTACTATATATGTGATAAAATATTTCCGACAACAAAACCAGCGCGGGTCTGTGTTATTAGTTATTACTCTTACTGAAACTTTCGGTCGACCATATTTTGGTATTCGGACTTTACGGTCAGTTTGACCGAATTGTTCGATCCGTCCGAATAGCTGCTTTATACCCGACTTCGACTTCGTCATGGCCATGTCACAACATCACTGAGTCTAAGCGACATCAGGACTGTTTGGTAGTCGGGTGGATGACCCTCCCTCTCCGTTCAGATGATGTACCAATCTTTACGTAACTAGGATCCCGGGTAAAACCTTAGGTCCCTTCCGTAGGGTAACCAGGTTTTCTGGAGTTAAAAGCGGGACTTTCTCGAATAATGAATAGAAAATATTGCGCTCGCTTACATCCAATAGTCTACTGGTATAAAACAGGTTGTAACATAAAATTATATTTAGTGAATGCCTCAAAAATAACCCGCTTACCTTTTAATTATCGTACTTTCCACATGGATTTGCTTTACGGCAGCAAAAGTCCCTTAATTAAAGTCATTGCTTACAGGTAGTAATTTTGATAAAGCGGGACATTTAAGTTCATCATCTCCCAAAGTGGGATATTTCCGCGTCCCCTAAAGTTTCTAGGGGACAGCGGGACATATAGCTAAAAAGGGGGGGACAGTCCGCCGAAATCGGGACATCTGGTCATTTTACCCTTCCGTCACACGACTTTTGCCGTTACGTTTGACTTTTTTTTTTTTTTTTTTAAGCTGAAAATTTGAAAGTGTTTTTCTTATCTTGGTTTTTTTGCTTATTGCGTTAGCTTAATGATAATATAATACTAATAAAAAGTAGATTCACCAACAGACCTTATCTTGTTAACGAAAGGTTAAGCTAACAGTAAACTGGTGATCGATACATCTTTACTTTTTCATTTAAAAAGTTTAAAGTAAAAATAATTTCGTAAATTGGGACTCTCTTTTACCCCCCCCCCCCCCCCCTCTACGAGTTCAGTTCAGATTCAAATAGAAATTAAGTAGTAATTAGGTAGCCTACATAATATATTGTATAATTACGAATTAAGCCTATTATTTATTGGTACTTAACAGTTTTTGGACTAAAAATTCTCTTTCGAATAAATTTAAGTGTAACAGCCGTTAAGCGTCTCAGTATACAGGGTATAGCCGAAAGTTTGGCATCACCTTGGAAGCTTTTTATTGCGATATTAGATATTACCAAAAGTTACTTACGAACATCATTGACATATTTTGAAAATGTCGAAACATTTCTTATAGTTAATAAAAAAAAATGTTTGGACCACACTTTCATATATTATATTTATTATATTACATTTATTTTTTGTTATTTGATTTAATCATATTTTTAGTCCTTTTTTGGCAGAGTTTTTTTTTACAAGTTAAAAGTAGAAAGTGTTGGTAAAGTGTTGGTAGAATTAAAACTGGAAATTGGTGATGCATGCATTACGTCAACAAAATATTATTAATAAAAGCAAAACGTTTCATTTCACTTCACTAGGAAACGTTTAATATATATATATATATATAATATATATATATATATATATATAATATATATATATATATATATATATATATATATATATATATATAATCTTACACTGATGAATTACAAAATAAATAATAGTTCCCATATTTGGTGTTTGGCTTTTCGGTCAGATCAAGGTTCGTACACCTTTAATTTGGTATTCGATAAAATATATATATATATATTACGCAAAAAATTTAGGATCTTTTGTTATTGTTTTATTTACATATTTAATAATAATTATCACATAGGACATTTACGATTTTTTACTACATTCACCACTAATCTCTTAGACAGACCTTTCGCTTACTCGCTAAGTGTGTGTGTGAATTTCTTTTGGTATTCACCAGACACGGGGTCTATTATTGGGTTTCTATTACTATTACTGTTGCTTTTGATTTCTTCTAGTACTATTACTATGTCATCTATTATTATTGCTATTACTATTACTTTTGTATGTGGGGTACTTCGCTCATTTGAAAAGGATCTTTGTCTATTTAAATGCAATTAGAAGCAGTGCGTTAACAAATATTTGTTTCAACCAAATCATTACAATTTCAGAGACTGTACATCTTCATAAATTTTACTTTATTGAAGGAAAAATTTGTCACAATATTAGTTCACATACGTGTTTAGTTTAATTTAGAGGAGATTTTGTTCATTTTTCAGTTCTTTGTTCACACAATATGTCCATTGCCACTGTAATAGAAAAGTAATAGACTATTATCTATTACTTTGCTTTCTGTTACTATTACAGCCAAAAAATTATGATCTATTACTATTACTTGAAAAATCCTGTAATAGTCTATTACTATTACCCCATGTCTGGTATTCACTACTGTCTTCAGGTTAGTAATCTATAATAATTCTTTCCAGACTTTTTTGCCTACATGTTAGATTGAAAATTTATTTTTTTCTTGGTTTCCTTGGTTTTGCTTCCGCCCGAATTGTTCATTCTGACGAAGGTCAAGCTTGTCACTCCACCTTAGACCTACAGTTTAACGTGGAATCCGAAACACGCCCCTCCAGCAGCCCAAGAAAATTTAACTAGACATGCTTCCTCCGAAGCTTCGTGATTGTTTTGAATGCAGTGAAAAGTTTCTTCAGTACTTTTTCTTAGCGTTGTCTGATCTTTTCCGTTTGACTGCCGCCATTGAAACATAATTAAACTTTTTGTATTTTAACTGAAATGTCTTGATGATACAAAATAAGTTACTTTATAAAAAAGCTTTTCTTAATTTCCCCTTCAAATTTTGTTTCTTATAAACAATTTTAATTACTTTCAAGATCCATGCTTAATTTTTAAGTTTTAATCGTGTACTCAGAAAAATAAGGGGATCACCTGAAGATCAGGGCCTCCAGCCTTCTTTAGTTAGCTTTATAAGGCTAACTAACAAAAATATCACGACCTAACCTAACCAATCGTCAAGGTCGTACAGTTGACCTAACGATTGGTTAGGTTAGGTCGTGATAGTTTCGTTAGTTAGCCTTATAAGGCTAAGTAAAAAAGGCTGGGGGCACTCACCTCTTATGTTTCAATGGCGGCAGTCAAACGGAAAAGATCCGCGTTGTCTTCTAAAACTTCAGTTTTCAGATTTTGCGTAAACGGAGAAGAACTACGAAACGAGGTAATTTCGGTGAGAGATGAACTTCGAAAGATTAGGGGAGATGCGACTGCGTTGAGGAAAGAATTTAGTTGGGCACAAACCTTGTTTAAACAGCACAAACCTCGTTTAAGAGTGATTGCAACCAATAGAGTTTCCGTTTTAAAGCCAGAGCAGAATGACACGCGAGATTTTAGGCTAGTTGGCGACTTTATTATTCGAGACAGTTCTGCGGTAGGAACTCAACTCTGAGGAGGAGATACTGCTATCCTGGAGCCCGTATTGGCAACATCACGGACTTCATAGACGAGTTTGGTGAAGATGCTGATCAAAATACGATATATATGTTGTATGTTAGGACTAGCGATGTTAATATTTCCAGGTCAGAATAGCTAATAGAGAAAGACAAGCGGCTGATGCGGACTTTAAAAGATAGGGCCAGAAAGTTAATTTTTTCAGAATTTCTTCCTAGAATAACGGAATCCGACGACTCTTTCAGCAGAGCTACTACTTACACGAATAATATTAAGTTTCTTCGCCAACAGGAAAATGTTGAATTTGTGGCGTCATGTTTATAATAAAAAAGATTTATTTTTGCGTGATGGTTTTCGCCCGAATGGCGTGGGAGTAGCTCGTCTTGGTAGACTATTTCATAGCTCTTCATCGCTTTTCAGGTATAAAAATGGCGAAACTCGTAAGCATGCGACCAGCCTAACATAAATTTTCCTTACAGTGAGCGACTGCCTGCCTCGAAATTCTACTGCGGTACTCAAAATTTTATAAATTTATTTTATATTAACGCTCGAAATTTAAGATTTAAATTTGATGAACTGTTAAGTATCGTCCTTGACAAAAAATTTGAGGTTGTAGCAGTTACTGAATCGTGGTTAAATACAGAGAGTAGAAATTGTTTGTTGAAATTGAAGACAATTCACGAAAGAAATTAATTGTAGGTTTAGTATATAGGCCTCCCTCTCAGACTGTCGATAGTGACAATAGGCTTCAGGAACTAGTTTCTGATGTAAGTAGCGATAATTATGGGAGATCTTAATTTACTTTGCACGGAGTGAGGTGGTTCTTTACAGTCTAATTCTGGTCGTCGCTGGTATGAGTCTGAGCGTCTGGTCGAAAATTCACTTTTTCAAATGGTTAGGGATCCCACGAGAGATCACAATATTTTAGATTTAGTTTTAAGTACGGACCAACACTAAATTGATAATACGAGCTGAAGTGGGTCCGTAGGGCCCACTTAGCTAGACCCGCGGTGCTGGGGCCTTCGGCCTCCCAATTACTGGGAAGTCAATTATTCGGTCAATAAAATTATAGGAAAGAACACAGCCATGAAAATCTTAAGCTTCACAAATCTTAGTACAATGGGTTCGGCTGTGAAGCTTAAGATTTTCATGGCTACGTTCTTTTCTAGGTAAAGTGGGCCCCACGGGCCTATTTACCTAGACCTGCGGTGCTGTGGCCTTCGCCCCACCCCCAACTACTGGGTGGGGTGGGGGTCAATTGTTAAGTTCACAAAAGTTCCTCGTGAACTTAAAGTAAATCTTAAGCTTTCACTGCCTTAATAATTTATTTTCAAAATCTTTGGTATCCGATTTCAGCTTTTGAAATAATTTTTTTGATAGACTCTGCCTTAAGTACATTGTATAGAAGATCTTTGTAAGAGACTACGTCTTCACCAGTGATCATCGGCAAATAACATTTGAAATTAAAATTAATGTTCATAATTCGAAGAGCCTGGAATGGAATACATTTTGGATTTTAAAAGAGCTAAATTTCGTGACGTGAAACTGCAACTTTCGACCCCATAATAGGGATGAAATTTTATTTCGAGATGATATTAATGACACACAGAATTCTTTTTATAATTATTTTAAACGCTTAGAACTGAATAATATTCCATTACATAAAAGAGATTGTGGCGGCCAAGTCTGTTAAACCTAAATGGTGGAATGTTGAAATTAAAAGTAGCTTAACGTTAAAAAGGAACGCGTATTTCAAATTTGAAGAAACAAATAATTCGTTTGATGAAAAGTTATTGAAAAGGAGAAGCAAAAAATCTTATTAGAAAAAGTAAAAGCGCAACTATGAGCTATATATAGTGAACCAAATTAAATTCAATCCGAAGGAGTTCTATAATTACGTTAGAATAAAAAAGTAGCTTCGCGGACTATATTGGTCCACCTACGGACGAAAACAACGAAAAAATTTACGATTATCATGCTCGGTGATGATCATTTAAAGCTTTACGATTTTATCATTAGTGAAAGCGAAGTACTCTCGGTCATAGGTAAAATTACTGTAATGCTAATAAAACTTCCAGTCCAGATAAGCTCTACCCCCAGGGTACTTAAAGAAGTGAACTGCGCGATAGTCCCTCCTCTCACATATATATATTTAATAATAATAAATCGTTACAGTCTGGAGAAGTTCCACTCGATTGGAAACTTGCGAACATTACGCCAATATTGAAGAAAGGGAACAACAAATCACTTCCGAGAAATTATCGTCCCATTAGTCTGACTTCAGTAGTTGGTAAACTTATGGAGAAGGTCGTCCGGGACAAAAGAGTTATTATCACTTAGAAATTAATAATTTTGTTAAAAATTCCCATCACAGTTTTCGACGTAATCGTTTCTCGTCTTATTAATTTATTCGACTTCTTTAATGACATCGTAAATATATACTGTATATATATATATATATATATAATATATATATATATATATATACAGGGTGGGCCGTAAGTTTCCATACATAGGAAAAATAAACATTTTTTTATGGACAACCATTTTTATTTATATAATATGCTCTACATGGTTGCCATTGTTTTGAAAACACATTTCAATACGTGTTCCCCACTGTTGATGAACACGCATTAGCACAGTTGACGTTATGCTCGTAATGGCGTTAGTGATACGTTCCTTTAGATGATTTATGTCTCGTATCTTTTCCTGATACACCATGGCCTTCAAGTGCCCCAAAGATAGAATCAAGGGGGGTGAGATCTGGGGATCTGGGAGGCCACTCCACAGGACCACGCCGACCAATCCAAGCATCCGGAAACTGCTGATCCAAATACCGACGCACGTGAAGACCATAACGTTTAAATTTTCCTATGTATGGAAACTTACGGCCCACCCTGTATATATATATATATATATAATATATATACACAAAGGTGGGCAGGACCGAGTTCCAAAAGGACCGAACTCCAGGAACTCGGTCCTTTTTAAGGACCGTGAGCGGGAAAGTCGGTCCTTTTCTCAGTGAGGACCGAAATGAGATTTTCAAAAGGCGTTTAATAAAATGCCCCGTAAGATAAACCTCGATTTCACCGATTTGATGGTAAATTGCTGGAAAAATGTTGGAAATTTAGCAAATGAACTTTATTATGGATAAATGTAAAAGGTTGCATAGCGGTAGAACCAATGTCAAATAAGAGATTCTCGTTCAGTTCTGGTCCCCATATTTACGACAGAAATAGAATGGAGAGAGTGCGCGCGGCGGACGGAATACTAAGATGATTCCGGGTTAAGAAACAAATCATCCACTGCCCGTTTAAAAACGCTAAATTTATTCTCACTCGTAAAAATGGCGATTTCGAGGAGATTTAATCCGAGTGTTTAAAATTATTAAAGGTTTTGATAAGATCGACGCCGAAAAAAATATTTCCCATTCGCGAATGCAGATATAACTCGCGGTAATAGTCTGAAATGAAGGGGGGTAAACATTTTAATTCTAATGAAGCTAAATAATAGAATACGGTATACTTTTTCTTCAAATCGTGTCGTTAGTTCGTGGAATGGATTGCCAGCGAGCTTAGCCCAAAGTAATTCGGTTGAGTCCTTTTAAAAAGAGACTAGACGCTTATCTTGCCTTAAACCTTCAGTTAAAAAACATTTGTAGAAATTTCATTCAAATTCCTTCATCCTTCGCTTCAAAATTTTCACTCGTCTTTTAAATTTTCTTCCATCTTTTAACCTTCATCCTCAAACAGACAGACTCGTAGGGAAGGGACCAGTCGGTCTGGCGTCTTTTTTTATAGTTCTTTTATAATATTTATAATTATATTGAATAAAATTAACTGTAAAATACCTATTTTAATTTCAGCGTTTGGCGAATAGAATTAATTAAGTAACCAAAGGTTTACTTTAAAATAAGCCTATTATCAGATTTGTAGTCGAAGGCCTATTATTAATTAAAGGAATGAACGGCATACAGCCCTACCGTATTTTTAGATAAGGGTTTTAAAATCAAACTGTTTATATATACACACACACACACACACACACACACACACACACACACACACACACATCTTGTGCGGACGCATGAGAATAGCTTCCCTCACCAGCTATCTGCAAAGCAGATACGATCCAGCTTTGGGACAGGATCAGGGAAATATTTTATTTATTTATTTTTTACGAGAGAGAGAGAAAAAACAAGAAAAAACTAGTGTTTGTCATTTACCATTACTTATTCGGACTTTAGTGAATTTAATTTTCCCAGAAGAGTTCCTTGTTCCATGTACGGTCTGTGTGTATCATGCATATACCTTGTTAACCTTGTTTGGGTTCAGTGCGTCGGTCTTTCTTCACACGAAGGTCAAGCTGGTAGCCCGCCTCTAGTCCTGGCTTGGTGGAGGAGCGAGTTGCTCTCTTGCGCTCTCCACTGGTACTGTCCTGAGCCAGGCATCTAGTCTTCTCTTGAAGACTTCAACTTTGGCCCCTGTAATGTTTCTGAGGTCCTTTGGAAGCTGGTTAAAAATTCTTGGCCCCCTGACAACCAAGCTATTTTCCTTCACAGTTGACGAGGTCCCTTGTCGGGCCTTTAATTTGGGAACACTACACATCCTGCCTTTCCTATTTTCCAGTGTTGTTTGAATGGTAATTGGGTATAGTTTGAGGTTTGGTACCAGTTTTTCAATAATTTTCCATACGTAGATTATGGTATACCTCTCTTCTTCTTCTTTCCAGGGAGTACAGATTTAGTTTACGTAGTCTTTCCCAGTAATTGAGTTTTTTGCAGCCATCAATCTTTTCTCTGAAATGTGTCTGCGTTTCTTCGTTTATTAATTTCTTCCTTTTTATATGGGGACGTCAAAACTGAGCAGTATTCAAGTTTTGGTATAATCAGTGTTTTTAGCAGGGGAATCATTACTGTCTTGTCCCTCCTTTTGAACGTTCTTACTACCTGCCCCGCGACTCTCTTTGTTTATTGCTATCTGATTTTGTCTCGAATTTGGCATCATCGGTCATTATTACCCCCGAGTCGACCGTTTTCGCGCTTCTCTGAATTTCTTTTCGATCTGGAGCATAATATGCAGTCTTTTTAAGTTCCTCATTTCTACCATATCTCAGGAGCTAAAATTTCTCGTTATTAAATGTCATATTTTTGTCTTCTGACCATTTGTATATTTTGTTTGTGTCCTTCTGCAAGGCCTCTACTTCGTTTGCATCGCTGATTTTTCTGCTGATTTTTGTATCGTCCGCAAATGATGTTACTATACTGTTGCTGTTTACTCCACTGTCTATGTCTGTTAGCATGATAATGAACAAGAGTCGGGCCAGCACTGTTGTACCTTGTACTGAGCTGCGTACTTCTGATTCTGATGATGATACACCTTGAATTTTGACCACCTGTAGTCGATTTCTGAGGAAGTTGTAGATCCATTTTCTCACTTTGCCCGTTATTCCCACATATGTTTCATTCTATATGCTATTATACCATGATCGCATTTGTCGAAAGCTTTAGCAAAATCCGTGTATATGACATCATAGTTTTCATTGCCTTCAAGTACATCTAGGACATTGTTATATAATGCTCTACAAGTTGTGATAGGCATGATCTTCCTGATCGGAATCCGTGTCTAGGGATCTTCTCCATATCCAGTATAAGGGTGTAGCTATTTAATTTTTACAGTTTTTAATTAATAGTGCGTTCCATTTGTCCGGACCTGCAGCTGAATGTGATTTCATTTGTCCTATAGCTCTCGCTACATCTTCGCTACATTCTCCTTGCAATTTCTCTTTGAAGAATGCATCTATGTCAAGTCTTTGTCACTTTTTGGGGTACTGAACACCGATTCATACTGGGCTCTCAATGTTTCAGATATTTCTTTTAGATAGTTTGTTAGTTCATTATTTCCTTTCCTAAGGGGCCCTATAGTAGCGCGCGTGTATATATATATATATATATATATATATATTTTTTTAAACATTTCACCTCACTTTTTATTGAAATAAATTAAAAAAAAAATTAAATGACATTAGAATCACATTGACTTCGAACGAAACTTTATGAGAAATAGACACAATCTCGTTTCAGTACAGAACAAATATTTCGTAATTGTTCGCACGATGGTTTGTGTACCGTTTTCTCTAATTTTTAACGGATGACTTTTTTTTTTTGTAATTTTTGTTTTAATTTGTTAAATAAATTAAGTTCGTTTAGAAAGTTTTTAACATCGTTCTTGTGACCTGACAGATATATAAAAATAGAGGCGAACGGTTAGGTATGTAGGATTTAAAAAAAAAGGTTTCTAAACAATAAGATATAACCTTTGGTTAGCTTCCGCCCGAATTATTCATTCTGACGAAGGTCAAGCTTTTCACTCCACCTTAGACCTACAGTTTAACGTGCAATCCGAACCACGCCCCACCAGCAGCAGCCCAGCCTCTTAACCACTAGGCCACCTAGGGTACCCATTTATCTACCAACCACTTTCTTTATTGTGTGGAAGGATGAACAGCTGGGTTTTGCTGCGCGCCGGCTGCCGTCGGGTCTCGAACCCGGGGCCGATGGATTCGTAGTCAGCGACGCTAACCACTACACCACCGAGGCGCATATATATATATATATATATATATATATATATATATATATAAATATAATAATTTTTATATTATATATACACTGTGACTGATACAAGTAAATTTGCGCTGCCTTAGGGAAGAAAAACAAACTTGCGGTGCATCTCGCTCCTGAAGAATCATGCACCAGAACTGATAATAACTGGAGGTGTCTGCAATACAAACTAATGAAAATTACAATAAATCTGGATGTTCTTTGGACTAGACTAAGACACAGCATTGTTGCTTTCAGTGGTGATGAACTACGTACGGGGCCTCGTCAGTATTTTGACCCCCTATTTGTTTGGCAATGCCGCTGCGAGCTGTTCCTACCCTGAAATGGGCGTGTGGGTGGAATGATGCTCCATGTGAAAAGATGTTTAACTCTATACTTCCACTTAAACTATGAAAGCATCGATGAATAATATATAATATATATATATATATATACTGTATGCAATGACACAATTAAACACGTGAAATGAATGAATGCTGTAAACCACAAGGAAAAGTAAAAATGATTGGAATCATTTTTACTTTTCCTTGTGGCTTACATCATATACTATATATATATATATATATATTTTATTTTCATTGTATGTTTCAATGTGCCTGACTGACGGACTAGGCGTATTAATATTAATTATTTAAAGTAAGCGGTCGGTTTGGTATGACATTGGCCTGTTTTGAACTATTTTATCTGCATTTAAATGGGTGTTTAGGCCTAATTTGAATTTTAAATGTGCATCAAGAACACTGAATCTTTGGTAGAATGTAAAAAGTCTCCAGTTTGGTGTTCCTTAATCATAAAAATGTAATACACACACACACACACACACACACACACACACACACACACATATATATATATATATATATATGGGCTATGAAGGCGTGGTCTGCGGTCACGTGGTAGGTCTACGCTTTCGCGGGCGTGGTGTCGTCATCAATGAGTGTGACGTAACGGGCAAAGAGCATAGAGCCATAGATGATGAGTTTCGTCACAATCCGTCTGTCACATCACGCGTTACGTGATGTTACTTGGTTAATCTTAGGAATGTCTCGTCGTGAAGGGCGATTTCCTCTCGCGTTTTTTCCTCATTTTCGACTTTATAAGAAGCTAAAGTTCCTCTCTACCAGTTTTCAGATCAATTCACGCGCATCGTTCCCATCCATGTTAGGAGGAGGGTTTTTATTTTCACGTACACACACGTACACACGATTTTTCGATTCGTGGTAGGTCCGTGTGGAGGTCTGTATGTGTAGGTCCAAGTCGGATACGCGGTTGCTTATGACACATTTTAAAGGCATTAATTTGAAAAAGAATGTGTTGTTTTCAGTCAATACTAATAATAATAACAATAACAACAATATTTCGAATGCAAGATGAAATCCAGTAGGAGGATAGAATAAATGTATGGGCCTATTTGTTATTATACGGTACTCTCAATATTTACTGTTAGTAAATATATAGACTGAGCCTTCTCAGCATACGATTCTCGTAACGGAACGTTAATCTCAAGAATGTAAATTACGAACAATTAACCTATCAAACGCGAATGTAGACCCATTATGAGTTTTTTCATTATAAACCTAGTTTTAACTTGCAGTGAGCATATACACTAAAGCACAGTATTGAATTTATTGCTCTTTTGCTGGATGAAGTTAAAATAAATGTTATTTTAACACGTTTTGATTAACCTCAGCAGGAAGTGGAAAATTCAACGCTGTAGAGTGCTCTGAAGAGGTAAATGATTGTATATAGAGTCGTTAAATATCTTTCTTCCCCAACGTCGTTGTTGGACGATTTGCTGAATGGTTCCTATTTGTTTCAGCGGCTGATTTGGCGGCCAGTTCGAACGTGCAGGATGCGTTCGTTATTGCCGTGGAACAGCGTGCCAGGGAGCGGCTCGAGAGGCTGTCAGCCCTCAAGAAGATCAAGCCGGTTGACATGACCAAACTTTCCACGCAAGTAAGTCAGTTATCTTTTTCCGTCCACGCTCATCTCCACCTTCTTTTCAGTTTCTCTTCAGTAAAAGAACTTAAGTCATATTGAGTGTTCATTCAATCCCCTCGCTGCTTCTGCATCTGCATTCGTCAGATACCGAGTCTTCCCACGATCGAATGAACCATCTCTGAAACGAGGCTAATACGTTCGGAAGGAAGGTCAAAAGCAGGACGAAGGATGTACGGAAGGTCAAAAGCAGGACGAAGGACGTACGGAAAGTCAAAAGCAGGACGAAGGACGTACGAAAGGTCAAAAGCAGGACGAAGGACGTACGGAAGGTTAAAAAACAGGCCACGAATGTTTCTTGTTTCGTTTTGTTTATCCTGTCCGAACGTTTTTGAGCAAAGTTCAATGTTTGAGTCATTAATTAATTGATCAAAGTTTTATTAAAATTGAGGTCTTGGGTTTTATTTGAACATCTTTTAATTGATAATAATTATAATGTTTAAGATTGTTTAACCTCATCCACAACATCTATAAGGTCGTGTGATAGAGGAGACCCACAGTTTAATGTGGGATCCGAACCATTGCCACACCAAGGTGGGTCCAGAAAAGTTAATCGCTGAAATATGATGTTCAATCCCAGACTCGAACCGAAAACCTTCAGATTAAAAGTCCAACGCTACTTCGGTGTTTTTTTTTTTCACCAAGTAAGTAGGTTTAGTAATTAAGTTTTATGATTCAGTAGGTTGTAGTAGGTTCAGTAGATTTAAGTACTTATTTGGCTGTGTTGAGTAGATGGAATGAATGATGGTCCATTTGTTCGCAGCTGTCAGAGCCTGCACCGCAGCAGCGCAGTCGGAGTCCTCCGGAGGCCAAAGCGGAGGACGTGAACGGCGTCCTCGATACCTCCCCCATCTACGTGACGAGCGTCCCCAACCTGACCTCTTCCTCCACCCCTGTGCAGAGGTCTTCCTCGAGGACGAGGTCTCGGTCCTCCACTCCCGGTCGTACGTCCTCCTCCAGCCCCCGTCACCAACCCAAGTCGTCCCCGACAGCGACCCCCAGACGAGAACCTTCCCTCCCAACCTCCTCCTCCTCGGACGCTCCCCCAGCCCCCACTCCCACACCGGGAAAGAAAAGAGGGAGCATTATTCCCAGTCAGCCTCGAGGTCAGCCTCCCCCTTTGGTGACCCCCCACGAGGCGGAACTCGACGGAGGGAACAAGAGCGGAGACGAACTCGAACTCACGCACGACCTCGACAACGACGATAACGACGACAACGTCTGTACTACCGGGGACTCGCGGTCCGAAGACGACCTCGACGACGAAGTAAGCGAGAGCGGGGACTCGCTCCCGGCCACCCCCGAGAAGACCTACGGATTGGGGGCGCATCCCTCGAGGGAGGCGCGGAGGGAAGTCCTGCTGGACTCAAAAAACCACGTGGTAGAAAGGCCAAGGTCGCCCTTGGAGTACACCACTTCACTGGAAAGCAAAGACAGCAGCAGGTAAGGAAGGTTTCGTTCAGAGGCGAGGCTGGGCAGCTCGGTTCATTCCGATTTTTAGTTTTAGGAAAACGGACTGGATTTCGGTAGAATGCTCTCAATCCTGTCGAGTCCTATTTCATCCGAAACCGTTCTTAAAGACTTAACCCAAAATTACCGGAATGAAGTATAACTCTGTCTCTTAAACGTTTACGTTTGTGCTGAGAAGCGTGAATACTTTTAATATAAAACTCCTAGTGATGTAGACGTCATACGTTTGATGCTAAAATGGAAATTAGAATTAAAGCCTTAAAAGGTATTATAAAGGCAATCGTCCATCAACGTGAACATGTGGAGGAAGACTTCCCGTTTGAAGCACTTTGAATGTTTAATACAAAGCCTTTCGAGGAGATGATGTTGGAAACTCCCATCACAGTATTTCATTCATATCCTTTTGAAGCTGAAACTAGAGTATATTGTATTTTGAAACTTCACAAAGTATAAACACTGCCAGTGTATACGCAGCACGAGAAAATCTATACACCCAATGAAGCCCGCTGATAGACCACTGTAGAAATACGTTTTGATTTACTGTCGTCATATATTTATTTACATATTGTGTAGTTCCCCCTGATATAATCTCTATATATAACTTTTCTTTTAATTTAAGCGATAAACGGTACTCCCACTATGGCCCAGTGCCAGACAGTGCCAGAATTATTTGAGATACGTTCTTGCCAACACGTGGTCCTCATATAAAAGATAAGTCGAAAATCCCATTCATATATTTGCCTAAATTTTAACGCAACTTCGTATCATTTTCCGAAAGGATTCGTTGATACGGTACCATGGTGGTATCCCCCTTCGGTTAGCCAGTGCGAGTAATCAGTATCGCGCATTCGTTGATGTAAGGCGATGCATTCTTACCAAGAGAGCGTATCCTTAAAAGAAAATGTAGAGAATGTTGCACCAGACTGATGTCGTGCCTTGGCATCACTTTGGCGTAAAATTTTTTACCAATTAAGGCGTAGTATTCATTACGTTATGCTTCAATAGACGAGAAATACGAGTATAATCCATATATGTACGAACCTGTTACTTTTTTCACAGTTTATATATATATATATATATAAAAAATCTTGATTGGGATTAGTCACACACACACACACACACACACATTGTGCGATATATTGTAAATGACTAATTGAGTTCATGCATATATCCTTAAAAAAAAAAATATTAATTTTAAAACTTTATATAAAGAATATACGTGAGTAATAAGGTTCGAAGCCATCTAACAAACGGTATTTGACGGGCGCAACCAAACAGTAGGGCAACTGAAGTACTTTCATAAAATATAATATATATATATGCTTCATTCGTGTTTGCGAATTAATAAATGAGACTTAGCGACTTCGGTCGTTGTCATGGAAACGATGCTTTATTTAGAATAAAAATTAAATTTTATAAAGCTTTTACGCATAATTGTTTACGTCATCGCGAATTTGGTGTAGTTGGGAATTACTTCCCGCTTGGCGCCATTTCCATTGACGGTCCGAAAATGGGAATGGTTGGAGTAGGATTTCCAAGTTTTGGGAAAGTGTAAAGAAAACTTTGACGCAGTTGGGGGCCCAAAGGGGTATTTTCTATGAAATATCTAATTAAAAAAATGGAAATCGTAAAGAGAGAATGGGAATCTCAAAGGAGACGATTTTATCGAATTGAAAATCGCCTCCTCTGAGATTCTCACTTTCGGGTTTCTCTCCTCATTTTTGGGAAAAAAACTGAAGTGGGAATGATCGAGATTGGGAGAAGACCATGTGTGAGAGTGTAGATGATATTCATGCTGAATTTGAACGATCTTGAACGATTGGGTAAACTCTGACGTAAAATAGTGGAGTGTAAAAGTTAAAGCGTTTGAAATTCTTAAGTAAACATACCCACGTAGGTACCCAGCGAATGCCATAAGCGTAGGTATGGATGCGCTGTCTCGTTACAGGGTATGCGCATCAGCGAAATCAAAGCATTGACTGGTGGTGGTCGATGTAACCAAGAAAGAAAAGAGGGAAGAGAAACGAGAACGTGAATGCCCGGGCTCAACGAGGCGCGTGCAGGCTTCAAAGAAAAGCAAGCTCTCCTTCGCAGTTGTGGGGCTCTGAACCCGAGACCCTACTATCTCCAGAAGGAAACAAACGGGCTTCCTACAAAGGTGTCAACGGATGTCAACGTCATAAACGGTGACACCTCGCGGAATAGGGGAGAAGGACTCTACTTCCAACGAGGCTACGTGCGAGGCATTCATTGAACCGTCCGTAGTTCCTTCGTCTCTCTGGAAGAAGAACTGCGTATGAAGTTCGTGACAAACTTTTTTGCGGTTAAAATAGTGAACATTAACTAATAAAAATAAGTTTATTTTCCACTAGCTATTGCTTCACTATTCCATTTCAAGCAACTATTCCATTTCAAGCAACTATTCCATTTCAAGCAACTATTCCATTTCAAGCAATTTGTTCACAAGCACAGATGCTACACTATTCCTATACCAAGATCTAAATATATACAATTGATATACCAGGGGCGGATCCAGACCGACGCAACCGCGGTCAGAAAAATATGCGCTCCGTTTGAATGGGTCAAATAATTGTTTTATACATTGTCAATGTGTTTTATTCGTGGAAACATTGAATGAACTGACGTTAATAAATTAAGAGGAAAAACCTTTAATATCAAAGATGAAAAATGTTTATTTGCTAATGTAGGAAAATAGAGAGAGAAGAGTCATGGTATAGTCTTGTGGGGTGAATGGAGAAAATTTTTGAGTTTGTGAAAGAATCGAAATATTTTGGGTGTTTGACTGATAAGGCGATAAAAGTACATTGGAAAGTGAAAATAAGTGAAGTAAGGTAAGCGTGTCATAAACAAATAAAAAACTTGATAGGAAGGAAGTGTTTGAGTGGGGAAGCGGCGCAAGAAGTTTACACGAAGGTATAGTGATGTCAACGCTGATGTATGAATATGAAACACTCGTTTGCCATCGTTGTTCACTTTTAGAAATAAGAGAAGGTACAGCTGTTGCTCTAACATGCGTATTATTATTATTATTACTATCATCGCGAGTCGAACTCCCGACCTCAGTGTCTTCACTCGGCTTATAGGGAAGTTACCCACTTAATAACGGGCACTGGCATCATGAGAGGTAACGCTTGATAATCCCATTATATCTTTGTATGTGTAAGCTAATTGATTTAAATGTTTTCAGTCCCGAGCTCAAGCGCCGTGCCCACCCTATTAACAATATGGGAAGTGGATTATAAGATATAGTGTATATACAGGGTGTCCCATAAGTCCGGTCTGATAGGAAAATTTATTTTAAATTAAATTTACAAAAGTTATACATTAGAAGTAAAACAGATGTTCAAATTGATGTCTTGTTTTGGGACTTTTTTGGATCACCTGAAGATCAGGGCCCCCAGCCTTCGTTAGTTAGCCTTATAAAGCTAACTAACGAAAATATCACGACTTAACCTAACCAATTGTTAGGTCAACTGTACGCCCTTGACGATTGGTTAGGTTAAATCGTGATATTTTCGTTAGCCTTATGAAGGCTAACTAAAGAAGGCTGGGGGCCCTGATCTTCAGGTGATCCCTTTTTTTTTTCAGGTAGAAAGACGGAGGCCTTTTTTTCGCGAATGTACCTCACTTCCGTATTAGCCATTGCGTGTTACTCTACCTGCAACAAGAAAAAGGTCCCAAAACAAGACATCAATTTGAACATTTGTTTTCGTTCTAATGTATTAATTTTGGAAATTTAATTTAAAATAAATTTTTCTATCAGACCGGACTTATGGGACACCCTGTGTGTATATATATATATATATATATATATAGAAACGACGTAAGTACAGAGGAGTGTTCTGCACACGAGGAAGAGAAATAACAAACAAATGAAAAATAAGGCACCCGCCCGGGCGGGTGCCTTATTTTTCATTTGTTTGTTATTTCTCTTCCTCGTGTGCAGAACACTCCTCTGTACTTACGTCGTTTCTATACGTTAATATACTGCGCGGTCATTGCAGTTATATATATATATATATATATATATTATATATATAATATATATATATATATGCTAATAGAATTTTAGAAGAGTCCAGAATAAGGTTTCAGCTCAGTGACACAATAAATACTTTTAAAATTAGATTAAATAAATGTTACTGCTAATTTCTTCCATTTTGTTCCGACGAAGGAGTAGTGAAGACCATTTTTGCCTCCGCCTCTGCCTCAATTAATTCTCAGTATCGGGATTCGAACCCCCTAACCTCAGTGTCTTCACTTCGCTTGTAAGGAAACTATGTTAGGCTGCTTACTCAGCTACGGGCACTCACATATATTTTAGGCTCTCCTAGGAAGAAGTGGCTAAGCGACCAAAGTTAAAAAAAAAACGCCAGAAAGCGCCGTTAAAGTTAAAGTGCCTTTTGAACTTTTGAAGATATTTCGTCGAAATATGTTCAAAACTTATGGCAACTTTAAATGGCACTTTAACTGCGCTTTCTGCTTTTTTTTTTTTTTTTTTAACTTTAGTCGATTAGCCACTTCTTCTTATGGCCTTACATATAATAATAACTCTTTTGATGGGATATACCCCTGAATTGGGGCATTTGTTACCTACATTTTCGGAAAAAAGTGTTCCTACGGACATAAAGATTTAAAAAACCCATCAAAAATTAGTAATTAGTAAATTATTAGTTTTTTAAATTTCTTTGTATAAAAATAATAAATAAATAAATAAAATATTCAAAGAACAACCAGGCTGTTATCAATTAGTAATTTTTAATGAATTTTATAAATTTTTTTCTTGGCGAACTTTTTTCCGAAAATGTACATGAATACTTAAAAGAGAGTTTGAATTAAATTTTAAACTACGACTCCTATTTATGTATTCCTTAAAATCTTGTATATAATTCGGTTAAAAAAAATATTTGAATTTTCACTGACGAAGGGTCTTATCGAAGAGGGGAAAAATCTTCGTTTCAACAATAAGTAATCGATGAATCAGTCAGTCTTGGTGTCAATTTCTATTCCAATTTCACGGAACTGAATCGAAAAGTTGTCTTGGAGGCGCGAGTCCCCAAAATGAATATATTCGAACAAGTCCCCCAACAGATACTGACCACGTGACTGAATCTCTATTTTAAACCCTTATACTCACGAGAAATGCCCAGTACCCTGAGGTGTTGTTGTTTCCTTTGATTCAGCACTTGTGTCCCAGAATAGCTTAAAGGGCATCACCTTCAGTCACTTCCTGCCTCCTCAATTGTTCTTAATCTCTCTCGACCAATCAGGGAACGGCTCGCTTTATAATTAGCTCAAAGTTGCGGTTTGTATATATATTAGTGCAGAAAATATGAAAGAGTGTCATTAGCCTTGCTTGTACAGAACTTTCATATGTAATTATATTTGCTTTAACGCTACAATATTATTTTTTTACGTCTTAGTCATCACTCGAGGAGCTGGTGGTAATTTGACCCAGATACTTACGAATTCTCTACTTGCTTTATTGGTTTACCTCCCATTTTTAAACTAATTTTAACCGACTAATTAGAGGTTTCGGGATGGAAATACGTTTAACACGTACTCGTAGTTTTGTAACATTAAAATTAATATCATGGTTCTGGGGTGAGCAAGGAGGGAGCAAATGCAGAAAGAAGAGTGAATATAATTTGATGAAACGATGTTTCTTCAACTTAAAGATTTATTTATTTAAAAAAACCCGTTTAAAGTACAAAGTGGCCAGAAAGGACCTTTGCAGTGAAATTATTGCATATCTGTATGTTGCATTTGTTTTTCATGGAAAGGGACTTTGTGGCCACCCTATATATTAGATTATGGAGTTTTAGTGTTTGGCGTCTTCCTCTTTTGTCTTCTGCTTCTTACAACCTTAAGTTTTCTTGGGTGGTTGGGTACGTGAGGTAATGTATATGGGTCGTGTGAAAATTATTGTTTCCGAGTGGAGGTTTGCCACCCGCGTGAGTGTGAGTATGGTGGCGGGAGAGTTTTACTTGGAATTTTCTATGACTGTCCACTACTTTAATTTTCGTTCCTGTTTTACTTCTTTCTTTGACTAACCTAGAGTGGATCCTCAGGTCTTTGGTAGCCCGTAATAAATTCTGTAACTTTTGTGACTATTATTGGCAAACTGGCAGATTTTCAGAACACAATCCAGACTCTTAATTGAAAGGTTTATTTATGCCATATCGACATAGACTAATTAGCAATTCTCATGTTATATATATATATAATATATATATATATATATATATATATATATATAACGGGGGTGCGGCAAAAGTAACGCCCTTTTAATAATTGTATCTTTATAGTTTTATACAGTATAACCAACCACAAAATTAATTAAATTCCAGTTATTTTTTAGTTTTTACTGAGAAAGTACTTATTATTTTTCTTAAAAACCTTATTATTTCTCTTAAAATGCTGTAATTGATTTATTTCCTTCAATAAAAGAGAATAAACTAAAAAGGGCGTTATTTTTGCCGCACCCGTTATATATATATATATATATATATAATATATATATATATATATATATAATATAATATATATATATATATGGGTGGGTGGCGCAAAAGTCGCGCGCTATCGGAATTTTCAGTGTTGATTATGATATTATTTTTTTTCTTTTAGGTAGGGGATGGCTGCGAAATTAACGATAGACGAGAGGGTGAACTTGGTTTTAATGCATGGAAATCGATGAGTCAGTACAGAATTTAAATTCCGTACCGATTCATCGATTTGTTGTACCTGGTGTTCCATCATTAAAATCAAGCTCACCCTCTCGTCTATTGTTAATTTCGCAGCCATCCCTTATCTAAAAGAAAAATAATATATTATAATCAACACTGAAAATTCCTATAATTTGTAACTTTTGCGCCACCCTGTGTATATATATATATATATATATATATATTTATATATATATATATATATATATATATATATATATATACTATCCTTGAAAATGTGTTATTAAATACACACGAAAGCGCTTAGTTGATATTATTTTTCGTATGGTGATTTTTAGTTCATATAATGGATAACGTGTGAATGATAACACATAGGCCTTGATTTTATTTAATATGAGACACGTCCTTATCAGTTACGCAGTTCACTTGATACTAATATGAGTAAATAACTAAACAAGTACGGTACATATTTGGTATCCTCTCTAATAGGGGAAGTGGGGAGGAAAAATAGATATGGCACGGTACCACAAAGGGAAAATTATTAACAAATTGATGATAATAATAATAATGATAATGAAGGATAAGAGGAATGAGTTGTATTATAATGACGAATCCCCCCATTTATAAAAAAAAAAACTATGACTGGCACTCCTTTAAATGGTTTTTTTAGACTTTTCTTGTGCCCTTTTCCTTACTTGTTTAACTTCTTTACGGGTCACGTGACCTCCTTCTCATTATTTTGAATTATTATCAGTTAAATAATTGATAATTATCGGTTTACGATGATGGAGAAAGGCCATAGGTAGCGTCGTTGTATGCAGAATCCGCCAAATTTATATCACTTAGAAAATAGGTCCAAATTTTAGATTTGCAGTTTTTTGGCGACTCTGTATACAGCGCGGATTTTTTTTTTTTTTTTTTTTTTTAATTCGATTCAAAAACAGGAACTTTTTTATTAATATTTTGGTTGGTTATTTATTTTTTGTTATTGTTTTTATTTATTTTTTTTGGAAGGGAAGGTTGTAATTGTTTATACCTTGGAGGTATTTCATTCTTGGCAATTTTGGTACCTCCTTTTTTTGTGTATGTTGATCCCTCGGTAAAATATTTGACCCTTAGCGTTTATAACTAGATTGATATAAAAACAAGTGTAATATATATATATATATATATATATATATATATATATATATATGTGCGCGCGCGCACTGTTTTAGGACCGAAAATCTTTTCTATCGCTTCTCGGAAATATTATTTAGAAACTTTTAATTCCATTCTTATGACTCGTGTTTTCCTGTTTACACACACACACACACACACAGGGAAGGAAGGAACTTCCATCCCAGTGGAAACATAAATTGGTTTCCAAACAGTAAAATTGTCAATTAATTTGTTTATACTTTGACCTGTACATGAGAATGATAAGTCGTAGCTACAAAATGAAATTGCGAGATCGTCGATGGTATTTCGTTATATGTGGTCATTACCCCCAAACTTACCTTTACCCCCAACATCCCCCCGTGTTGTGTCGCTACCCCGACATTTTTTAAACCTATTCACCTGTATGAGCGGCCAGTTTCAGGTGCCCTGCGTGATAATAGAGGAAGTACTTGGCAACTCAGCGGAGTTTAGAAAGAGGTGTTACATAGTAATTTGAGATTTTATTTCATAAATTGTGTGTGCGCGCGCGCTGTCATCCTTCGTAGATCCTGTTCAGTGTGGTGATTCCCTCAATTTGGAGTGTGAAAACGCAAATTAATTTCGTTCATTATATTGCGAGCTTCTCACTAGGCCTTCCGTGACCTCCACCCTAAATTCCTAACAGGTTGGAAGGGGGCGGAGTCAAACAGCGGTTGCTACACAGAGTTGCCGTCAACCGCCATGTGGATCCCGGAATGTTTTCCATCATTTTCTTGTAGTATAAAGTTAAAATTGGGGAAGGTTGATTGTGTGACGTAGTTGCTCAGGTGTGCGTGTAAATGGACTTTTGAATTTACCAGTGAATTTTTAATAGGCCGTGTAGGAGCGTACCTAAATACAAACCTATATATGTATGTAAAATAGGTATACGTATTTTAAATTTTTGTTTGTAGTGAAATACATTGTATACTGTATATTAGGCTATGTATATACTATATATAGCTTATATATGTTAATAAGTTTTTGTGATAACCGATTTATTGGGTTTTAAGTGCTGAAAAAATACATTTATTAATATTTTGCGTAGGTTTTAACTAAGTATACAAATGTCAAATGATTTGGGCTGAATTTTTACTTCATGTTACAGCCAGTCTGAAGATCAGATAGCCTACATCCCAAATAGGCCTCTGTACTAGGTCCACGTGGTTATAACCTGTACAGTCCAAGGCCTTAAGACCAGGAGGTCTGTTAACTCCATGAGTGATAAATACTTGACTTGAAAATAGACCTTAAACCTCGACTATTAGGCCTATCATAAGAATAAATTGTAAAATGTTAACTCAAGCTCTGATTATGAATCTCTTCAGGTAAGGATAAATTTGCATTTTAGATTACTTCTCTACCGTAAGATGGATGAACACTAGGTGGACAATTACATCACACACAATATAATTAATTACCCTTTTTTATTTTTAAGCTAACTCAAGTCTGTTATTGATAGTGAAAATTGAATAAATAGCTTTGATCTTATAAAGGTTATAGGCTTAATTTTAAATCTTTGTCGCGTGATTCATTAAGCGCGATCATGGGAAAAATTCTTGGTGTGTGTGTAGGCGTAACATGCTTAATATTACTCCATACGACTAACGAGTAGACTCATGATAAATCCAGTTATTGATGTAAATATGCGAGCTAACATAACTGGCCTATGTAGGCACAAACTGGGAAGGCTAACGTGTTTTTATCGCCTTCATGAAGTCGCACGATTGATTGTCTTCTGTGGTCGTTATGACTGTAAAATGAAAAGAAATTATATTAAAAAAGGAACTTTCTCCATTATTTTTTTTTATTTTATTTTTTTTTTTTTTTCCTGTACACTTTTTTTCTTTTAAAAGTTGTGGTTGACCGAATGGTCGAATAATTTGTTGTGGTTGTAGGGAAACTACATTTGGCTCTGGCACTCTGACCGTTACCTCAGGCCCCGCTGTCACTACTGTAGGCACAGATGACTGTACTGGCAGTCATATTTATGATTTTTCCTTTTAAAGAGGCCCTAGGTCTAGAGATTTTTTTAGTAATCTGACGGAAGTATGCATTTTGGGAAGAAAACAGCGTTCCCCAAACCGCCCTTTTATTCCGACTATACAAATGGTACTGTAACTTATTGATACCATAAACAGTTTGATTTATGTAATGAACTGTAGTGTATATGGCATATTTTCTTAGCTAATCTTGAATCTCGTACTGGGTATGGTGGTAGTGAATAAAATGGTTGAAAATATCCACATTTTTACATTTCCTTTGCTAACCTTGTTTCCACCTTCAGTAGGCTTGCGTCCCGCAGTTTGGGAAACGCTGGTCTAAAGTAATATATTTAGGTGTATAGGAAGACTTTGGCCTGTTTGTTAAAGAAATTTCCTCATCTACGTTGACCTAACCACACAGTAGGTTAATTGGGCCTATTTTTTGTTAATTTGATAACTAACTGAATATATCAGCCACTTTTTCTAATAAGTAGGATGTGAAGGTAATATATATATATATATATATATATATATATATATATATATATATATATATATATATATATATATATATATATATATTATTGCCTAGTGTCGCTATGTCCTAAGTTTCTTTAAAGGCAGCTCTATCTGCATTGTTCAGCCCCCAACTAACTGAATCTCACTTTTGTCATGTATAATTTTATTAACAGTATTACTCAGTTGGTCACAAAAGATTTATCAGGTTTAATGTTGGTGGAAGGTGTAACTAGGACCATTACTGGCTGCATTCTTTACTATTTGCTAAGACATTCCGTTCGACCAAGTACAGAGAATCTCATAATTTGTAACATTTCCCTCAATATTTCGTACACTTTTGAACGAAATTCATTGGAACGACGTCTTATTGTGAGGTAGGTTCAAGGTCATCCTTCAGGGGTTGGTTGCTATTGAGGTTTCGATGTCGTCACAAGCATGCAGGGGTCTCGAAGGAAGCATTCGCGAAATGAAGGCACTTTCTTTAAAGGGTTTTTGTTGTTGTTGTTGTTGTTTATGAGAGGAAATTGTGGAGACATTTTCAAGTTTTCTGGTCTTGGTAGAGTTAAGTCTTCCAAACTGTTTATCAAGAAGTCGCACTAATTTATCTGTTTGTTTCCGTTGAACAGAAGGAATAATTATACCTGAAAGACAAGATAAGAATGATGGTGTCCTTAAGCCTACTTCTTCCTTCACTGAATTTTAAATTCGGAGGTTTAAGGAAGGAGCCTCGCTTCGCGACTGGTACAGAGGTTCGTAACCCTGGTGTTATTCCCGAGGGTTTCCTTTGTGCGAGGCAACAGAGGTTCCTTTGATAAAGGAAAAATCAGAGAGGATGAGGTTACTTATAGGGCATAGCCATTATTAAGATTATATTTCGTACGATAAGCGTGAAAGGACTCTTTTAACTAACTCTTAACTCTCTCTAACTTTTTAAGACTGAGCGCTGTACGTTAATATTTTTTGTTTATAAATTAGATTTAGGACATTTCATGTAACATAGGTCGTAGCTTAAGCTTACTGTATGGTATTTAATAGGCCTTACAGAAACTATTTACTGGTGAAAATTTAAATAAACAATGTGGTCTCAAAGGGCCTATTTGTTAGTGATTCCGATTGAGGAGGGTCTTGTTACGTGATCCAATCTCGAGGTGCGTCCGTGCGTGAAGTTCCATTCCAATTTATCACAGGGTAAAATACCAATAATTTATGCGTTGTTAATCGTTTTAGTGTCATGTTTACATAACTGACTTCGAACGAGTCCACACATGGATGAACCCCTTTTAAAAAAGTCTGTGGGGCCCAACATCATAAAGTGTCTCATTTCAAAACATTCCTTCAACGAATCTCTCTCCAACTGTATCAAAATATTTTTGTTTGCTAAAGGAAACATGGCCTGATTTTACGTTGTTAGTTGTTTATAGTCAGTAAACATTTTCCTTTGAATTGTTTTTAGATATACGGTTATGCTAGGGAGCCTATACCTTGAACCCCCCCCCCCCCCCCCCCCCCCAGTACAAATAGTGAATGAGGGGAGGTTAATTGATTTGCTATCCAAAAAAAGGTTGAATCTGTCAGAATGGTCATTAGGCAAAGCGTATCGTACCTTACGGTACTTTAATAATTATGAGGCCGAACTACATATAATAGGCCTCTAAGGCCTATTATAGTTATTTTAGATTCGTAGTAGTTGCGTAGGGTCTATATATATTGCTTTAAATAACAAAGACATTGATAATGCTTCTGGGTCGTCTCGGAGAACCTTTCTCTCTTGTGCAGTTAGATGACTAGGCGAATATTTTCTCCATATTTATGGTGCATGCGACCGCGCCTCATACAGTATTGCATGCATTAGTAGCCTACATAACATGTGGAGTATGTAGCTGGGAAGGTTAGGCATAGCCTACACTCCGAAACCGTTTTAGATTGGCCGAAATTGGTCACGTGGGAAATAACTAACCAATCACGATCTTTGTAACATATTTCGACTTTGTCAAAAACTGGTCTCCTCGAAACTTAACATTTACCAGCATATATACATATACTGTATATATATTGGATAGACTCGTGCAATTTGTCTGTAGCTATTTTAAAAAGCGTTAACTTTTCCTTGAATAATTGGCGTAAGAAAGAGAGGAGCCGTTGAGTGAGCGGAGTCTTAACATACCGGTAAAGCCTAATAATTTGTCTTAGAGAATGACTTCGAGTCATTAATTCCCCCAAAAAATTCTCTCCCAAAGACATCATTCCCTAACTCCCATGGCCGTTGGCTTCTATAGATGTTGGTAGGTCTCTACCTTTCGTAATAGGAGTGGGCCTAATTACCCAGGCCTTTAACCTCTTGACTAACGTTAGAGCTTACATGGGGTGGAGTACAGAAGAGCCTACTTGCCTATTATACATACAATACAGCTAAATTACTTAATTTGTTATTACTCTTTATATTTTAGGGGTGGTAGTGTTAATATAAATAGGGCCTATTATTGAGAGTTTGCCAGTGTGCTAACACGAAGATCCTTCGTGAGAAATTAATTTCATGCGTAAGTAAATATAACTGATGAAGTACATTTTGTACCGTTTTACCTTCGGAAGTGCAATCAATAACCGTACACTCGCAATTTAGTATAACGAAAGTTTGTAACAAAAATCCTTTGACAAAAATCAGTTTTTTATTAACGAATAAGTCCTTAAATTTGATAATTTCTTCATGAAAGAGATTCGCTAATTTATATTGAATAATAAAATGATAAACTGAAACACGATTAAAAGTATTTAGTAGCTTTAATACGAGTCATTAGAGGAACTTAGTTTGGAATTCCATCGTACCAAATATAGCTGTACTTTGGTTTAGCCCAAAAGATGATACCCCCTTCGTCTCGCAATCACTGAATGGGGGGCATCATGATGATGCTCAGGAAAATGAAGACTGTTAAATCGCGTGCCATAATTTATTTTTTCTTAATTAACACAGCCCTAATAAATATGCCCCAGCATTCCAGACATTGAATTTATCGTAGTGAAATTTTCCATGAATTTCGACTCCAATCATGCATGGCACTTTGTTCAAACCTCAACAAAAAATATACATTCTTATTTCAAATGTTATATAAAATTAGAACAACATGGTAGGCGGACTTTCCTGTCATAGGTTACAACCAACATTTCTCTCTCTGGGAATGCATTTTCGTTGGGAAATGTTACGTGAAGTGTCAGACGTACGAGTACAAGGAGTGCCAAACAGCATTCAGGAAAGAATTTCGAACCGGGAAAGTGCCAGAGGAGCTCAATTTGGCATTTCGTGAAAATTTTTGAGGAAACTGATAATGTTGCCAACCAGTCTGGACGTTTGCGTAAGCTCACCAAGTTAATTTTGATTTTTTGTGAAACTGAAACCAATAATGAACATTGTCTTGAAATTTCACCAGTAAAAGTCCTGCCTGGTTACGATCGAAATTAATTAATGGAAGTTTTTCACCATGGTAAGTTCTTCCTGTGGAATATCGCAACCAATTAATTTTCATCAATAAACACAACTTTGTATAACAGGTCTTTTACTCTGATATCCAAATTAAGTATTGCACTCCTTTTGGCTTACCTGATATGTTAAACACCCATCGTGTATATATATATATATATAACATTTTGTAACATTCTCTTCTTCGAAGATTTAGGCTTGTAGGCCATTGTTTAGATCAGTGTCTACGAAACCTTTTTTCCCTTCCAAGAAACCATTTGGCATATGAATAAATTTTACGGGACCCCTTTAATTTTTTATACTTTAAATTTCAGGTATTAAAATCTGCCCAATCCTTGTTCATTTATTAGCGGTGTTGTACAGTACAACAAATTATATTATGGTGATAATGATTAATACGCAGTTATTTTATTTTGTATATTATTATATTGGTTAATTATGTATAAGCCTATTTTTGTAATTAAAATAAGTGGGTAGTTCACATCAGACTACCTATTTTCCCGGGAAAGACCCCTTCCGTAACCATTGGGGGTGGGGCGTTGTACTCGTTGTCATTGCAATGCGTTCATATGGTCTAATAAGCTTTGCTCATGTAAGCAGCCAAGCACCAGTTAAAGTTTGAAACCACACACTTTCTTTCACGCGTACTCGTACTCGAAAACTAAAAAAAAACCGTACTCATGCTCAAGCACTAAAATGGTATGCTTGTATTCGTTCGTACTCGTCGACCACTCATAAAATACTGTACAGAACTCGTACTCGTCAACTCCATAATTTTGGTACTCTTTCCACCTCTATGCAGCGATCCACTGTAATCGTAATAGATTTTTCAAAACAGTAATCTTTCTACCTCTGTGGGAAGGTCCCCACTTTGAGGTAGTTACACACACACACACACACACACACACACTAGACAAGATTTGTTTAGACTTGAGCGCTCCCACACCCTTTGAACTCTTCTCGCTGTGTAGGCCCATTTAGATCCAGACATATTCGCAAACTGCTACGTCAATAATGTGGAAGACCTATTGGGGTGTATTTTCCAGTAGGCCGTGTATCGTAGGCCTAGCTTATATAGATAACTTAATATTTTTATAGTATACCTTGGCATGCTGCAAATCTGAAGTCTTTAATTTGTAGGTGTACGAGTATACTCTTTTTCCGATTTGTTATTTCGCCTCTATTTCAGAAGATTACTTAGACCCTGTGATTACTTTAGGTCACGGAGAGGGTACCTGAGGACGGAAATGCGTGCCCCTTTCATTTTTTTCTTTATTTGTAATTTAATCCCGTGGATAGATCTCAGCCTAATGATTGGGCATCATTAGACACGGCAATTCCATGCCCCAACTAAGCCTAAACTTCCTTTGACCTTTCAACGAATTAGAATCTGAAAGTGACGTCGTTGCTCAGTTGTCGATTTCCTGTTGCTTCTTCACTCGTTTCGCAACAACCTTTTGTTGGTCAGGGTAATTAGACGTCCCCAGTTGGCTCCCCCTGCCCTGGGAAAACGGCTCAAAGGACTGTAAAAACGCCTTTCAATCGAAGACGGAAGCGTATTTTTTTTCTCTCAACGGTTGTGTACTTTTTATTATCTACAGTAATTACTTCTTAATTAGGTCATGCGTGACTTAGTAACACCTCTCTCGCTTTGTAGTAGACCCAAAAGCGATGTAGGCTTAGTTTGAAATGGACGCGATCATATACGGTATTTTTATTTTAGGATGTAATACCGTACTAAATTATTTGGCTTGAATGAAGTCTTAAAGTAAACAAGTTTTAAAGTAGTCATTGTCTTAACGTATCCACAATGGAGGATTAATTTCTTCGATCAGCTGTAATAGTTTGGAATTTCGCCTGAGGTTGTCACATTCACAGACAAAAACAAGAAGTCCTTTCCCAGTTATTTTCAGTCGAATCTTACATTCTCCATTCTCTTTCATCCCAAATTTCACCATAAATACACCTAAATTCCGAAAAGGTCGATTGCTGACGTCATGGTCTAACTTCCCGTCCGTTAAAAACACGTTGTAAGTGGACTCGATCCACCCCCGTAATTGTAATTCTGTGGTAGAGTTGGGGAAGGTGTTAATCGACGACTTAAGTGGATGACGGTTAGTAGATAAAGGTACAAAAACACCACACACACACACACACACACACACACACACAACGAAAGTGCAAAATTCGTTAGGTGTTTATTGTAAATTAAAATTGTACTTGTTACGACTGATTGACTATGATTGTAAGTCTCGTAGTTTTAGAACCAGACTAAAGATGTTTGTTTTCACTTTATCTTTGTTTTTGTTTACATTTGAACTGCACCCAAATCAGTCATGTGACCTCTGCTTCACATGCTACACTTCAAAGTTAAGTTCTGCTTCAGTTTCGGAGTAAAAACGTTTTGACGGAGAAACAATGCGGTTGCATCGTCAAACGCTACTCAAGTAGTTGATTCCATGCGATTTCTATTGAGGTTCAGTAATTATGTTTTGGGTCTAGATCGAACCTGTAGTCCCGAACAGCATTTTTAGCTTTCCTAAGAGTAAATAAATAAATTATGAATTGCTTAACAGATTTTATCTATTTTACTTGAACTTTCTCCTTATTATAGATAGTTACATTTATTTATGGGCTCCTTCAAAGAAGATAAATGGCACTTGAAATCGTACTTAAACAAGCCTAGGCCTAACTACTTCATAGCTATTAGTTAGAGCCATTTTTAGGCTAGGCCCAGCACATTACACAGATTTAGAGGCCACCTGTATACTAAAATAGAGTTAGTATTGGGACTGAAATTATCACTCGTTTCCAATTAACTATTTAAACTTATTTATTTTTAAGATTACATCTGATCTACTTCACATTTTATGGACAAGTATAGTGGAGGTTAGATTAAGTTAGTTTTTGAGAGAGTCCATTTTGCGATTCGATAGGTTATAATGTAAGTCTAATATTGTATTTTCGTTCTTGAAATTACCTTAATCTTAGAAAGCCAGTGTGGGACCGCACACATTGACTAATGTGAGGGTTTACGTAACCCCATACTGAAAATTACATTTCATTTGGAAACATGAAGCCACTGGGGCCTATCGAGGCTATCGAAGTCATGAGTTAATTTATAGATTGAATTAAACAAGTTATTGTTACTAGACAATGATAAAAATTAACTTGGGTACAATAAAAGACGTCATTTCGAGAAAAACAAATTACTTTTATTGTAATAGGCCACGCTGGCTTTCTAGGTTAAATTGTTTTTGTTAATGTCACATCAATGAAACGAACATTGAGTTTTAGGTGGAAACAGATCATCATCTTTCCCTTCACAAAAGTTGAAATGGAGAGCTTCCTAATAGTCAAAATTACTTCCGGTACGGCGTCCATTGTCCTTGATTCCCCCACCCGTTAGTAACCCTCCATCCCGGAGTCCTCCTCCCGCCCATACGCCCATTGCATTATCCGCTTCCACCCACACCCTTCATTCGTGCATTCTCGTCGTTTGTCATTGGAATGTTTCGTTAAGAGTGGCGAGGAACGATAAGCATACATACAAGTTTTTCAGGCTACCATTGGATTGACTGCACACACACACACACACACACACACACACACACACGAGTACTTGTTTATGAATTTACTATACCCTTGTCTAAGGATCTAGATAAGAAAACTATTTTGCCCGTGAATTCCGCCATATTGTTTGTGTCTCCATTTCAAATCTAGCTTAAATCCTGATTTGGGAGAGCTTAAGCTTACTCACTCCATATACCACCTGCTTTTATAGGTTCCTGTTGCCAGGTGTGCTGAGTCTAATTAACTTATTTCACCTTACCTCGAGTCCAACCAAGTTCAAGATACTCGTATAGATAGGCCTACAAGCAATAGAGCGCAATAGGTTTAATATAGTGTATAGGTTTAATATTGTATGACATTTTGAAAGGTGTAAGTTGTAAGCAATCCTCAGAAAAATGTTAGCCAGGACGTGACCATTCTACTGGGTTTGGTTTATTTTCGTTTGGGTCGTGTCTTTCCGACCACCCATTTGCTCATAATGCCGCATACGTTTTTATTATTATATATATATATATATATACTGTATATAAAATTGGAAACACACATGGCCCATAGTTTACGCGTCAGTGGTAGGAAAGGCTTTACTGCTTTACATAAAGCACCAACTCCTCCCATACACCCACCCATTCACGGTACAAGCAGCTCACGGCATCGTTGCCAAATATATAAAGGGACAGCGTACTAATATGTAATATGCAGTTCTGGGTGTGCGTATTGTTGATAGTCCGTATACTGTATATGGCTTCTTCCCCACCAACGTTCTGTAAAGCTATTATATTTATTAAGTTTAGTGACTTTCGTATGAGGCCATCCTAGGAAGAAGTGGCTAAGCGACAAAAGTAGAAAATGCCAGAAAACGCAGTTAAACGTAGTACCAATTCGAAAGTGCTATCATTTTTAAATTTTTTTTTAGATATTTCGACGAAATATGTTCAAAAGTTATGGTACTTTCTATATTGGTACAACTTTAACTGCAATTTCTGGCGTTTTATACTTTTGTTGCTTAGCTACTTCTTCCAAGGAGGGCCTCCAACTCGCGAAGTTCGTTTGGGTATATTTTAATCGCATCCACACTTTGTAATCAGTTTGTGTTTTTTAATCTTTATTTCGGTAATGTAGGCTATACTCTATTTACGCAATAGAGATTTGATTGGGGGGACTTCCAGAAGAAGAATAATATGTCGCCGCGTCATTGTTGACTCTATAGCCCAGCTAGGGCCTATTTCTGACGGTGTGGGCGAGGTGTGTACAAATACTTTTGTTAGTGCGTACCGTACAAGACAATTTTTTTTCTTTTAAAAACTTCATTGAATAAAGTATAATACGAAAATTGGATCGAATTATAATAATATTTTGTGCCTCTCTTTAGGAGTTACAAAAGCCACAAGGAAAAAACCTTTATACGTTTCAGTTCGGGTTTTCAAAATAATTACCTTTCTTACTGCCCAGATATAGAGTAGGCCTACTGGGGGCCTATCATTGAGAATCTTGTACTTAAGCTTATTTAGGCCTGCTAGACGTAGCCCATTAGGAAGCTAAAGAATATTATGACTAAATTGGAGTTACACTTCACCTATATATATATATATATATATATGCTACAAGCTCTAGCTGATGAATTTATGTTAACGCAAGAAATAACAGAAAAAACAACTGCCTGGATTTGGTATTCACCTCCGTGTGAAGAAAGAGAGACCAACACACGAAACAACATAAGGTTCATAAGGTAATCTAATTGATAATGTAGAAATATCCCCAACTATGATATCGGACCACATAATCATTGAAATCCTATATACTATTGAGCTAAAATGTGTCTGTGTGTCTGTCCACTTTCTTCGGAACCGTGCACAGACTAAACGGCATATCGGAAAATTCTGCAACTACCACCAACTGATAGCCCATGAGTTGCCGATGTGCTCTGTGAAGTTTCCCGGTCCTAGGTCACTCCGCGGCCGAGCACGAGCTATTTAATGTCTATTACGAGTGAATGTAAGTACTTCGAAACGGAAAATGACGAGAGCAAAAATACATAATAAACAGTTTGGTAGTCCCGATAATACGCAAGTACAGAGTTGTGGGGGTAATGGCGTTTTTTACTTTTGTCGCTTAGCCACTTCTTTCTATGAGGGCCTCATATAATATAATTTTAAATCTAGAACCAATAAAAAAAATACATGAAAAAGTGAAAAAAAAATTATTATTATCCATTCAATTTTAAACCGTATCAGAATATACAGCTAGCTGTGACATATACTGCTACCTGTCCGGAGGGCGATAACGAGCTACCGCTTGTAACAACTAATATAAACAATACAGAAGAACGAACACACACACACCACATCAAGCAAGATACTCAAACTCCTCCCCAGACATAACGTTCTGTTCCCCCTCACGAGCAACACACACACACACACACACACACACACACACACACACACACTGGAGAACAGAAAAACAACTGTCATCAGACCACCTGCCCATCATCATTACAACACGTTCTACACTCTGCCCCAGCAGCCTTAGGCACACTTACAGAAATTATAAGAAAGCTGATTGGGAACAGTTCAAAATACAGACTGAGGAACAATTCACCACATTAAACAGCACACCCATCATAAACATCAATACAACACTCAAGACATTTAATCAGATCATCAATAATGCAAACAAATACATAGCCAAGGGCAACATTAGAAAATACAACCCAAATTAAATGAGAAATAGCTCACCTCATAAGGCAACCTAACAACCTCAAACATAACACACACAAGCCATAAAACAGCAGATACAACAGCTCAACACAGAAATAAACAACAAACTCAAAGAAAAACAAACAAACATTTAGGAATTCATAACAACAATAAACCACTCCACAGATACATCCAGGCTATACAAGACTATAAACAGCATTACCCACTAACAGCGGCATTCACACCTCACACGTGGCTATCTGTCACAGCCATAATAATATCCCAACATACACACAACAAGCTAACATTCTAGTTAATCACTACGCAAAGATAAGTCACTTAAACAGAGAGAACAACCAGAAACACGCAGACAGACAAACAGCTAGACACAAGAAAACCTACAGACTCGACACCACCATTACACCCTTCAATACAGACCAGACCACCAAGATCATCAAAAACATTAAGAATTCGAAGGCTACTGGACCAGACAACATATCTAACATACACCTTAAACACTTGGGCCCACAGGGAATACTAGCTCTCGCAAATATCAGCACATATTCATACCAACACTGTATTATTCCTGACATGGAAACGAGGTAAAATTATTACACTACTCAAACCAAACAAAAATCCAACAGAACCAGCTTCCTATAGACCCATTACTTTACTATGCACACCTTCCAAAGTAACAGAAAGACTAATCTTACAAATCACCAATCCACACATACCACTTTCGCCTACTCAACATGGATTCAGACCTCACCACTCAACCACGACATTACTCACTAATCTCACGCAGCACATCATGGATGGCATCAATTCCAGACGATCAGCTCAACGTACACTATTACAACAATAGACATTAGTAAAGCATTTGATGCTATCCCACGCTTCCCTCATAAACAAAATACTCAACACAAACATGCACAATAACACCAAAAGGTGGCTGAGCAACTATCTTTCAGGAAGATACTCACATGTCACATTTAATGGCAAGTCATCCAAAAACAATTTTTTTCCGAACGGGGTCCCTCAAGGCTCTGTTCTCTCACCAACACTGTTCAACTTATACATGCATAACATTCCAACACCCATAGATAACAAGCTTACCTTATCATCATATGCAGATGACATTACTCTAACATCCACCCACAACAACATCGACACCGCTACAAATAACCTACAAACATACATAAACAGTATACAAGACTGGCTCTCACACAATAGACTCAAAGTAGCGCCCACAAAATCAACCAGGTAACTCCACAGCTTACACTAAACAACAACAACATTTCACACACTCACAGGACCAAAATACTTGGGGTCACATACAACACATCATTATCTTTTGCAAACCACATTCAGGACATTAAAAACAAATGTACTTCAAGACTTAACACGCTTAGGGTACTAACAGGCACAAACTTTGAACACCAGCAGGAAACAACATCGCTCATATACAAACAATATATTCGCTCAGTTATGGACTATGCTAGCCCATGCTGGGCACCCATTATCTCACACACACATAAACACACTACAGACAATACAAAACAACGCACTTCGTATCATTACAGGATGCACTCAAACACCACCAATAGAATACCTGCACACAGAAACAAAAATACTGAAAGTTAGAGAACATGTAGGCATGAGGGGAACACAATTCATGGCAGCAGCGACAACTAACTCATAACACCCTTGCACCCTTGCCACTACATGTACAATCATGCACCGACACCTCGCACCATTAAGGTAACACCAGAGAGACATTATAACCAAATACTCCATTCCATACCACGCCCCACAGACATCACACAGTACAGAAAACACATACATACACACACAACCCACAAAGCACTGACACGACTCGGTCTGAATGCGGTCCTAGGTGCGAAGCCGCCACCCGTTAACAGGTCAGAGATCAGCCTGAGCAGATAGGATCGAGTTAACTTCGCATGATTCCGATGTGAACATCACCCCAACTTACGGACATATAAACACAGACTAGACAACTCCACAGACGACACCTGCCACCTGTGCCAGGACACACCACAAACAATTGAACACATTATGACAGACTGTACCGCTCTAGCACAACAACGAACACAACACAACACATCACATCACGAGTGCGCTGAACCTCTGATCCACTCTGGAGAGGGCGATCGGTTACCTGCGTGCCGACAGCTTGCTCGATCAGGGTGGGCTGATCGGCTAAACAACAACAACAACAAATATAATGGCAACAGGAAAGGAAAGAACTCTCACAACAGAAAGAAGCAAATTCTAACTTTTTAATTTTCACTCCAAAGCTATAAACTGGGAAGATGTGACATCCAGCATGGAAGTAATAGATTGGAAAACCATTTTTGAGGCCAAGACAACGGAGGAGATGCTAATGACCTTAGAGGAGAAGACGTTAGAAATTGTGAAAAAACATGTCCCAAAAATACAACAAAGAGGGCATTGTTTCGAAAGAGAAAAAGAATGACTGCAAAATTAAGTAACTGTAAAGATAACATCAGAAAAATATTAAATGATAAACTGCAGAGTATCGATGACGTCATACAGGAACTAATCGAGAAGCATACAGAAAAAGACGACGACGACGCTACAGAAGCGATAAAGGCTAACTGAAAGTACTTCTATAATTTCGCAAAAAGAAAGTCGAAAAATCATGCGACTATCGGACCTTTAAAAAACGAGAACAGTGCTTTATCTGATGATCTAACAAAAGTAGCTGAAATATTAAGAACCCAGTACGAATCATCTTTCAGTATCCTAAAAACTGACAAATTGATATGCGATAGAAATGCGTTCTTTGAAGAAGAACTACAAGGGGAAAGTATAACGGATTTCGACTTTACGACGGATGATATTACACAAACCATAGGGAAACTAAAAACACACTCAGCGGCAGGACCGGATAAATGGAATGCCACACTGATCAAAAACTGCAAGAATGCAATCGCTGAGCCCCTATACTGGATATGGAGACGATCACTAGACACGGGAGAAATACGGGCATCCTGAAGAGCGGGAACATAGTCCCAATATATAAAGGAGGAGATCGATCCGAGGCCAAAAACTATAGGCTAGTGTCGCTTACATCTCATCTCACTAAAATATTTGAAAGAGTAGTTAGAGAGAAAATTTATGACTTTTTGGAAACTCGGAAAATTTCAAGGATAACCAACACTGGTTTCGGCCAGGGAGATCATGCCTATCACAACTAATGGAACACTACAACAACATTATTGATGTACTTGAAAGCAGGGCTGTGGAGCTGGCACCAAAATCTTAAGCTCCGGCTCCGGCTACAGCATTTTCAAATTTCTGGCTCCGGCTCCAGCATTTTTTTATGCCCAGCTCCGGCTCCAGCTCCTCTCACCATATATTAATGATTGATAAATCTCTTGAAATTGTACCTTGCTACTCATAGGCCATAGCAGGCAGCCACACAAAACATTTCATCACCATCACATGATTCATCAGGCTACTTTTTAAAATTTAGACCAAAGCCTGTTGCAGCTATTAATCTAAATTCTAATGACTATAGCTATGCCTTTGTGGCTTTTTTTTATCATTTATTAATAATAATATTACCTACACCTTTCATGACAAAAAAAAATGTTTTACAAAAAGACAAAAAAAAAAACCTTATTCGTTTGTATTATAGAATGTTTATTTGGAAAATGTAGCCTTTTAAAAGAATTAAAATAATTTTTATTACTTTTTATACATCTTCATTACATGCCTGTCCTCAGAAATAAAATGGCTTCTGCTAAGTCATCCTTCATCGATGCTCTTAAATCAGATTTCACTATTCTCAGTGCTGAAAAGAGGCGTTCTACACTGACTTGTGTGGGTGGTAGAGCTGATACAATACTAGCTACATTCCTTATAATCTTTGGATATAAGGGTATGAATGACATCGTCAACTGTCAGTTTAGAGGAGCGGTTGTATTTTTCTACTTCCTTTAATTCAGCATAGAATTCTTGCTTGAATTTGGTTATTTTCATCTGTGGAGGATTCTTTAATTCTACTTTGAGACGTTTTGCATTTGATCTATCTATTCTGTCCAAATATTTTGTGAAATCTTCCTCATCATTTGAAGAGGATGATTGGTTGGTAATGCTGCTATCTTTTTCATTCTGGGCGTCTGGTTTTTCAGATACCAGCTTTTCCATGCGCAATGCAATGTCATAGAGGGCCTCTTTTCCTTTAGCTTTTTGATCTTCATTTAATAGAACTCTGTTCATTGGGTCTATGTAAACAGCAGCTAATACAATTGCATTTTCTAATAGTAATACCTCTCTTTTCTTCATCGAAGAAACAATTCCCTCAGCAAGTAGTCCTCCTGTTTGATTGAGACGAAATATTAATTCTTTCCATGCCAACAAGAATTCACCAGAAGTTAATTCTTCCGTTTGAAACTTTTTAGTGACAGCAAAAGGGTAACGAAGCAGAACTTGTAATTGGGTCAATTGCATCCATTCATTTTCAGTTAATGAGACATTTTGATTTGCCAGGTCTTCAAGATGTGGTTTCAGATCAAGCAAAACGCTTAATCATCAAATAGGTGCTGCCCCACCGAGTATCTTGATCTAAAATAGCTCCCATACCTGAATGTTTCTTCACAATGGAGTCTATTTTTGGTGTTCTGGCTGCAGTGGCTACCTGTCTGAACTTGCTGATCATAGTTGCTACATGTCGTTCTTTTAATCCATCCCTTATCGCTAACTGCAATGTATGCACAACACAGCGCATGTGTTGAATATGAGATAGCATAGTGGCTTCTTCAGCAATATCATCTAGAACTTCATCATCTTGTTCTGTCACTATCATTTCATTTGCAGAATCAATTTCAGAAATGTCATCTTCATTTTCCATTATTTCCTTAGTAACTGTCCCTCTATTTAGTTTTTCAATAGTGCTTAGCATATTCGAAGCATTGTCAGTGACAATACATAGAACTTGTTCTTTTTTTATTTTAAAATCTTGTAAGACAGTTTCGACTAACTTAGAAAGATATTCACTGGTGTGATGTGCATGTGTATTCCTTACTGCCAGTGTCCGAGTCACCTTTTTATTGTTGTCATCTATATATCTCACATTAATGGCAAAATAATTAACTCTATGGCGAGTGCATCCATCCATTTTGAGGAACACAAAGCGCTCCTTAAGAGTTCTTTGAAGTTCCTCCTTTTTGTGTGTGGCATCTTCAATCACAATCTTTCTAATGCTATTTCTATCCAAAGAAACTTGGAGTTTACTGGCCATTTCTCCATTAAGACCTAAAAAAGCTGGTGTTGAGAAAAAAGATAAAGGTATACTATTTTTACCACCATTTCTATGATGTACTTCTTGAATTTATCTGAGGTCATATTTACAGTAACTTTATTACTAGGAAAGAAACTTGTTAATGGTGACATTTGCAATTGTCCCCCAGGACAAATTTTACTTTTAGTTGAGGTGGATGCTTGACTTGCTTCACTGTCTTTCTTATTAACAATTTCTAAATTTTTTGGATGAAATCGTTGTATTGTAGATGTCTTTTTAAATTTGATGTCTTGCCAGTCTGGGTTGGTACTTTTGTATCATAGCTTGTACAAGAACTAATTTTAGTTTCACATAATTGTTCATCATTATTTTCTTTCTTACAGTGACAAATGAAATATTTTCCATCTGTAGAAACTGTGAAGTATTCAAATAATGCGGACTTTGTTTGACTTTGAGATCTAGTTGTCATTATGAAAGGGCTCAAAAAAAGAAGAATGAAACTTAATATTTTCAATTTTTAAAAATTAAGCTTACTAGTTTGTTTCTAAAAATTAACACATTTCCTGAAAAAATTAAGTCCAATTAGAAATCATTCAAAATAAAAAAAAATAGCATAAAAAAGTTTGTATCTAAATATGAACTCTCTGTATTGGGCTGGAGCCGGAGCTGACACATTTTTTATCAGCTCCAGCTCCAGCTCCAGCTCCAGCTCCAGCTTCCCAAAAATAATTGGCTCCAACTCCAGCTCCACTCACCAAAATTGCTTCAAGCTCCAGCTCCACAGCCCTGCTTGAAAGTAATGAAAACTATGATGTACTATACACAGACTTTGCTAAAGCGTTCGACAAGTGTGACCATGAAATCATAATACATAAACTGAAATATATGGGAATAACAGGAAGAGTAGGGAAATGGATATATAATTTCCTTCGTGAGCGGCGGCAAGTCGTTACAGTACAGGGAGTATCTTCTTCAGAATCAGAGGACCTCAGCTCAGCACCACAAGGAACAGTATTAGCTCCACTACTCTTCATAATCATGCTAACTGACATAGATGAGGACGTTACCAGAGACAGCACAGTAACATCCTTTGCCGATAACACAAAGATCAGTAGAAATATAAGAAACCCAGAAGAGATAGGATCTCTACAAACCGACATAAACAGAATCTACAAGCGGACGGAATACAACAATATGAAGTTTAACACCAAGAAATTTCAGCTGTTATGGTACGGAAAAAGAGAGGACCTAAAATCCATGGAATATTATACCCCAAATGGACAGGAAATTCGGAATAATTCCAGAGCAAAAGATTTAGGGGTTGTAATGACATGATGATGTGAAATTTGAAACACAAAATAAGATAGCAGTAAACAGAGCAAAGAGAATAACGGGACAGATATTGAGAACCTTTAAACGAAGGGATAGGAATGTAATGATTCCTCTATTGAAAACCCTGATCATACCCAAATTGGAATACTGTTCGGTCCTAACATCCCCATATAAAAAAGAAGATATTAGACAGCTGGAAGGGATCCAGAGAAACTTCGCAGCCAAGATCAACGGGTGCAAAGAACTAAATTACTGGGAAAGGTTACGCGAACTAGACCTATATTAGAGAGAGAGAGAGCATTATTTACACTTTAGTCCGGTAGCACAGACCCTGATTTTACTGGAACCCTGCATTGTTTGTTATAAAGCAAATTTTTACATATTTTGAAAGCTTATACCACCCCATTCAAGAATCCATCGGGTGTACACCTGACCCCCGCTTGGCTTTTTCAATATGGCCGGCGAAACTGAAAAATCCCATATCCTGGTCAATACTTGATGGATTTTGATGATCTTGGTGTCATTTCTAGGGGTATTTAGGATGATGAGTCGATCTGGAGGGGTTGCAGATACTTTGGGAGTCGTTTTGACCCACATTCGTCAATACTCAAGGTCATTGGAGGTCAAACGCCCCCCGAAATAAGGAATATCCCATATCCCGGGCAGTCGTGGAGATATTTTGGTGATCTTACTGTCGTTTTTATGGTTTTGGGCGAGACTGAGTAGTTCTATAGGGTTTAAAATGAAATCAGGGGTTATTTTCCCCATGGTAAGGTGAATTCCAATATGTCTAATTATTCCTCTTATTTTTTTCAGGTTGTTGAGAATTATTGCTGATGGTGCTGCCCACCTGGTGGTTTGATGACGTCTTGGTTGTGCTGATTCCAAAATTGGTTTTTGACTGCTGAATATGGAGAATATACCAGGTGAGCATTGTTTAGTTTTCATTTGCTGAGGATAAATTATTTCAATGCGATTTGTACTCTGAAGAATGGGTAAACAAAATTCTTATTTTTCAGGTTCTACAAAAGCTGCAGACGAACGTTTCTTCAAGGATTTCCTGCGTAGCTGTCCTGGAGGTCAGAATGGTCTTTCAAATTGTGGGAGGATTCAGAAAATCATAGAGAGCAGCGACATCAGAGGGCAGCCAGATGTTCGAGCGAGACTAGAGCCTCTCTTGGAAGATGGAGCAAAAATCCTTTGTTGTCACAAGAATTGTGTTTCCACTTGTGTCCAAGCGGAATTTATTAGCATTCATGAAAAAGAGAGAATGTGATACCCCTACAGTGGAGCCAAAAAGACTACGTAGTGCTGTTCTCAGTGAAGGCCCAGTATATGACCCTAAAAAACACACACTTTTGTTTGAAAGTGTTTATAGAAAAGTGTAAACTGAAAAATGATGAGCAGGGACAAGTTGTACTCAGTAGGTTGTTGGGCATGAAAGGAGATTTACCGGCTGAAGAAGCCCGATACCATAAAGATTATATGCCTACCTTTCATGTTGAGGTTGAGAGAGCTTGCCAGAATAAGTCGAGGGTTGAACCTGAAGACCGCCCCTTCATTGCTTTGTGTGTAGAATTGTCGAAGGACAAAATGAAACCATGGAATTCAATTGAAGTATAGAAGCTTTACAAAGAGTTAGGTGGTGAGAAGTTGTCACGTAGGTCGCTCATTGTAAAAGTTAAAGATTACTTCAAAGACGTGTGGCAGTGCGTGACAGAAAATCAGTGGACATCCGAGCACCTGTAACCCAGCACAAAGACATCATCCCACAAATCCTCAAACTACACGCTTTGAGTGGTTATGACACAGTTGCAGCAATACATGGCATCGGCAAAGCCACTGCCATTGCCACAGCCAAGAAGAGCCGGAAGCTAGACAAGCTGGGGTCCCTTGATGCATGCTTTGACCATATCGAGAAAGAGGCAACAGCGTTCATTGTTGCATGCTATGGGGATAAGAAATCCTCATCTCTTACTGAATGTCGTCAGCGAGTATGGGCTCAGAAGACAGGGAAGTCGGGAACTGCTGCACCCAAACTATGTTCTCTACCACCAACAACTGAAGCTTTCTATCAAAATGTGCTCAGAGCCCACTACACTGTGGCGAACTGGCTCGATGCACTAAAGTGTGACCCACCACCACGATCCTGTGCATTATGGGTGGGAGAGAGACGAAACAAACGGAGTTCTCATCCCCAAAACAGTTGAAGGAGTGTGCTTAGCACCAGATGAAGTTCTGAAGCTAATCAGATGTGGGTGTGAATCACAATCAGCATGCGGCTGCATGGGACGCGTAATCCCTTGCACAATGTTCTGGTCTTGATATTTTCCCCCCAATAAATGGTTACCTAATATGAATAACTGCAAAGTTGTCAATGCCAATCCCCCAGCTAGGTGTGAGCTTTGTTTTGCTTACGAGGTCATATCTTGTAGCTTTGCAACCTTCCATAGAATGCATGTGCCCTGCATTTCAGCATAAATTGTGGTTTATATCCGAATATCCATATCCATATAATGTGGGTTATGTCATTTAAGCATTATGATCTGGTTTTATCTGCAGAAAAGATGTTAAGTGCTCAGCAGTTAGCTAGATTCTAGAAATTGTCACTGAAATAAAGCAAATACAGTGATGTCAACTGTGGCATTATCATATTTCAAGGCCAAACTTTAACCTCAAATGACCTTGACTTGACCCATGGAGTTGAAAAATGATATCCTACTGTTATCATGTGCCTATAGAACTACTCAGTCTCGCCCAAAACCATAAAAACGACAGTAAGATCACCAAAATATCTCCACGACTGCCCGGGATATGGGATATTCCTTATTTCGGGGGGCGTTTGACCTCTAATGACCTTGAGTATTGACGAATGAGAGTCAAAACGACTCCCAACGTATCTGCAACCCCTCCAGATCGACTCATCATCCTAAAAACCCCTAGAAATGACACCAAGATCATCAAAATCTATCAAGTATTGACCAGGATATGGGATTTTTCAGTTTCGCCGGCCATCTTGGAAAATGGCGGCCATATTGAAAAAGCCAAGCGGGGGTCAGGTGTACACCCGATGGATTTTTGAATGGGGTGGTATAAGCTTTCAAAATATGTCAAGATTTGCTTTATAACAAACAATGCAGGGTTCCCACCCCGTGCAACCGGACTACTTGGAAAATAATGGAGAAACTAGTCCCTAATCTTACTCTGAACCCTATAACTCCCCAAACAACGCCGTTAATCCTGAAAGAAAATAGTTTTGTGGTGAGAGGACCAAAACTGTTTAATCAGCTGCTCAAAGACCTAAGAAACACGAATGGAGTTGCAGTGGACATCTTCAAAAGAAGACTAGACGCCTGGCTCAGAACAATCTCCGATGAGCCTGGCGTACCTGGCTATGTGAGGTGGAGAGCACAAGAAACCAACTCACTACACCAGGCCAACTCAAGACCTTCGCGAAATGAGGAATCATCGCGCGGAACCTTTGTAACGTTGTTATATATAATATATATATATATATATATATATATATATATATATATATATATATATATATACAGGGTGGGCGGAAAGTAGCTCCCTATTTTGGATTGGTAAAAAAATACGTATATTATCCATTTATTTCAGAAGAAATAATATGAAAAGGTAGGCATACATGGTAGGTTTTCTCTAAAATTCAATGTGGGCTCCAACTCTTTCCACCAGCTTCTGGAGCCGTCCAGGAATGGCGTCCACTGACTTTAGCAGGAACTCCGGCGGGATGGAGGACATGACTTCCCGAATTCGGTCCTCCAGTTCTTCCAATGTCCTCGGTTTGGTGCGGTAGACTTCTTCCTTTACCCACCCCCAAAGAAAGAAGTCGCACGGTGTCAAGTCGGGGCTCCTGGCTGGCCATTGATGTGGACCACGACGACCCATCCAACGCCCAGGGAAGTGGGCATCCAGCCACTCACGGACAACAAGAGCGAAGTGCGGAGGGGCGCCATCTTGCATAAATATCAGATCGTCGATGTTCTCCCATGTGCTGACAACCGGCCAGACCTCGTTTCGCAACATAGCAAGGTACCGCTCAGCATTCATGGTGTTGCGCAGAAGGAACGGGCCCACAACCTGATCTGAGGTCATACCACACCACACCGTTACACTGAACCGATTCTGCCGTTTTTCAGCGGTAACCGTGCGACTTCTTTCTTTGGGGGTGGGTAAAGGAAGAAGTCTACCCCACCAAACCGAGGACATTGGAAGAACTGGAGGACCGAATTCGGGAAGTCATGTCCTCCATCCCGCCGGAGTTCCTGCTAAAGTCAGTGGACGCCATTCCTGGGCGGCTCCAGAAGCTGGTGGAAAGAGTTGGAGCCCACATTGAATTTTAGAGAAAACCTACCATGTATGCCTACCTTTTCATATTATTTCTTCTGAAATAAATGGATAATATACGTATTTTTTTACCAATCCAAAATAGGGAGCTACTTTCCGCCCACCCTGTATATATATATATATATATTTTTTTTTTTTTTTAGTTCGGGAAGAACCGATTCGCCTCTATTTAAAGGGCATATCTCAGCGGAAAAACAAAGAAAAAGTGAGAGGAAAGACAGAGGAAAAAGAAAGGGTGGAGGGGACAGTCGAAGTGGAAAAAGACCAAGGATGACAAGGACTGCAGGGTCGAGCCCCATCATCCTTGGGTGCTAGGGCCGGGAGGGCGCACGTGAAACCTCCAGGAACAAGCACGTACAAACGAGCACAAAGAGCACTCAAGAGCACGAGCTTAGAACCCCCTTGCGGGGTTATATATATATATATATATATAAATATATATATATATATACAGACATACATACATACATACATACATACATATATACACACAAACTCAGAATGGTCCCCTGAGAAACTTATATGTTAAACACAGACCGTGCATGGAACAAGGAACTCTTCTGGGAAAAAAAAATATATATATATAATATAGTAAATACTCGATGAGTCTGAATTCGGGATGAGTCTGACTCGTCCTCTGTCAAGTGCTATTATTCTTTTGTTTATTTTACTGAGAGAAGTGTTTTGTTTCCTATGTCAAGTGCCATTATTATTTTGTTTCTTTTACTAAGTGAAGTGTTTTTTTAATACTGTATTGTACGAAAAGGTAAACAATAAAAATTTTTGTGTTTCGCGCTCAAAATAATTCCAGCAACGGTAAGTGAAACAAAGTTTTATTGTTTTTTAATGTTTATTTTGAACATTGTATTAGACTCTCACTAATCAAACTTAAAAGGTTAGAGAGTATTTATGCCTCTTTAGGGGTAAATAGGGGGGTAATTAAGGTAATTCGTAATGAGTCGGACTGGCTAGAGCCCTATATAGTCCGACTTATCGAGTGTGTGTATATATATATATATATATACAGGGTGGGCCGTAAGTTTCCATACATAGGAAAAATAAACATTTTTTTATGGACAACCATTTTTATTTATATAATATGCTCTACATGGTTGCCATTGTTTTGAAAACACATTTCAATACGTGTTCCCCACTGTTGATGAACACGCATTAGCACAGTTGACGTTATGCTTGTAATGGCGTTGGTGATACGTTCCTTTAGATGATTTATGTCTCGTATCTTTTCCTGATACACCATGGCCTTCAAGTGCCCCAAAGATAGAAATCAAGGGGGTGAGATCTGGGGATCTGGGAGGCCACTCCACAGGACCACGCCGACCAATCCAAGCATCCGGAAACTGCTGATCCAAATACCGACGCACGTGAAGACCATAATTTAAATTTTCCTATGTATGGAAACTTACGGCCCACCCTGTATATATAATATATATATATATATATATATATATATATATATATCCCCACATAGCAAATCCTCGCAGGACCCGACGGTCCCCTGTCCCCCCACCGTTCCTCTTCTTCCCGCACCTCACCTGCCACGAATCCCCCAGGAGTCTGGGACCAGGGTTTCCAGGTCCCAGCCACCTCAAACCCTGCCTTCCCAGTACTCCCTGTACACGCCCGAACCTGCCGCCCGGAGCAAGCCGTCGAGGCGGAGACGCCGGAGCGTGTCACCAGACCCTCCGGCCTCCCAACGTCTCTCTCCCTCTTCCCCTAAGACCAAGAAGACGGCTCGGACCCTTACACCGCCCACCACGTCCATCTCTCCCCATCGTAGAAGTCCCACCGTTCTACCCCCACAGACTCTGACAATAGTGGCCGAAATCCACGACCCGCCCTGTACGACGAGACCCAGCCCAGTGGATCCAGTGGATGCGGCTCTGGCGCAGCTGCACGGTGTGACCGAGGGAAGCTCGGCTGCGCCCACGCCCATGAGTCTCCTGGATCTGCCCTTGCCTCCTGGTGTCATTTTCTCCACCCCTCCACGAGACCACTCTGGTTCACCTCCTTCCACCCCCATCGTACCTACCCCCCCAACATCCCCGACCCCTCCCTTATCAGCTACCCTGAGTACGCCCTCCCTCCCACCCGCCCGGTCTTTTTGGTACCCCCCGTCACCACCTAGGGTCCGCCGTGAGACCCCGGACAGGCGGAGTAGCGCCCCTTTTGGGGTTAACGTGCCCCCCCCCCTGGCCCGACCATAGTAGCCCGACAAGGCATTTCCGACCCGCTCAGCCCACGATGTTCCTCTGCCTGCCGTGATCCACGCCTCCGGTCTCGCTCGGCCGACTCGACCCCGCAACCTCCGCAGGGTTCGACAGGCCGACCGATTCCTTCCCTGGTGAACGGTAGATAGCCAGCCATGCTCCCGACCCAGCCTTCAGTTTCGCGAACTCCAGATCCCCCTTTACACTCCAACCTCCTAGCGCCTACACCTTTACCCATCCCCCTTCATTAACTAATGGATCCCCCGAAAGCCACGATAGTCCACTGGAACTGTCGAGGAATCTTTGCAAACTATGAAGGCCTTAACTCCTTGATTGCCACTTCCCGTCCGGTGTGTGTCTGTCTCCAGGAGCTAATCCTGGGGACCAGGTCCATGCCCTGCCCCACTGGTTATTTCTGCGTCGCCACCCCGCCTCCTACCTGCACTCGAAGGGGAGCTGCCATCCTCGTCCACCACGCAGTACCCTTCTACAATCTCTCCATCCGGTCCCCGCTACAGGTGACTGCCGTCCGGCTCTCCCTGGATAGACAGTACACCATTTGTTCAATCTACCTTCCCCCCCACGCTCAAGTCTCCCGCGACGACCTGGTGGAAGTCGTGGAACATCTCCCCAGGCCCTTCCTACTACTGGGCGATTTCAATAGTCGTCACCCCTTGTGGGGCGACACACACACCACCTATATGGCCCCAACCCTGATATCCGTCATGACCGAGCTCTCCTTCGAGTGCCTCAACGATGGCTCTCCTACATTCTACCATGCCACCACCTGCACTCCATCCTGTATAGACCTGTCCCTCGTATCAACTGATGCCCTCCTAGACTTCACGTGGCAAGTCCTCCGAGAGGACTATGGCAGTGACCATCTCCCCATTCTACTCACCCTCAATCGACCCGACCAGACCGTACGGGTACCGGTAAGGTGGGTTACCACCGACGCGAATTGGGCCCGCTTCTGCGACAACACATATACCACCCTTACAACTGCCCACTTCCCATCCATCGACGGGTGCGTCGCATACTTCGAGTCCGTCGTTCTAACGGCCGCAAGCACAAGCGTACCACAATCCTCCGCCTACCCCCGCGCCCTACGGGTTCCTTGGTGGACCCCGGAGTGCGCGGAGGCCGTGCGCGCCAAGAAGGAGGCAACTCGGCGCTTTTACCGGACGCGACTCCCCATCCATCGCACGGAAATGCAGCGGGTCAGGGCCATCGCCCGCCGCACAATGAAGACAGCGCGCCGAGCCTCTTGGCGTGCCTTTGTGTCCGGCATTACCGTCAACACACCTTCGGCTACCATCTGGAAGAAGGTGCGGGACGTCGAGACGCGACATGTCCCCTCCCGACCCCCGGTCCTCCGGACAAACGACGGACTCCTATGTGAGCCCAAGTCGGTGGCAGACCACCTTGCTTCTACCTTCGCCGCCGTTTCTTCCTCTGCAGCCAATCCCGTACCCGCCCCTGACGATAGCTCCTCCCCACCGTCCATAGACAGCACCTACAACCGATTGTTTACCATGCGTGAACTACAGACGGCACTGGCCTCTCGACGATCCCCTTGCCCCGGCCCGGACGGTATTCCGTACGGCATGATCCAACACCTCCACTCTACCTTACAAATTTTCCTGCTAGACTTATACAATCGCATATGGATAGAGGGTGCCTTCCCCTTTAGGTGGAAGGAGGCCCACGTCATCCCTATCCCCAAGCCCGGCAAAGATTCCCTGGACCCCACAAACTACAGACCAATCGCCCTGACATGTTGTGCCTGCAAGATCCTCGAAAAAATGGTCGCTACGCGATTATCGTTCGTCCTTGAACGTACCAATTCCTTCCCGTCTACCCAGTCCGGCTTCAGACAATTCCGCTCCACCACTGATCCCCTCCTGCTTCTCAGCCGAGACATACAGGATGCCTTCGACAATAGACAGTTCGTACTGTCAGTTTTCTTCGACATCCAGAAGGCCTATGACACCACCCGTCGAGCAATGATCCTCGGTCAGCTCCGACATCTGGGCCTTGTCGGAGCCATGCCTACCTTCATCAGGGGCTTCCTTACTTCTCGGACCTTTAAAGTCCGGGTGGGCTCAGTCCTCTCTGACACCTTTGTGCAGAAGGACGGGGTCCCACAGGGAAGCATCCTCAGTGTTCTCTGCTTCTCTGTCGTGATGAACACGGTCTCACAATGCCTTCCACCCACAATCCGCTCTTCCATCTACGCGGATGACCTTGCAATCTACTTCGCAGGGCGAGAACCGTCTGTCGTTCAACGGCAAATGCAGCTCGCCATCTACCGGGTGGAGAGGTGGGCGACGTCGGTCGGTTTCCGCCTCTCCATCCCTAAGTCCAAGTGTATGGTCTTCAGTAGAAGAAGACCCACAACCCTTCCTCTACCCTCTGTTACATTATACGGCAGTCCTCTTGAGGTGGTACCCTCCACGCGTTTTCTGGGCATGACCCTAGACCGACGGCTCAATTGGGTTCCCCATCTCAAGCACCTAAAGCAATCCCTTCGACGCCCCCTCGCTCTCCTGGATCACCTCTCTCACACCACATGGGGTGCAGATCGACGCTCTCTTCTTCGCCTTTATACTTCCATAGTACAGTCGAAGCTGGACTATGGTAGCGCAGTTTATGGTTCAGCCTCCAACGCCCGCCTCCGTATCCTGGACCCGGTACTTAATAGAGGCCTCCGCCTCGCCACCGGTGCTTTCCGCTCCTCCCCAGCCTCCAGCCTCCATGTGGAATGTGATCATCTCCCTCTCGCCCTCCGACGGGGTCTACTCCTCATGCGGACATACCTCCGTGCACAGAGGCTACCTTCTTCGCTTCTGGGCACGGCGGTTTTAGAACTACCACCTCAGGGACGGAGCTGGCACTTCACTGAAGCGGTCCGCTCTTTCCTTGATCTTTTCAACATGCCCGCCCCCTCAGTTATCCCCATTTCATTCAGCATCTACCCCCCCTGGATCCTAACCCCTATCAAGTTCTGCAAAGATCTGTGTTCCCTACCGAAGACTACCACGAGCGCCATGATATACAGGTCACTTTTCCGCGAACACGCAACCCAACACCCGGACGCAATCGCCATTTACACGGATGGTTCCCGCTCGGAAGCTGGTGTGGCCTCCTCAGCGGTGATTCTGTCCCAGCCGCTCTCCCGGAGCGTCGGCCTGCCCCGCGAGGCCTCCGTTTTTTCGGCGGAACTTTTCGCCATAACGGAGGCCCTCGATATTGTGCGCACCCACTCTGCCAGCTCTTTTGTCATTTATTCGGATTCCCAAAGTGCACTTCTCTCCCTAGAAAGATTTAACTCCCCTCACCCGCTCGTCTGTACCATCCAGCAGACCTTCCACTTTTTAACGATCTTCCAACATAAGACAATCGCATTCTGTTGGGTCCCGGCTCATGTCGGCATCCAGGGTAACGAGGCGGCGGACCGCACAGCAAAGACGGCCTGCTTGCTGCCGGCCTCCTCCCGACCCCTCCCCTTCTCCGACTTCTTCCCGGCTTTCCGCTCCCACTTCCGCTCCATATGGCAGCGGGAATGGGACCAGGCCACACAAAATAAACTCCACACGATCAAACCGCACATAGGACACTGGGCTTCTTCATTCCACCGGTCCCGCCATAAAGAAGTAATCCTAGCCCGTCTCCGCATAGGTCACACCCGCATCACCCACGGACACCTTATGGCGAAATCGCCAGCCCCGCTTTGCTCTACCTGCCATACCCCTATCACTGTCTTACACCTTCTGGTGGAATGCTCAAAGTTGGCCGCTCTCCGTCGCAGGTGTTTCCCTCTCGGCCGAAAACCCCATACCCAACTGCCTACGATCTATACTCGCCGACGGCCCCCACTTTTCAGCGGAAGCCGTTCTCCTCTTCCTTACTCACTCCCATCTGCTCCATCGTATCTGAAACCGTACCCCTCCTACCCATTATCCATCGACTGACCCTTACTCATTCCCCTAGTCTACCGCCCCTAGCACAGTGACATCACCCACTCACTGCCTCGCCGAGATATGTACCGTCTCTTTAGGTACGAATCGGCGGTAAATCTGGAAAAAAAAAATATATATATATGCACACTTTAGATGATAGTAATATGCGCTGATATATTAGTATATTTATAGTACTTAGTAATAGTAGTATAGTAATGGTGTATTGTACTTAAATAACAGTAGTATCCCTTGTTACAGGAAATGGCGGCATTGCAGTTATCGTTTGAGCAACGTAAGTGGATTCTGAAGCACTACTGGAAGACGGAGAATGTGGCTGAGGTACAGAGACATTGGAGAAATGAGTTTCGAACATTACCACCATCACGGGTAACAATTACAAGATTACGTGATAAGTTTGAGACTGACGGAACAGTGCAAAACGTCAACAAAGGCCGATCTGGAAGACGTCGCACTTCAACTGACAATGAAAGTGTTGAGACCGTGTTACAGGTCTTCACAAACTCTCCAAATAAGTCTACAAGGCAATGTTCTCGTGAGACTGGTGTTTCTAAATCCAGCGTTCATCGCATTTTGCGACGTGAAAAGTGGAAACCGTACATACCTAGACTGCTCCATGCAATGAATGAGGACGATCCAGATCGTCGAAAAGAATTTTGTGAGGGGTTTTTGCACGTGTGTGATGAAAAACTCTTTCTTCCCGATTTCATTGTTTGGTCCGATGAAGCCACTTTTAAACTTAATGGTACCATCAATCGACACAACTGTGTGTACTGGGCCACCGAAAATTCAAACGTAACAGAAGAACGAGCACTTAATCAACCAGGAGTGTCAGTGTGGCGTGGTCTGTCTTCCAGAGGACTGATAGGGCCATTTTTCTTTGAGGACACTGTCACGGGTGCTGCTTACTTATCAATGCTGCAAGACAACATTGTACCTTCAATCAGAGCTCTCTTTTTGGAAGAAGAGTGTTACTTTCAACAGGATGGCGCGCCTCCACATTACCACAATGATGATAGAAATTTGTTTTCCTAGAAGATGGATAGGATGTAGGGGATGTACGGAGTATCCACCACGATCTCCTGACTTAACACCCTCAGACTTTTACTTGTGAAGCACTCTGAAGAACACTGTGTATGCTGAAAAACCAAGGACACTGCAGGCCTTGAGACACGAAATTGAAATAGCTTGTGCCAACATTCCACTCCGAACAGTATGTCGATCTGTTGCGCGCCGTTGTCAAGAATGTATTGATGCTAGTGGCGGACATTTTGGACATTTAAAACATTAAAGTAAACAGACAACCATGAAGGTATTGACGCTGCTGGCTGATATTTCGAACATTTAAACATTAAAGAAGCCTATTTGCTATCTATTTACTATCCGCTTATTTTGCTTATTGATATATATGTTAATATGATGTGTGAACATTTTTTTGGGACACACTATATATATATATATATATATATATACATATATATATACACACACAAAGGTGGGCACCCGGGCCTCAAAAAGGACCGACGGTCCCGGTCCTTGCCTCAAACTGGACCGACGGTCACGGTCCTTTCTGAAGATAGGACCTAGGAACGACTCGGTCCTCGGTCCTTATATATAATACAAGTGAAAAATTTGATTAAAATGAAATTAAAGACACCGGAAATCTTTAATTTTATTAACGTAAATTATAATTAATACAATACATAAATGATGAAAAAAAGTTAAGTTAAAATGCTTGAGTTTCCCTTCAAGACTACTAGCATTTCAAAATGGCTGTCACTGAGCCCTGACGTTTTCGGCTTGAGGACGTCCTTCCCCAAAGAGAAGAGCCAGGTATTCAAAGTATTTGTCCAGGTACGGCCAGGGATTGCCGGGTTCAGTTCTTCCGCTAGGAGCTCCAGTTGCTTGACTTGAAGTTGAAGCACTAACATCAGTAGATTCTTCGTCTCCTCCAGGTGTTGAAACAAGTTTCAGTTCAGTCTCAGTCTCTTTCTGAGTCTTCTGGAGGAAACGATCCATCTTCTTTAGAACTTCAAATAATCACTAAACACACTAAAATCACTAAAACAGACCGTCCGGACCGGACCGTCCGGAATTGCTTAAAAATGGACCGTCGCTCCTCACTGAGAAAAGGACCGACTTTCCCGCTCTCGGCCCTGCCCACCTTTGTATATATATATATATATGGCAGTTTTTGATAGGACTAGACCGTAAATTTCCTTAGGAATAACGCTTACTCTCGTTGTATATACCGTGCAATCAATCGTGGATGTAATTAAAAATGTTTTCAGTATTCAATGTTTTAGTATTCAGTAGTGTGAAAGAAAGCGTGTTTGTCGTGCCAAGAAAGGAAAGCGTTTTATAAAAGATCCCCATTAAAAACGTTGAAAGAAAATGTATTCCAAGACGAGTTTTCAAAGAAAACGAATATAAAGGAGAAGCTTAAATAATAATAAAAAGTAAACTTTAATTTTTTTTTTAAAGCCAGTTAAAATTACAAGCGGGAAAGACGGAGTTCCAGCATTGTAAACCTGAAAAAGCTTTATAAGGGGAGTACTGCACTTTAAACCGCAACAAAGGATAGCTTACATTTTTTCGAAATGGTGATTATTTTTCATGTTAAAAAACTTTTAAGCCCTTTCGTACCTGAATTATGAAATTTTTTATTCACAATTTTATTTCTTGTTCAAACCAAAATAACCTCTAATATAATATTCAGATCGTAAGGCTCAAAATCGAATGTCGAGCTCGTGTTACCATAAGGCAATGCTCGGCGTTAAAGGGTTAATTAGGTGTCTCTGCAGCGAATTGAATTTTGTATATAGTTTGGTTAGGTCCAGTTACGTTTAGGTTTTAGATCGAGAAATTTGGTCCGTTGGTGAGGTTTCTTTCAAAAGGCTGAAAATTAGAAGTTTGCCTTTAAGCCTAAGCCTTCTTCTGTCTACATTTTTGTGAACCAATGGCCAGCAGATGAACTGCGCGTATTAGGTTTTGTGTCTTTGTAGAGTTTCCTAAGTAAATTGTTATTTCATATACAGGGTGACCCATAAGTCCCAATCGGTTATAATTTAAATGAAAATCCATCTAGCGGAGCTCACACTGACGTAATCGATTACTGAGGAAAGAATATTTGTTGACATGGTTAGATTTTCTACTTTGAATGATCAATAATTATTTCCAAACTTATAAACTCGTTTATTTTGATTTTTTTTTTGTATTTTCACTTTAATTATAACCGATTGGGACTTACGATCCACCCTGTACTAGTACAGATTTTGCGTTTCCTCAAATGCGTAACTACTGCGCAAAGTTATATTTTAAAAATCGATTTGTGATTTAATACAGTTTTAGGCTTTTTACCCAAGGTTTTGGAAAAAAAATTTGGTTCTTTTGCATTATCCTCCCAACACTAATTTTTTTATATAATGTTGGTTTGGTTTTGGTTATGGTACTTTATTTTCCTTCCATTATAAAAAAAATTAGTGTTGATATTAGGTTAGGTTAGGTTAGGTTACGGTAAAAACAGCCCGCCGCAGGCGTTAGCCGTTATAAAAAAAAATTAGTGTTGGGAGGATAATGCAAAAGTACCAAAAAATTTTCCCCAGGATTGGTGGTCACTAGTGAAATATAGCTATTTTAGAATGTGCCTCTTATAATCCTGACATTTAATGCAGTTATTATTAAGAACTCGCGTTCGAAGTTTTACGAAAATTGAAAGTAATTTTATTTTTTGGTACTTACGTATTAACGGGGGGCCACCACATATTGATGATTGGTTTGGCTAAGTTGTAATATTTTCGTTAGTTGAAAATTTCTAATACATCATATTTTAAAAAATATGATGTATTAGAAATTTTCAACTAACGAAAATATTACAACTTAACCTAACCAATCATCAATATGTGGTGGCCCCCCGTTAATACGTAAAGTACCTTTTTTTTTTTAATCAGTTTACTGTAATTTTAATTTTTAACGTAATTTTGGCCGAAGTTAATAGCAATTTAGAAGGTAAAGCAGTTTTGGCATATGGGATGGTACCAGTAAGAATATAATGAAAAAAAATATATACCATTATGATTTCCGCATCAGACCGAATCGTTCAATTGTGATGTGAAATTCTCATTCAAAATCGGTTGGTACACCTGTCTCTATAATTTAAGAGAGCCCCTTTTTCAAATTACTTTTATTTTTAAATTCTAAGATTAGAACACACTGCCACGGTTTCCAGAGTTTGCCTAACTCACTCACCTCCGTGTTCCGCACGCGCGTAAATAATTTTTTTTTTTTGTAATCTGAAGGAAGTAGGAAATTCTTTCCGCGGAATATGCTCCCCTCTTAAAGACAAAATTTATTAAATTTTTTAATTCCGCTTACCCATCACCCTGTACCTTATATACCCTTGCTTTTAAATATATATATTTTTGTATATATAAATGTTTTTTTAGTCTGTTTTTTGTCCCCTTTTGTTTCTTTTAATCCTTTGTCCCAATTTCTTTCTCATAACAATGTTACTACGATACACGACCCCGTGAATAAAGTTGTTATAAATAACTATCCCGAGGGCCACGGCTGAATTTAGACTCAAACCCTTCCTATACCCATACGGGGAACTGAATCATTATATGACCAGAATATAACGCTGAAATCTCATTTTGATGTACGGCCGTTGGGCCTGCAACTAATCTTGGACGAGGTCGTAAGAGGAAAGTAGGCTATAAAAAATTAAGGCTTTGTAATGGGAATTTGTGTCGGTTTGTGTAGAGCAGTTGTTGGCTCATTTCCGAGGGAAAATCAAGAGGGACGGATATGAAGAGAACGAGGGATTAGGCTTAATATAGGGGCTACTGTATAATGACCCTTTTGGAAGCGAGCATTCAGCCTGGTCAAATGACAGTGCGATATAGTGAGGTGAGGTTATAGGCGTTAAAAAGACTGTATGCAATTATATTGAAGTAAACTTGTTTCCAACCCTGTGGTAATTACGGTACCTCACACTAACCCCGATTTAGACTTGATAACTTTGATGCCTCGTTGCAAAGGTGTGTGTGTGTGTGTTTTTTTTTTCTCTCTATGGAATGGCGACAATTTGAAGGATACACAGTCCATCACGACACGAACGTGCGTATCACATTAGCAGTGTGGCGGTGGTTTAATTTTATAAATGTTTTATCATGAAAAAAAAATGGCATATAATTAAGATTTGGTTAGGTTAAGGTTTGGTTTGGTTAAATTTACTAGTTTTTTAGATTAGGTAAATGTCACGATACAGGATTGAATATGTGAAAATTTGCAGTGGTGGGCACGCGCAACGATTTTTGTAGCGCCGCAGCCCGCAACCGCAACTCTGCTGAAATAGTTGCGCCGCACGCGCAAGCGCAACCCTTTTCAAAAAGTTGCGGCGCAACTGCCCACCTTTGAAAATTTGACCGTCTCGGTTTTGTAGGGTAGCCAAACATTGTGCGCGCGTCTTTTAAAAATTGTACCTCGTGTCAAAATCAGATTAATGACGAAAGTCTCGCGCTCAAAACTATCATAAAGAGAACATTTTTGCGACTTTTCTCCGTTTCTTTTGCCAGTGAAAGGAACATAATTCTTATGACGGAGTCTTTCCCCTTGACACTGAAAAGAGGAAAGGAAATTGGATCAAGAAAGAGCGAGGAATTGCCAAAATGAAAAACTAAAAAAAAATCTGTTTATGAAAACTTTACTAAATAACGAGTGAATATTTGCGGGTTTAAATTCTCGTCATACTTTTAGAGAATTGAGTGAATTTTTAAATATTTTGCATTTTTTCATTAAAAGATTTTCGCGGTTAAAATCACAAACAAAAATTAGGTATTTTGAAAGAACCCCCCCTCCCCAATTTAATGGGTTCAGATCCCACGTAAAACTGCGGGCCCCCTCCGTCATTTGATTTTTATAGGTGAAAAAAAAAAAAAAAAAGGTCGTTAGGATTACTCAATTGTTTAAGGTTTTGTCAGTTATTCGTGTGGGTGTTGTCTAGGCCGTATATGAAGCGTAGACAAACCAAAGATTGAAATATAAAGGTTTTTGGAGTCATTTGAAGAAGGCAAATGTTTTCAATGTATTGTACTCTGAACTGATGGCCAGAACGTTGAAGAGCAAATATTTGTAATTTCGGGAAAGGGGGGGTGGGGTTATGTTCGAGTATTAATTTATGCCTCCAATTATAGCCTAGCTGTTAATTTTAAAGTTCTGTTTTTGTTGATAAAATTGAGCCGTGATCCGCCTGTCTGGTTCTCGTATACCTGTCAGTCGATATAAAGCGCTCGTGAGGTGTGGATGCTTCGCTCATGTTTAGACAGTTTTGACATACATTGTGACCAGGGAAGGAATTTATCTTCTTAAATAAGACGCTTATAAGAAAAAAATAGCTAATTAACGAATACATAATATTTACTTTTGTCGCATTCCAAATAATTACTTAATAGGCCTAAGGAAGGGTTTTTTTTTTATTTTGCCCTTCTAAGATTTCTATTAGAGTTGAAACGGGGGATTGTTGATGGTGATTTCATCAATAATAAGTATTAATCGATAAAGTGACGACACAAGAATGGAACAGCATAAAATATTTCAGTTCGGTATTCATCGTATTCATAGACCATCGAGAAGGTCGAATAGGCCTCCCCTCGATTAGATAGATGCCTTTTAACAGTGCCTTCGGAGGCCCCCTCAGCTGAAAGAAAAAAATTCCCTTTGTAATACACCATATATTGGTAAAAGTTCCCACACTAATGTATATATATATATATATTATTTTATATATATATATATATTATTTTATTATATATATATGTGACGTCATGTGTTATACGACTTCCAAAGAGGATTAATAATCAATGATTGAAGATTGATTTTTTAGAATAAAAAAACTAGAACAGTAGCAGTCAGTTGGGAATACACACACACACATATATATATATATATATATATATATATATATATATATATATATATATATATATGGTGGCCATGAGCGGTCATACTTTCAAACAAACAAAAAAAAAATATATATATATATGGTGGGATTTGTTATAAGTAGGTACTTATGCATTTCCAGTGGAGTGGAAAGACTTTCATTAGTTTAGTACATAATTTAAATGTTTGATCGACACGGAATTAATTTCTTTTTAATATATTTTTTAAACGAAGAATGATTTAGTTATAAAGACTGTGGTGTACATATTTCGTATATGCTTTAAATAAGTTAGATTTTTCTCATTTGTTGAGCTGATTACGGTTTCTGGAGAAGCGTTTTAGTTATATTCCGGGCTAATTTTACTTTATTCATTTGTAAGATGAAGTTAGACCTTAGGTTTATTAAATTGTCGACGAATGTCTCTTCCTGGTTCTTAATTTTTGGGCTATTTGCGGAAGAACATTTTTGTCACTGATGTACTGTTGTTGTCTAGGCTCATTTCTCGACGGATACATTTAGAAATGAAAGGAAATATATTTTAAGTGGTCAGTTCGAACGGCGAGTCTTTACTAAATACGTCACGGTTTTTTATTTATTTATTTTTAACGACGAGTTACATTTACATAATCTCCAATCTACAGGGTATCACATAAGCCTCCATACCCTCTGAACCTTATATGATGAATACTTGAAAGTGCTCGCGATAATTTTTTTTTCTCTCGTGGGTTTGCATCATTCATTCATTTCGCGTGTTTAAGTGAAATTCATTAACCTTTGGTTAGCTTCCGCCCGAATTGTTCATTCTGACGAAGGTCAAGCTTTTCACTCCACTTTAGACCTACAGTTTAACGTGAAATCCGAACCACGCCCCACCAGCAGCCCAGCGTCTTAACCACTAGGCCACTCAGGGTACCCATTTATCTACCAACCACTTTCTTTATTGTGTGGAAGGATGAACAGCTGGGTTTTGCTGCGCGCCGGCTGCAATCACCGGGTCTCGAACCCGGAGCCGATGGGTTCGTAGTCAGCGACGCTAACCACTACACCACCGAGGCGCAATATATATATATATAGTATATAAATTTTTTGGGGGGGGGGTAAGGAACTTATAGAACACCCTGTGCATACGTAAACAATAATTAATAATAAAAAGTCTTTTTAAGTTTAAGCCCCTAAGTCTTGTTACATTACGTTCTTTACCAGAGGCTAGAGCTAAATTTTTTGTATTTGAGTGAAAAATAAAATTGTAAAATGAAAGTATTTAAATATGTTTTGTGTTGCTATTATTATTTAAGGATGCTTACGGCAAAAAATAGTAATTAACTAAAAAAAATTCCAACCGCTTCCAACAATTTGGTAATTGCGTTCACTCTCCAGACGTGTTGTACGTAGGGCCTATAGCGTCGTAGGCTTTTATCGTTTTGTCTCGTTACTTGACCTACTTACGTTGGCTCCGGGCACCATCGAGAGATAAAGAAAATCATGGAAGTGAAGAATTAATTTTAAAATGATTCTTAATTTTTTAGGTTGTAATTTGAAGTTGGGCATAATGATGATGATCTCGAACCTTTGTAGGGTATAAAGACGGAATTTTAGAGAGGTACGAGTTAAAAATTAATGTAGGCTTTTTAGTTTTTCGTAATAGAAGCACTTCTGATGCGTTTGAAGCTTTATTGATTTGGCACTGCGTTATACGAACATGATTCAGTGGCCTTAAACCCCAATTTAAACTTTGAACAATGGTTTCTTGCATTGTAGGTTTGAAGGCTTTGCGTGATCTCTCATAGGATGACTGTTTAATTTCTTGCCTAACTCGACGATAGACTCGCGAAAGTACGTTCCTATTTATAAATTACAAACTCTATCTGTATTTGGTGAATGATTGGGCCTACAAGGTCCATAACCAGGTCATTTGTTCGGTATCCGTATCCTATTTTGTATAAAGAATAGGCCCATTAAGACTTTTCTGACTCAGACATTGAAGGATCGTCAGGAATCGGTGCGCCTACGATGCAGTGAACACTATTGAGGGATATTTTAGGTCGGTAGGCCCGTAACTAAACTAAATGAAGTTGAGAGGGCCTCTTTTATAGGTAGGCTGTTTTGTATCTGAATTACTCTCTCTGAGTCCAGAGCTTTTTCATCAAGTTTTTTCCCATTATACTTTGAGTACGCGTTTTCGCTCCGTCCAAACCCGAACTATCGCGTGACGTTGGGGGGATCTAAATCCCTCGTACGACCGCGCGTTCCTCGCGCAAAATTAAGTTCTCTCGCGCGTATAAGGGCAGAGCGAGAGTAGGAGCTTGCTTAAGGCGTCCTGCAGCAGGAGTGGCGTCATAAATCACGACAGCTATTTCGCCACGAGTTAATTGCCGCTCCGAATGAGTTGGCCGGCTAAGTTGGAAGAATTAAGAGTACGAAATTGAATCGGGAAGAGCCATTATTCATCGGCGCCTGTTTTGCTTCAATAAGTTTCTCTAGAGTTCGTTTCCTCGGGTGGGGGTGAGGGGGGTGTTCTTTCTCGGTGGGGACCCTTAAATAGCGCGAGTAATGGGTGAAGGTTTGTAGTAATCGAAACTCATTATTGGGTGTTTCTCGTCTAGTATTAATAAAGCGTTGAATTTCGATAGCCTTCTCATTTGACTGCTTCGAAACCGGGTATCGTTCAGTCATACGACACCACCAGGTGACTGTAACGTAATTCCAGGTTTTGTTTAGGCTCTCCTTTCCCCTCTTATAAGAATGGGGTTGCTGTTGGTTAAACTTTCAGTGCTCGATCCGTATAGTTCCGGTGATAGACCTAAGAGAAAAGGTGTTTTAAAGGATCTTTCATTAGAGTAGGTCAACCCTCTCTCTCTCTCTCTCTCTCTCAGGGGGTTCCGTTTTGGGGCCACTGTTGTTTATCATTTACATAAATGATATCGACGCTGGCATCGTCAGTAGGATCGCCAAATTCGCTGATGACACCAATGTTGGGACGCCCGAAGCGATCGAGCAACAGCGTGCGGACCTAGGTAGGATAGGAGAGTGGTCCGAAAAATGGCAAATGCCGTTTAACTTTGGTAAATGCAAGGTGATGCACATTGGCTACGCCAATCCCAAGTCAGACTACTACATATTGGGGAGTAATATCGAGGCCACTAATTTGGAAAAGGACTTGGGTGTGCTAATTAGCAGCGACCTTAAGTTTAAGAAACAGTGCATAGAAGTGGAAAAGAAAGCCCAGAAGCTGTTGGGTTATATGAGGAGGTAATTTCGATTTTGGAACAAAGAGAGAGTGCTCTCTCTGTACAATTCGATGGTTCGGCCGCACCTGGAGTATGCTGTGCAGTTATGGTCGCCCACCCTCAGGAAAGATATTGACAGGTTGGAGCGAGTCCAAGCGAGGGCCACAAAGTTAATCCCTTCCGTTAGGCATATGGGCTACAATCGACGCTTACGCACCCTGAATTTGTTTTCGCTGGAAACGCGGAGGCTACGCTGTAAACTTATCGAGGTTTTCAAGCTCTTACACGGGTTCAACGATGTCGATTTTAGAAGCGTGTTTACTTTAAATGATAACTCAACTCGCAACAATGGTTAGAAGTTGGATTTGAAACGGTTTAGCACTAGTGTGTGTGGGAATTACTTTACCTATAGGATCTGTGACACATGGAACAGGCTACCTTCAGAAGTTGTGAACAGTTCCTCTGTGGATGAGTTCAAGAAAAGGTTAGACCGAATATTGCACACTATTTGAGGGTGTATGAATTTTTACCTGGCACCCGTTGCCATTGGTACCTCCTCGGTATGGGCCGCAAGGCCTTTTGAGGTACTATCTCTCTCTCTCTCTCTCTCTCTCTCTCTCTCTCTCTCTCTCTCTCTCTCGAGAAATTGGATGCCAATTCCTTTAGGTTCCCTCTCGCTTAGGGGCGCGATGAATGGAGTGTGGCTAGTGCCCCGTTAAGCCCATTCCTAACGCGTAATGGCCTGACCAGCCCCCTGCGACCGTTCTTTGGTGACCAATTGATGGTGCTTGGCTGTACTGCTTTTAGGTGAGAGAGCTTTACTCCCCAGCTGGCTGCCAGGCCAGCGTAAAGTCTCGGGCGTAGCCTCTGGGTCTGGTGGGATATCCCTTGAACTCTGGATTCTAAGAGTCTGGCCGCTTGTGAGTGACTAGTAAGACTTAGTAGGGGGCTGCATCTCGCTGTCGCTCCTGGCGGGAAATCCGTGACGCCTGCGTCGCGAGTGTTTGTCAGTTGGTAGCTGCGACACGTTTGGGACTGTCCGGCCCTGGGGAGACCTTTGGTCGGTGCGCCAGCAGCGAGAGGTGTAGTCTTCTGGAAGGGATGAACGTCACTTGCAAATAGGTGGATGCGTCTACGCGCGGGAAGAATTCACCCCCCACCCCCCTCCTTTTTTATTTACTGGTCAGAACGTTTTTGATAGTTTTCATTGCTAGAACGCTTTATCTTATTCAGAGTATTCAGAGTTCGAGAAAAAAAAAATTACAATGACTGGACCGCAGAAACTGAAGGCTGAATGTGCGAGGTGTGAAGTAAACCAGTGGGTGACGAACTTCAAAGAAGCCTGCTTCGCGAAGATCAACCACTCCAGCATGTGCCGCTTTTGCGAACTCATGCGGTTTTACGAGAAGCTAGAGGAGAGGGTCCGGCGGCTCGAGTCGTCCAGACAGGCTGTTGGAGGTGCAGTGGTCACTGATGCGGCTACGCCCTCCACCCTGGACTGGACAGGGCTCGGGACCGCGGAGAAAGGGTAGAGGTGCAACCGGGGGCTAGGGTACAAAATCAGTGTGAAGAATCGCCAGCGACCCACGTGGAATGCACGGAACCACGGCGCAAGGTGGAGGGCGTAAAGAAGGGGCTGATAGAGAAGTGTGAGAAGGGGCCGATAAAGAAAAAGGGTGGGAAGGGGCCTACTGATGGCCCAAAGAAACCAAAGGATGTAGCTGCCGGTCGGGGTGGGTCGGGTGGTGGGACTGCGTCTATAGGTGGCGACGGGTATCGAAAGGTCTTGGGCAAGAAGGCTGCGAAGCCGAAGCCTGAGACCCCAGTTGCCCCTGTCAGGACCTCCAACCGCTTTAGTCTCCTGTGCTCAAAGGAGGAAGACACCGTTTTGATTGGGGACTCGCAGATCAGGGGCCAGGAGAAGTACTTTGCTTCTGCAAACCGAGACGGGAGGAAGGTAAGGTGCTTACCTGAGCGGGGAACGGCGCACTTAAGGAAGGAGGTAGAGAAGGTGCGCGTGGCTAGTCGGAGGACTGCGATCGTTGTCCACCCTGGTGGCAACGACCTGTTCCTCAAAGGCGGTAGGGTAGGTCTTACAGAATGGATCATCACCGAGATCACGTCTCTTGTGGATGATCTAAAACTGAAGATAGACAGGGGAATGTTAATGGATATTTTACCGCGAATGAATGCCAGTGACCACGCGCTCAGTAAGGTCATTGGCATCAACGAGAGGGTGCAAGACTTGTGCGTCCCGCTGGGCGTGAGGTTTATTGACCCCTTCGATGCATTTTCGGGTAGGTGGGACCTTTACCAGAGGGATGGTGTCCACCTCAATAACAAGGGTAAAGGTGTGCTAGGCGCGCTGCTCGACCGGCACCTATACAGAATGGTGAGGTCGAGTCCGGGGAGAGATGATGGGCCCCCACCCGGAGGAGATGATGATGAGCCGGTGGCAGACGTACCTTCAACTGAAAGGTGCGTCCAGATTCAGGTGAGTGACCCTCCTTCCACGTTGGAGGGGGCTCAGGCTCCTGCGGAAGTTGCCCCCACGTTAGTGAGGGGCTCTTCAACTCCTGACAGCCCTGGCTGTTCGGGAAACGGGTCGTGCTAGGGGGCGGTCAGAATAGGGAAGGCTCCCTCCGTGCAATGCTTTTTAATGCTAGGTCGATTAGGAACAAGTTTTGCGAGCTACGGGCGCTCTTAGCATCAGAATACCAGGATATCGTTGCTATCACCGAGTCCTGGATTCATACTGATCGTAGGGACTACGTTGGGGAGTTCGAAATTCCTGGGTATAGAGTGTTTCGCAAAGACCGCACCCGTGAGGAGGTGGGTGGGGGTACTAATATACGTCAGGGACACGTTGAGTCCGGTTGACTGCCAGTTCCGGTCGGAACGGGAGCTGCTTGGCGTCGATCTGAATGTGGGAGGGACGAACTATAGGTTAATCTTGGTGTACAGACCTCCGCATCTCCTCCTCGAGGAGGTACACCCTGTACACCGAACTCAGTAGCCTGCTAGGGGATAGGGTGTGTGTAGTTTTAGGAGACTTCAACTGTCGCAGCATAAAGTGGGAAAACAGGACTGCTGATGCTGAAGGGAGGAGGCTAGTTGACTTTGCTGATGAGAACTTCCTCACTCAGTTGGTCAATGAGCCTACACGAGGCGAAAGCGTTCTAGACTTAGTGTTCACGACCGAAGACAACCTCGTCACTGGCCTCACCGTTGACGAATCGTTGGGCGGGAGTGATCACGGTCTGATTAGGTTCCGTGTGTGCGTCCCTCGGGTGAAGCATAGTAACTCGAGAGGCAGTAAGCTCGTTCTCCGGCGGGCGGACTTTGTTAGCCTCCGGGATAGCGTAGGTGAGATGGGGTTAGAGGTCGGCGGCGATGTTGAGGGAGTGTGGAGTGCATTCCGGGACGAGTTTATGGTGCTGCAGTCTGCTGCCATACCCTCAAAACCGGTCACCCCTGCTTCAACGCAGACTAAGTGGTTCAATCGTGACCGCTTCGGCTATCCGAAATAGGAAAGTAGTGTATAGGAGGGCGAAGGCCAATCGTTCCCATGAGAACACTGAAGCGTATGTCCGCCTGTGTAGGGAAGTGAAGGCGAAGGTTAGACTAGCGAAACGTAACGAAGAACTACGGGTGGCAAGCCTCTGCAAGGGGAACCCAAAGGAGTTCTTCAGTTATGTTAATAGTAGAAAGCCCATTAGAAGGACCGAAGCGGCGTTCTTCGGACCTCCGACGCGGATATCGCCAATGTGCTTAATGAGTACTTTGCGGGAGTGTTCACCAGGGAGGACACCCGCATCATCCCCGAGCCAGGCGTGAGGCACGAAGATGCTGGCCTGGATAGTGTTCGATGTACCGCGACAGTCGTTGCCGATAGAATAGACAAACTGAGGGCGTTTAAGGCTCCTGGGCCAGACAAGTATCTCCCCAGAGTGTTGCGGGAGGTGCGCGACCAGGTGGCTCCCTACCTCGCTACAGTCTTCAACAAATCGTTGGAGACGGGCCAGGTGCCTGGTGACTGGAGGGAAGCCAACGTGACCCCTATCTTTAAGAAAGGGGATCACAAAAGTCCAGGGAACTATCGTCCCATTAGTCTCACTTCAGTTGTAGGTAAATTATTAGAGGGGATAATAGCGGATAGGATCGTTGACCATTTGGATTCCTACAAGCTGCTTGGGGACTCCCAACATGGGTTTAGACGGCATAGGTCGTGTCTCACCAACTTGCTCGAGTTTTTCCACGTCATGTTGAGTGAGTACGATAAGAGTAGGGCGATTGATATACTTTATCTCGACTTTCAGAAAGCCTTTGATAAGGTACCTCACCGCCGGCTAATGGCGAAAGTGCGCGCGCTGGGTATCGGTGGGGAAATAGGTAGGTGGATTGAAAACTGGCTGAGGAATAGGCGGCAGATGGTGGTAATTAAAGGGGCTAGTTCGGGTTGGGCCTCGGTCACTAGTGGGGTTCCTCAGGGTTCCGTTTTGGGGCCACTGTTGTTTACCATTTACATACATGATATCGACGGTGGCATCGTCAGTCGGATCGCCAAATTCGCTGATGACACCAAGCTTGGGGCCAATGTTGGGACGCCCGAAGCGATCGAGGAACTGCGTGCGGACCTAGGTAGGATAGGAGAGTGGTCCGAAAAATGGCAAATGCCGTTTAACTTAGGTAAATGCAAAGTGATGCACATTGGCTACGCCAATCCCAAGTCGGACTACTCGATGTTGGGCAGTAATATCGAGGTGACTGATTTAGAAAAGGACTTGGGTGTGCTAATTAGCAGCGACCTTAAGTTTACGAAACAGTGTGTAGAGGTGGAAAAGAAAGCCCAGAAAGTATTGGGTTATATCAGGAGGCAATTTCAGTTTCGGAACAAGGAGATTGTGCTCTCACTGTACAATTCCCTTGTCCGGCCGTACCTGGAGTATGCTGTGCAGTTCTGGTCGCCCACCCTCAGGAAATATTGAGAGGCTGGAGCGAGTGCAGGCGAGGGCCACAAAGTTAATCCCTTCCGTTAGGCATATGGGCTACAATCGACGGTTACGCGCCCTGAACTTGTTTTCGCTTGAAACTCGGAGGCTGCGCGGTCAACTGATCGAGGTTTTCAAGCTCTTACGAGGGTTCAACGATGTCGATTTTAGAAGTATGTTTAGTTTAAATGATAACCCAACTCGCAACAATGGTTGGAAGTTGGATTTGAAACGGTTTAGGACTAGTGTGTGTGGGAATTACTTTACGTATAAGATCTGTGACACATGGAACAGGTTACCTTCGGAAGTTGTGAACAGTTCCTCTGTGGATCAGTTCAAGAAAAGGTTAGACGAAATCTTGCACACTATTTGAGTGCGTAAAGACATTTAGGACCTCAGTCTGCGGAAATTTCTTTTCCTATAAAATAGTTAATATCTGGAACCAACTTCCCTCAGAGGTTGTTTCCAGTCAAAGTGTAAATCTGTTTAAAAATAGGCTAGACAAAGTACTGAACACACTCATAGTTTAAGATTAAAACCTCAGAAAACTCTGCAGGAGTTCGCTTGCTCGGTGTCTGTGAGCAAGCTAAATATAGAGCTTTTTATATATTCTCCACTTTCCTGTAAAATTTCCTTGGCTACTTTTCCAGGGTCAAGGTATTTTCTTCAACCTTTTTCCGTACCTGCCTCTGGCAGGGAGGGAGTCGAGGGTGGGGAGAGAGCCTTCTACTTTTCTATCCAGTTTTCTACTACTGCTAGCATAGTTGAAAGAAAAATAAACTTTTACAAAATTTTCCCTGGCACCCGTTGCCATTGGTACCTCCTCGATATGGGCCGCAAGGCCTTTTGAGGTACTTCTTTTCCTTGTAACTCTCTCTCTCATAAAAGAGTTAAACTTTTTACTCCAAAAATGTATCGTTCTAATGATGGAACGAAATAAAATCGATTTTTTTTTTTTTTTTTTTTTTTTTTTTGCGTCTTTTTTTTTTTAACTCTAATTTTAACTTAAGAAGTCGCCGAAGCGATTCTCCCTCTTCTTTTTTCGACCCTTAAAACCTTTCCTTCGTTCGTTTTCAAGATAGAATGCCACCCATGGATGCGGCCCCGGTCCAGGCCCGTGGGGAATACGGACGCCCTCCACCGCCCATTCATTGAACTCCGCAAGGGGGGGGGGTTCTCTCTCCCTTTTCTCGTGGGAGTTTTGCGAAGTAAAATTTAGAAGGGCAGTTATTTGTGGCAGTTGAGAATGGTTGAGGTTTTTACGACTGCGTTAAATAATATTTAGGCCTCTTCCTTTTGTTTCCCGTTTTCTGATTGGTCCGCGGGAAGGTCATTGATGACCTCCGTAATTATAGTACGTTAAAGAAGTCATCCAAACTTTCCTTTTCTACTTTATGCGCTTCCCATTCTCATCCACCGTTTAGCCACTTCCATCTTGCGTAGGTTAGATAAAAGCCGAGGTTTGGTTTGTTACATGCATTAAGATCCATTTTCCACGGGGTGGATATGCGGCGCGTAAACTCTGCTGAACCTCGTGTCGGGCTTTCCTCCCTCTTTGATCGCTTGACCGCCACTGCCGATGGCAAGACCGAGGAAGTGACGGTGACAACGAGACCACCTCCCTCCTCCTCCTCCTGCCTTGGCCTCCCTTCTTCAGGAGAACGAACGAATTGGGCCGAAATACAAAATCTTCTCCGGATCGATATTCCAACTATTCACGGAGCACGCGAAGCCTTAGTATTTATAGGAGACTGCCTCTTATGACGTCACTAAAGTAATATTACTTCAGGTGACGTCACAACTCATTTCAACTCGCTGAAAGTAGGCATTTTTGAGGAGGAATAAGTTATTATATTAATAGGAGATCCTCCCCCTCCCCCCAGGTTCCAGTGTCATAAAATATCCGCCTTCGGATCCCACAAGGGATTCCTTCCTACAAGGAAGTTAATGAGAAAGTTTCATACGCAACAAACAGGTGGGTGTAGGATGGGGGCTGGAGGGAAGAATCCATAGTGTACGAATGGGAAATGAATAAGGTTTGTGATTCCGTTACATTATATATATATATACTGTATATATAATTATATATATATAATGTGTGTGTGTGTGTTACAACTCAGAATAGTCCTGAGAAACTTGTTACACACAGACCGTGCATGGAACAAGGAACCCTTCTGGGAAAATTAAGTCCACTATAGTTCGAATAGGTAATGGTAAATGGCAAGTACTTAATTTTTGTTCCCTCACCAGCTGTAGCTGTTGAGGGGAGCTTTATTTTGGGGCCTCTTTGATAGTGATCCGTTGCCCACGTTGGGCTTCCATCAGGAAAAAGAAAATCTTTAGTATTTGTCATTTACCATTACTTATTCAAACTATAGTGGATTTAATTATCCCAGGAGAGTTCCTTGTTCCACGCAAAGTCTGTGCGCGACGTATATATTGGCAATGTATTGTTCACAGAAATTATTTTTAGTGAAAATCCCGAATTACTCCATTTTATCGTAGAAAAATTTGGTGTAACTGAACAAAATTTACCCTCATAAAGTCGAAAGCAAAATTTGCAGATTGCTTAATAACCCTTTCAGCCACAGCGGGGCACTCGGGTTCCATAAGAAATAATAATAATATATATATATTGTACTAAGATACAAGTTTTCTACAAACGCTTCTCGATGTTTTAATATAAATTTTGTTTTGTTGCGAGAAAAGGAATCCAAAATGTTTGCGTGTAATTTAAGTGAATAGTTACTAAAATGTTTAGTTTTGAATAACAGGAATTATTCTAGTTTTTGGTTTAAAGAAATAAATATTCGATCTTACGCGAGTCTACTTAATTCGTGTTAAGTTAGGTAAAATTAGGTTCAGTTATATTATGCCCCATTAAGGTAAGCTAATGTTAGATTGGGTTACTAATTTTTAGTTAAAATCCGAAATTAACCAATACTGGTTATTCACTTTGAGATACGTTTAAAAATTTTTATATTTATTTAATTATCTTAACCCGTTAATGCCGAACGTTTTTGTCCGGTTAAGTCTAAATGCGCGTATTTAAAACGGTACGTATTCGACCCAGTCGGCGTTAGAGGGTTAAATGGATAAACTCTTAACAAACTGCCAAATTGGAATAATATCTGTCGAAGGTCGCGTGTCGATTTTGCGCGCGTAATTCAGATTACGTTAAACTCTTTTAACGTAGCTGATGAAACTTCCCACGCGGTACAAAGAGTAGATGATGATGATGATGATCGGAAACGTAGAACAGACGGAGGTCGTAATAACGGCTTCTCGATCCAATCACTTATTACTCTTCTTCCGAAGGTCTGTATCGTTATCTGAAATGACCAAACTTTCCACTCTGCATTCAACCCATACGCAAACTTTTCCCGCTCAAATGTTTTGTTTTTACGGATCGACGATTCGGGGACTTCATTGAATACCGATGCGCCCAATGATTATGATATCGGAACGGTAGGGTACGCTTCGTGATCTCGTGACCTCCACGCTAACCTTTCGGACCTTTTCCAGTTTGTGTACCGTTTTTCATATAATTTATTTTTGAGAATATTTTTGTTAAAACTAACGAAAATATCACGACTTAACCTAACCAATTATCAAGGGCGTACAGTTGATCTATTATTAATTATAACATTGTTTGTTTCTGGAATAGTATTTACTATTTACTAATAGATCAACTGTACGCTCTTGATAATTGGTTAGGTTAAGTCGTGATATTTTCGTTAGTTTTAACAAAAATATTCTCAAAAATAAATTATATGAAAAACGGTACACAAACTGGAAAAGGTCCAACCTTTCTATAGATCAAAATAAATTAAAAAAAAAGGAAAAGCCTCTCGCGACAAAGATGTACGAATCGTAATCCAGTTTTTCTTTTCTTATTCAAATCGCGTCACTTTTTCAGATCTTAATCCGATTCTGCTTTAGGGGGAAATAATAATAGTAATAATCTTTATTCCAATTCCGATCATAGAAATCTTCAGAGCCGTGATTCGCTATTCCGATTCCGGCCCCATATCAGTGAGCAACTCGCTTTGTTGAAAAATGACCATGGCAAAGATTTGAGCAGTCCGCGCGTTTATCTCAACACTGACGTCATATCGAAGTAATGACGTCATCGTTGCCATCGCGACGTATGGAATTGGCTGTATTGAATATAAAAAAGTGAAATTTACAAACATGATTTCTGTAGAAATGTTTTAAATTGGTAAAAAGAGAGTTAAAATTGAAAGAAAGTGGTCACAAATTGTCTCAAGTAGCTTTATTATATTTATATATACAGGGTGTCCCATAAGTCTGGCATCATAGGAAAAATAGTAAAAAAAGGCAAAACAAAAGCTTTTATTTACAGAACGTACTCAATATGTCCACCATTGTTTTCAATACACAAATTCAGACGTGATATCCAGTCAGCAAGCACACGGTCAATGATGTCAGGAATAATGGTGTTACATGCCCCAATAATGCGCTGTCGCAAATGTTCAACACTCCTAATTTTCTCTGCGTATACCAGCGCTTTCAAGTGGCCCCAGAGATAAAAAATCCAGTGGCGTGAGATCCGGGCCTCTAGCTGGCCATTCCACAGGCCCTCGACGTCCTATCCAATGACCAGGGAATTGTTGGTACGGGTATTCCCTTACTTGGGTGCTGTAATGTGCGGGAGCTCCGTCTTGCTGGAACCATGTTGGGAAATTTCCTTCTTCGTTCAAGACACTGGGAAATGCTTCTTCCTTGAGCATACGTAGGTAGGTGCCTCCAGTGACATGTTCATCGAAAAAGAGGGGGCCTATGATGCGATCCTCCCAAATGCCACACCATACCATCACCCGAGATGCACCTTGTTCCTTTGAAGAGGTATACCAGTGAGGGTTGTTTTGAGACCAGTAGCGGGTGTTCTGTCGATTTACCTCACCATTTCCATAAAAAACAGCCTCGTCACTGAACAGAATGGTGGACGGGAAATTGGCATCCCGAGCATATTGTTCCGTAGCCCATTCACAAAATTCCATCCGCCGGTCGGGATCATCATCTTCGCTTAATTTCTGTAGGATTTGAAGTTTATATGGATGCCATTTATGAGCCTGAAGAATGCGATGGATGCTACTTTTCGACACTCCTCCTGTCTCGGCGGACAATCGCCGAAGAGACTTATTGGGATTTCTGTTAAAATGAGCCAGGATAGCGGTCGCTGTTTCATCGTCAGTGGACCACCTTGAAGGTCCACTGCATGGTTTATCTTCTATGGATCCTGTTTCCTTAAACTTTGCAACAAGTCTGCTAACACAACTCTGTGTTATTGGCTCGCGGTCTGGATGCAGTCTGTTAAATTCAGCAGCGGCCTCTCTCTGACTCCGATTTCCTATGAGTAGAATTATCTGGATTCGTTCTTCCTTGCTCACAGACATTATGGCCTGTAGAAAGAGAGAAATATGAATTATGGTTCAAGTAGAAATAGAAAAATATGAATTTCTCCTATGATGCCGGACTTGTGGGACACCCTGTATATATATATATATATATAAAGGATTTATAATTTGAAGACGAGTGATTTTCTTTATTTGATAAGATAAGAAATCTAATAATGTATTATTTTAGATAATGATGAAACACTTTTATTCTTAAATAAAATATTTTACAGGTTCAAAAAAGTCATATCGTTAAAACACTATTTTTTTAATATAATAATTTCATTATGAAGTCTGCAGACGATAATTATTCCAGACGTATGCCAGAAATTGCATTAGTGCCAGTTCTTATAACAAATGTTCACTGAGGATTACCTCAGTGCCAAGACTCGAAAAAGGGTAGCTATATAGCGTTACCTTCATGATATATACCCCGAGGGACTTTTTTTCGTCAACGTAGATGCGAGACCCACTGAAGGATGTGCGCGTGGAGGTGGAAGCGGGTCCTCTCCACAACTCTGTTCCACATTGTGGTTCAAAGGAAGAGACCCGACCACGTAAATAATTTTCGCCTTCTGGATTGATCGCAACCACGAGGGTAAATCATCCAAAGTGGATTTGATATGGGCCTAGTCTCTCGCGATTTCCCCGGATGTTGGGGGGGGCTATGCGAATTTGGAATTCGCCCACCTCTCCATTACTGCATGAGATAAAATAGTGTAGGCCCTAGATGGTTTAAACCTCTAGAGGCCTTTCATGGAGCCTACTATCGTTCATAGTGGTCGCCGAGTGTGTGGAGAATCTTAATTATACTAAAGTTTTTGTGAAATTGAGTGAACAGCAATAAGTGTTCGTCTCAACCGAGTGTGTGACTAATTTTAGTTCGCATAATAAACTCTGAACTTGAATGACTTTTGTCGTAGACGTCTCGAGTCACTGTGGCGGTAATTCGGGACGGATTACCTCCACCACGGTTGAATTAGAGGGAAATTTTGTGGCTACTGGACGCCAATGTTAAAATTTATTACGGACAGAAGGTTAGTGTTGGGAATAATTATTATTATTATTATTTCCACTGTTCAATTTTAGCTTTAAATTGATGCAGATTATGGATTGCTTCCTATTACAGGCAAGGAGGCTTTGTTAGGCTTAAACTATTTATTTTTAATAATTCTTACAGGGTAATTCGGCCCTTTTAAAGACGTGTGATTAACTCCAGAATGTTTGTCTTTAATCTACAAGTATATAATTACTTTCTCGTCTTTATTTAATATATATATATATATATATATATATAATATATATATATACACACACACAGGGTGTCCGAGAATTATCTGTACAATTTTTGCCTGTTATTAAAAGTCACCATGAAGTGTAGAAATTCCAGTGTTGTCCCATTTTACAGAGAATCTCATTAAGTTTTTTCTGATACCAAGTTTTGACAAGTTTTTTAGAAATTCCAGTGTGTCCGAACATTATCTGTACAATTTCATCTTTTAATAAAATTCTTGATAACACACGTAAAATTCTTAAACAAGATTATTTAGAATCTGTATTTTCAAAAGTTTCTTTTATTAAAGTAACGTTGTTACAAACATTCGATATGTGCACCATTAGTGATTCGCAAAACATCCAATCGATACTCCAAATGTTGCCATGTACGCTGCAGCATATCCACATCAATTCGCTCAATAGCAGCTGTGATTCTTGCTTTTAAATCATCAATGTCTGTCACCCGCGTACATTTCTAAAAAACTTGTCAAAACGTGGTATCAGAAAAAACTTAATGAGATTCTCTGTAAAATGGGACAACACTGGAATTTCTACACTTCATGGTTGACTTTTAATAACAGCCAAAAATTGTACAGATAATTCTCGGACACCCTGTATATATATATACACACACACACACACATATATATATATATATATATATATATATATATATATATATATACACACACACAAACTCAGAATGGTCCCCTAAGAAACTTATATGTTAAACACAGACCGTGCATGGAACAAGGAACTCTTCTGGGAAAATTAAATCCACTATAGTCCGAATAAGTAATGGTAAATGACAAATACCATAGTTTTTCTTTTTCATGATGCTAGCCCGACGTGGGCAACAGGTCTCGCAAAGAGGTCCCATAAATATAGCTTCCCTCACCAGCTATCTGCAAAGCAGACAGGATCCAGCTTTGGGACATGGATCTAGGGTTTAAAGCAAGCCTAGTCCCACTACATTCAGAACCTCTATATAAGTAAAAGACTCGTTGCATTCACGTCGGATTGAATAAATCAAAGAAAAAGGGGTAACTATTGTATTTTTAGCCAAAAAAACAAAACTTAAACCTCAACCGGGACATTGAGCGTCCACTTTTCAAGGCACGTAACACGTCCGTTGCCCACGTCGGGCTAGCATCATGAAAAAGAAAAACTATGGTATTTGTTATTTACCATTACTTATTCGGACTATAGTGGATTTAATTTTCCCAGAAGAGTTCCTTGTTCCATGCACGGTCTGTGTTTAACACACATATATATATATATATATATATATATATATATATATATATATATATATAAAATATGGACTTAGGGTTGCCAGATGTCCCGGTTTTCGGCCTCTTGTCCCGGCGTCAGCAAATATATATCATAAATATTCACTGCCTAAACAAATGCTTCTATTTTACATTCACGAACTATGTTTTTATTATAACTAACATATATATATATATATATATATAATTTTTATTGTCTCGGTCTGTCCGGTAAAAAATCTGGCAACCCTGTATAGGGTGTATGTATGTATTTGTAGGCACTTTTAACTGAAGAAAGCCTGTTTTGTTTCCTTTTGAGAGGAGTCTTATTTTAGGAAAAACATTGATAAAAGTAAAGTTCGTAAAAGTTTGTAAATCTTTCATAAACTCAATATTTCTTTAAAAATAGAAAGCTTATTTACAAATTCTTGTATCCAAACTTCATCAAGGTTTAGGGGACTGTATCCAGTCTGATAATGGTAATTGTTGAAAACGGCGTAGCCTGTAGGAAGTACATGAAGGTTGCTTTAGGTTTACGAGGTAGACCCGAAGAAGTATTATTTAACTGGGTAGACTTGGCCGAAGAAAAGGTGGCTAACCTTTTAGTTTGTGCGCTTCCTTTTCAGCATACGAAATTAGTTACGTAGGCCTACGGTTTTCCACGATTTAGAATTCTAGACGAAGAGTTTGTATTTTCACTTGAGGTGGGGGGGGGGGGGGGGAGCATTTTCCAAATGGGCTCCAAGTTGAAAATACCCCGCATTGCACCACTAATTTACCCATTTAGCGTACAATATTACCCCACTAAATTGAGTTATTAGCACGATGAAATAGATAGGTCTTTAGTAGGCCTATTATCGATGAAGTAATGGAATAGCTGCTATCGTAAGCCATTTAGATTATAAACAAGTGTTACAGGAACCCATGACTCGCGGAAGTTTTATCTTGTCCGTAAACTTATCACGAATTTTTGTTTCTTCACTCGCACAGGGGTCATCACTAGGCGGGAGGGGTCGGGATCTAGACCTGGTACATTATATGATACACTTATCCAAAATGTGTGTGAATTCTCCAGAAATATTCCAACAGTATTCTTAATCACAGATTTAGCAAAGACTACGTTTTAGTACTGCAATTTCAAAGCTTAAAAATTATTTCTAATAATTTTAGGACCCTACCAGGATTCGAACCCAGCATTTCTTGAGTAAAAGGCGAGGGCGTTGACAATCACGCTACGACAAGGTAAGAGTTAGTACAACCTGGCATTTATTTCAACATCCGTGGGGAACACCCAATGATTTCGCGTCATAATAGAGCAGTGGTTTTTAACCTATTCTGGTTCAAGGCACTCCAGTGCCATCTGTCTTCTTTCCGGCACCCCTGAGGTTTTGCGTTTCCACTGTTCAATATCCAGTCTTTACCTCCCCCCCATCTCTACTCCTTCATTTCCACGCAACTTGAAACTGATCCTACGTAGTTTCTTTATGGACGTAATAAATTGTAACCTTTTGTTTTTAATTTGAAATTTGCATAGGCCTACGTTGGGTAAAGTTTGAATTTTGAATTAGTTGTCTTTTTTTTTTATATACTTTTTTTGGTGAAATTTTTCTGATCGAGAAACGCTGCACTAGAAATTCCAATGAAATACTGCCATTACCTCTAGTGCACCGGGGTTTACTACAGAAAACGCCTCTGGATGTGAAAGCGTTGTGTTCCCTTGGGTGTTGAAGTATATGCAAGTTTTACTTACTACTTTGTCGTAGCGTGATGGTCAGGCATTCGCCTTCTACCGTACTCAAGAAGTGCTGAATTCGAATTCTGCTGGTCACACACACACATTATATATATATATATATAATATATATATATATATATATTATATATATATATATATTATATATATATATATATATATAAAACCTTACCTTACAACCTTACAAAGGTTCCGCGCGATGATTTCTCATTTCGCGAAGGTCAAGCTTGTCGCCCCTCCTCTCGAGTTGGCCTGGTGAAGTAGTGAGTTGGATTCTTGCGCTCTCCACCGACTAGGTCGGCGACTCATGCCTTCAAACAGTTCACTCGTAATAGAGAATAAATAAAGAATTAATAGTAAAATGATTAGGGATAACATAAATAAATGACAATTTAATGACCCAATATACTGTATATATGAATAACAGGGCAGATGTTGAGAACTTTTAAACGAAGGGATAGGAATGTAATGATTCCTCTACTGAAAACACTGATCATACCCAAATTGAAATACTGCTAGGTCCTAACATTCCCATATAAAAAAGAAGACATTAGACAGCTAGAAGGGATTCAGAGAAACTTCACAGCCAAGATGAAGGGGTGCAAAGAACTAAATTACTGGGAAAGGTTACGCGAACTAAATTTATATTCACTGGAAAGGAGAAGAGAGAGAGAGAGACCATTATTTACACTTGGAAATACTGGAGAAACTAGTCCCTAATCTTACTCTGAACCCCGTAACTCCCCAAACAACGGTGGAAACTAAAAAAGGAAGACAGTGTCGTGTTCCCAAATTAAAGGCGAGACAGGGAACATCCTTAACCTTGAAAGAAAATAGTTTTGTTATGAAAGGACCAAAACTGTTTAATCAGCTGCCCAAAGACCTAAGGAACGCGAATGGTGTTGCAGTAGACATCTTCAAAAGAAGATTGGACGCCTGGCTCAGAACAATCCCCGATGAGCCTGGCGTACCTGGCTATGTGAGGCGGAGAGTACAAGAAACCAACTCGCTATTTCACCAGGCCAACTCGAGAGGAGGGGCGACAAGCTTCACCTTCGTGAAATGAAGAATCATCACGCGGAACCTTTGAAACACACACACACACACACACACACACACACTCTGACTTGACCGCGATGCAGTGATTGAAATATGGGTAAGCGGAGTTTCATTGGGATGGGACACCTGATCTCTTTGGTTCACAATTGAATAATTTTATATAAATACAAATGCAGACATTAAATGTAAAAGCTGTCAGGTAACGGCTAAACATAATCTAAATTGTAAACTTCAGTATGCATTATCATTCCCAGTTCTGATTCCAGTAACTGCTAAATTTGGCCTTTAGGGTACGGTGCCCGAAATACGCTATCGGGTTTTATGGCCTCTAGGAAATGTCTGTCGGTAGGATCTGATACGGTATTGAGTTTATTACATAAACGTTTGGCGAAATAAAAAGAGTGCAATTTTGGGATAGTTTTGAACAAAAAATAAAAACTAGTTAGTCGCCCAAATCATTTTATAAAAGTACCGTAATGCGTATGTAGCCTTATTTTGTTACTCGAAAGTTTCGTGTGTTGAGGTTATCTTAATTGAACTATATTCATAATAAAATAAATGTACCAATTAAATTTAAATTAAATTACAATATATAATTTAAAGTTTGCATCTTATGGGTGTAGCCGATAGGGCAATATACCCTTCTCCACTGTACACGCTAAGCTAAATAGGGAACCACGATGAAAGGCTAGGGTTGACTCGGTTGTTTAAAACGGCGTGAATGCAAATTACCTTTTATGTTGGAATTAAAATTTAGAAATGTATCGTTTAGTTGGAGGGTAGTGTGATTAAAATAGAGTTTTAGATCCCAAATAATGAACTAATAATATTCCTATTTGTATATTTGGGTTAGGTATAATTGTTGAAACGCGAAGGAACTGCATTACCTATGTATGCCCTAGGGCCTAGGCACTGCCCCAATTTTGTTTTCTTATATATATTCTTTTAATAGTAATTAATAATAAGAGAGAGAGAATTATTCCACCGTGCAACTTTACAGAGGCTTAAGCCACGTTGCTTAAAAGATAACGGCGTATTCTATTCGCGTAACACCCCTCCTTCCGGGCAAAGCGAGGCACCATGTAGTTATGGAGGTTTGGGACATGATCGCGGTGCTTTATTTTTAATCCGAGTAGAGACTTTTCCAATAAATGCTTTCTTTCATTTCAGTTCACGGAAATCCGGGGGCAGCGGTAGCTCAAGCGGGGGCACCGCCCCTTCGAGACCCCTGACGTCGAGGGGGTCTTCTAGTTACCCCGATCGGGGACTCGAGGGAGAGGTTGACGGGGGCGGAGATCCCCGGGAGAGTATGATCTCGATGGTGGAGTTTGACCCAGCTAATAAGGAGATGGCGGTCGACGTGCCAGATACCTTCGTCGGTAGAACCAAAACGCCTCCGAGGTACGTACGCTTTACGGAGTATCGTAAGCGTGATTTAATACGCGAATGTGTCAGTCAGCGGGAGAAGTAATGAAATAGGCTAGCCCCGCTTCGTGTGAAGTGGCGGAAAGTGCCGTAAATAGGATTACGAAGTATTACTGTACTAGTTTAGCTTATTTCTCGTGAAATAGCTCCAACAAAAAAGTCTTCACTTTTTAATGTTTCGGTATCAAATATATTATTTTCCCGAGACGTGCCCTTTTTTCAAAACAAAAATAATGAAAATAATAATGAGTGGAGATTTTTTTCTAAAAGAAAGAATAGATTTTGTATATTAGTTTTACGAAATGGAATAAATCAAGTTAGCGTATAAAAGAACGGGTTATATTTTGTTTAATTCTATTACATCCAATGTACAAAATTCTGAATGTGGGGACCGCCGCATACTGACCCCAAAAAGGAAAATAAAAATCAAATGTAGGAAGCCTATTCCAGTGACCGAATCGTGCCTATCATTGTAACAACACCAACAACGAGAAATATTTTAAGAAATGTAAATAAATCGCCGCGTGGTATTTCCTGTTCATTGGAAAGATTATTATAAGTAGCCTAATCGCATATTGAGATATACTGTAACTGTTTTCTCTAATATAATTAGCTTTGATTTATGAAAGAGCGTTTAAACGTAGGTATTTATTACGTTGTTCAACCATGCACAATAGGCCTAGGCCTATGTGAAATTTATCTTCGTATGAAAGTGTTCCCTTTAACCTCGAAAGATTCACTGAAGATAGACCGTAATTAATGTTGGAGCATTTCCGATTTGTCAAGAATTGACCGTGTGTAAATATATGAATTTTTACGGCATCATAGAAGAAACCCACTCTTGTACGCGAGATTCACCCCCCCAATCACCAGCTATGAAGTTAGGATCTAAGATGCACTCAGTTCGTGTATACGCGCAGTATTACCCTGGGAGAATAATTAATTATTCAGGTTTAGGCCTACCTTGAATTAATGAAGTCCGTCATAGAAACTATTTGTTTATCATGCAAATCGGTGAATGTTTATTACTTTGTATTCAAAATACGTAATATAGCTTTAGTCTGTTCGCGTAAATTGATTACGAAACATAGGTACCGCGAGGCTCAGTCTCGAGTCCACTCTAATTTTTATTGTACATAAATTATCATTCGTCCTCTTCAGATATACTGTACGTAACTTCATAATTTTGCGGGTGACACGAGTGTCTTTCTCTCGCAAAGTTTTAGTATGTAAAACGTACATTTACTAAAGTTGTAAACCGGCTGCCCTTCAACAGACCTTTTTTTATGCCAAGAAAACAAATTTCACGATTTTTAGCAACGATGAAAATGTACATTTTGATGAATTGAATATCGAATCAGTTGCCTTAAAAGAACGTACACAGGGTTGACAGAAGTAAATGGACACCATTTTTTTTTCTATAGTGTTTGATACGTTGATAAATGTCAGTACATAACAATATACTTATTGAATCAGCCTGTTAAGAATCGTATTGCTTTCCCATTTGCATTATGTAAAGCTGAAACACGTTCTGGCGTTCCATTGATGAGTTTTGCCATTCGTTTTTGAGGGCAATCATCGTGGTTTGTATTTACTTTTGTCAACCCTCCGTAAAGTAATATAATATTTAATAAGGGTTTTTACGATGGAAAATCCACAAAAATTATACGAAGATTTCTCGGAACGATACTGTATTATTTTATTTAAACGTATAGTCCCCAAACGCATCTTTATTAAATTTGCGCGAAACTCTTACTTTCTTCCTTACGTAAACGAGCAGTGAGCCTATTAACTTATGTTGATTGTCTTTATCTATTTTTGTTTTTTCCCTTCTACTCAAGATGGAGAGTTTTTTTTTCTTCCGGGGTTAAACCTTAACCCTAGGGATTTTTTAGTTACAGCCTAGTACTAGGCGTAAGATAGAGGTGCTGTATCGTAATATCTCCCCTACAACTTCTCCAGATGTCACACTTATGGGCAGTTGTTTCAGGAACTCCACTGTGGATTTCTTTACTGCCCCTGTTGCCCCCCACTACTATTGGGATGATCTCAGGTTCCACATTCCACATTCTCCTTATTTCGTGTTTGAGTCTCTGGTATTTTAAGACCTTTTCCCTTTCATAGTTCGCCACATTCCAGTCTGCTGGGACTCCTACTTCCACCAAAAGGCACTTGTTTCCCTTCTTCTCTCTTTCTCAACTATGTCTGGTCTGCATCCTGATACCCTGATGTCAGTTGGTATCTCGTGATCGTATAGGAGCAGCACTTTGTCATTGTCTTCTATTCCTTGTGGAATATGTTCCCAGTGTTTTTCTGTTTCTAGCCTTATTTCATATTCTTACACAGCTTGAAGTGGATTAGCTTGCAGACTGCATTGTGTCTGTCTGTGTAGTTTCCTCTGTGCAGGAGTGTTTCACACCCCGATAGTATGTGACTCAGTCTCTGGACTCTTTGAACACAATCTGCACATCTCACTTTCATTTCTGCCCTCAATATTCCTTTTGAACCAGTTTGTTCGTAGTGCCTGGTCTTGCGCTGCCCATCACCAGCCGTTCATCTTCTGGTCTCAGTGCCCCTCTTACCAGGAACTCCACGGTTTTATCCCTTTCTATGTATGCTCTGTTCAGCACGTCCTTTTTGTATACTTTGCTGAACTTGTGCTCTTCCCAGTTCTCCTTTTCTTCTGATCTTTTCTTGTTATACCTTCTTTTGATGGTGCTTATCTTTTCCATGAGAGGTTTATTTGCAATGTCTCCAAGCTGTTCAGGTCCTATGCCAGCATCCACTAGATAATCATTTGCCTTTTTTGAGAGTGATGTTGTTTGAGGCTTTTCACGTTCATGGTCTCTTACAAATCTGACTAGCCTCCCTTCTCCTTCCTTTATGTACTGTGCTAATCCTATTGTTGTGGCTTTGTGCACTTGGTCAATTAGCGCAAGCCCTAATCCACCGACCCTCCTTGGCAGGTATAACCTTGGTGTGCATTGGTTTTTATATATGATCTTATGCGCATGGAGCAATTTTCTGGTGATCGTATCCAGTTTGTTGATTTCTTGCTGGGTCCAGTTGATTATGCTAAAACTGTATGACAGTACAGGTACCGCCAGTATGTTTATGGATAGGATCTATTCTTACTGTTTAGGTGAGATTTTAGGATTAGCTTTATCCTTTTTGAATATTCTTTCCGCAGTCTTTCCTTCATGATGTCATTCTCCATCTTTCAGATTCCTCCATCCCCAGATATTTATATGTAGCCTCTTGCTCTAGTTCTTCTATCACGATATTGTCCACCCTGATGTTTTCTGATTCGCACCTTTTGCCTTTCTTTAGTGTGACAGTGGCACATTTCTCAAGACCAAACCTCATCTGGATGTCATCTGAGAACTTTTTGACCTCCCTGACCTCTTCTGTTAGTTCACTTTTGTTTGGGGCATATAGTTTTAGGTCATCCATATAAAATAGGCGAGATATTTTTGGGCTATTCTTTTCCCTTGGTCTCATTACGTAGCCTTTGTTTAGGTTGTTTATTAGTTGGCTGAGTGGGTTTAGCGCCAGTACAAACAAAAGAGGGGATATTGAATCACCCTGTTAGATCCCTCTCTTGATTCTCACATTGTTCACCTCTAAAGTTCCCTTACTGTGATGGAGAGTTAGGTCTGTTTCCCATCGTGTCATAGCTGTTTCTAAGAAGATCCTGATGGTAGGGTGGATCTTGTATAGTCTCAATACTTCCTTCACCCAGGAGTGGGGTACACTGTCATATGCCTTTTTGTAGTCAATCCATGCCATGCTTAGGTTTCTCTGTTTCTTTCTGCTGTTCTCCAATATAGCCCTGTTGATTAACAGCTGGTCTTTTGTCCCATATGTTTTTCTGCTGCATCCTTTTTGTTCTGGGCTTATGTTGTTGTTTTCTTCTGCATGGCTGTAGATCCTGTTAGTATTTTGTAGATTGTTGGCAAGCACGTTATTGGTCTATATTTACTTGGATTCTGGGTTTCATGGGACTTCGGTAGTAATGTTGTCAACCATTCTGGTGCTTCTTCTTCTGCTGTTACTATCTTGTTGAAGCACCTTGTTAGTTTTCCATTTAGTGATGTTAGCTTTTTCAACCAGAAGTTCTTAATCATGTCTGGGCCTGGTGTTTTGCAGTTGCTGTTTTTTTAAAATTTTCTCCTCGACTTCTTTCACGGTTATTCTGTCCATGTCCATCTCTGAGATGTTTCTCACCTTTTCGCTGTTGTAAAGGCTCCCAATCCATTCTGCACCATCATTATGGTTGACTTCGTTCTCGTAGATGTTCTTCCAGAAATGCTCCACTTTTTCTTTTTCAGGTGGTCTTTCTACGTTTATCTGGGTATTCTTTAGCTCTCTAAATAGTTTTGTTGGGTTGTCTTCAAACATCTCATTTTGTTTCTTTTCTCTATCCAAGCGTATGTATCTTGCCAATCTTTTTGCCTTTGCCGACAGGTCTAGCTTTTTCCTGGCAATGCTTTGTCTGATCTTTCTTTCATTGTCCAGTCTTTCTCTTTGGATTAATACATTTACTTTCCTCCTTCCCAGTTCAGATCTTATTTCCCCCCCTCATATGGGTAGTTAGCATTGAGATCTCCTTCCTGAGGTTACATACTCTGCTCTCTAGTCTTTGCTGCCACCTTGGCTTCCTCTCATTTCCATTCTTTCCCGGTTATCCTGCTTGCTTGGTTTTACTCCTGCCATCTCTGTTACGCTGACTGCTGTTGCATAATACAACCTGTTTAATTCTGTGAGGTTACTCTCCTGGGGTGTTATTGCAGGCAGTACCTTGTTTGCTATCTATATATTTTCTGACCTTATAGGTGTTCCTCAGCTTGGGCAATGGTCTTCTGTGGTTCAGTTCCTGGTGTACATCTTCTTCTCTGTGGATGAGGATCCTCCTTTTCATCTCCTTCTCTTCCTCACTCTCCTCTTCTACCTCTTCCACACTATTTATATATGTTCGTACGAATGCATTTTTAAAAAGAGTTCAAACTATTGAGTATTGAATATGTTTGATACCCAATCATGGAAAAGTGAAGCCGTGTCATGAGGTTATATTACGACCAATTTTTTTTTTTTTTTTTACTCTAGCTGCCAGAAACTGTAGTCTAGGCACTCTAGCCGATTACGGAATTATCTCTAGTTGCTGCTGCCTCTGATACGTAAATTAAGGATAGAGTCTGGCGCAGATCCTTAATTTCCAAACTGTCCTCCTTCGGTTTCTATCCTTCTATCCGTGCCATCATCATCATCGATTTCCTTTCTGGCCGATCTGTAGCCGCGGTTGTAGATGGCCACCATTCTTCTCCCGAAGCTGTTAATAGTGGCGTTCCTCGAGGCTCCGTCTCGCCACGCACTCTCTTCCTTTTATTTATCAGTGATTTTTCAAGTCGCACTTCCCGCTTTATCCACTCCTCCGCCGATGATCCACCATTCATTTCTCCGTTCCCTTCGCGAAGTGTCACTCTCAACAGTCGCTCAGTGTTTCGCGTGAGACTGTTATGGCGTACCTGACCTCCGATCTCTATCTTTGATTGAGGCGAAGAAACCACAGTTCCTTCATCCGTCTACTCGCCACAATCTTCCGCGTGACTGTCTCCATATTTTCGACAATACGCGACTCAATCCTTCCTTTTCTCTTGATCTTTCTCGGAAAGATCACGTATACAGTACCGTACTTTCTTTCTAAAACGGTTTTTAGAAGGTTAGATGCGCTGTACCGGCTCCGCAGTTTCTTCACCCCTACTCGGTTGTTGTGTCTGTACGGGGATCTTGTCCGCCCCCTGTATGAAGTACGCTTCTCGCGTATCGGGTGGCTCAACCCACGGAGCTCTATTAAATTGGGTGGAATCGAAGACTTTTCGCCTCGACAATTCTTCGTCTCTTACTGACTGTCTTCAATCCCTCCCTCTTCGCCGCAGTGTTGCTTCACTCTCTCTTTACTATTGCTATTATAATGGACACTGCTTTTCCGAACACTAACTGCATGCCGCCTCCTTTAAGCGGGGTTGGCAAAAACCCAACTGGTTTTTTGCTGGGTTTTTGCCAACCCTGCCTTTAAGGAGAGTTTGCAGTATCAAACTTTCGACACATTCTCAACCTTTCATCTACTCAACCGGTCAACTCTGGAATAACCTTTCTCAATTCATCTTTCCCTTTTCCTCTAAGTATTTAAACGCAGTGTATCCAAGCATCTCGAAAACCTTGGACCTTGATTTCGGCTCTCACCTCCATCTATGAGGGGAACATTTTTGCGGACGTTCGCCCCCTTGCCCCCTCCCACCTTCATTTAAAAAAAAAAAAAAAATGGCCGATTATCGCTTTACGAAGTAGAGAGAAAGATGTGATAGCGAAGATGAAAATAGTCTTTCAAAAGACACACGCGGATGCTTTTTTCTTTTCAGTAAGCTCGGATGTTTTGTTTTCCCATATAAATGGAGGGTGTCTAATGCAAAACGTGGCCATCCGTAACTCGTTTGAATATAATAGAACGATTAAAATTCTCTTTCCGTCTGAATATTAAAATGTGATACACTTCAAAATATGTTACCGGTAATAGGTTCCATAATATATACAGTATACATATACATTGCTTATTCCCTCGTCAAGTTCAGATGTTGCGGGACTTTCATTTTTTCTATGACTATGGATATGATTTCGCTAGGTTTAGTGAAGTAAAAAAATACATGAAGGACAGGTACGATAATAGAATTTAAAAAGCGGTCACAGCTTCCTGCTCGGTAGTTGTATTATCCGTAATAACCAAACAATCCGTTTCCTGCTTGGCGTATCCCAACCCTCCCTACATTAATATATTTAATGGGACATGGTTAAATATTTTACTCTGACAAAATTCGTTTCCTGCGAGGACCTCGACAATGTAGTAGGGAGTTAAGTTTGCATCCTTCCCGCGCGTAAAATGACTAAAATGCGAGGCCGTCTAATGATGGATATTTTTACGTGGTTTTCAAATTTGGTAATCCTTTATTATTCGCAATTCCATCGTACACCCGAAGCAGTTTTACTCGGCAGCTCAATGGTCCCCAACCACCTTTTTTCGGTCGCGAGCCCACTTTCCAGATTCAAAACCATATGTTGACCCTTCAATTATCAGACTTACTCGTACATTGTGTAATTATAATTTTAAACGTGCAAAGTAGAATACTAAAAACTTAAGACCGTGTCGAGAAGGTCCATGTTCAAATTTTTTTTTGTTTATGGGGTATATGTGAAATTAAGAAAATAAAATTGATTTGTATTTACCATTGACATCATGATAGTTTTGAGGTTAAGAAAAATCTAGGTATCTTTATTTTCAACAACAGTGTGTCCATAAATTATCTTTAAATATTCATTTAAATTTAATTCAATACGCGAAGATAATTTATGGCTACCTCTCGCATTTTAAAATACAACACGCGAATAAGTAATGATATTAGTAATAGGAACAGCACCGAACATTCTCTAATAATAGTTTGATTCCAAACGGAGCTCATCCAAAATTTTTAGAACTTTCTCGGCAGTTCAGCCACCGACCGAACATTTTGTAAAAACATTTAATACTAAATTAGCGTTTTGTTATAAGTAAGGATTTAAGTTCGAAATTTTTAACGAGAGTATTTTAAAATTTTGTTTTTACTGACGTAGCGAGCGACAGAAAAAGGCGTTGCCAGCCACGGGTTGGGGATCATTGCTGTAGAGAAACGGGATTTCTTTACGATCCTCTTACCCGAAGAATGAATTGATACATCCTGCTGTTTTTATTATTTAGTTGGTTTTATTTTATATTTGTAGAGCTGGGGAGAAATTCATTCTTAGTTTATAGGCCAAAAAATTTTTAAGAACGCGGCACATCGTTTTACCTGCCGAAGAGTTTAGGCCATTTTGAGAACCGGGAAGCCGAGACGTTCGTTATCCATGATTTTAAAATAATTAAGGTAATTCTTGTAGTGTCATTCCAAACATGAATTTCCAGCCGGTTTTTGTACAGTAACGAGCCAGGGTTTTTTTTTTTTATAGATTTTATTGTCACAGTTGAGAGGTGGATGGAGGTTCGGTGTTTGGTTAGAAAAGGTGCGCGTTAAATTTATGAGCGAAAGACTACTTCGTGGCCATATTGCAACGCCGCTTTCCGTTCGATCAGCGAGGTTAAATGACGTTGAGTCTGTTCAATATAGTTGGATGGGTGATCGTCTTCCGCGTTCGGGTGATGTAGCGACCCCGTAGATGGCTTGGATACCCCGCGTAAGAACGTAGGTTCCCTCCGTCACGTGACCCCTTTGCCGTTGCGAAGGAGGTTAAACAATACCAAACATTGTTAGTAGTGTTCATGAGGAAATTGTTCTTTGTCATCATAAACCAAGGAGTTGAAAACTACCCAACGATGCTGTAACGTTTCGGTACATTGCGTTACTGATCAACGATAAAAAAAATCTTTCCCTTTCGTATCCCGAACACGACAATCTAATTATTGGATTGCATTGTCAGTGTTTTAAGAAGCTCGCTTCCCACTCAATGTTATTTTTATTCCCATCCGTGGTAAAGGCGCCAAATGGGAATACTTATAATACTTCCGAACTTAATTTAACCAAACCTGGACCAAAGTGGGAAAGCCGTGGATAAGAATGGGAATGACGTTAAGTTGGAGTAAACCTTTTAAGAAGCCTCAAACATAGGCTGATATTTGATAGGCAACATTCGAATCCCATATTGTATCACCACAACGAAGTGGACTGATAGTTGTCAGGCGGCCCCGCCGAGAGTCGAACCTTGGACCTTCACGTTCCGTGTTTACAAGATTGTAACCCGGTAATTAAAACGGGGATCGAAGAGATCGATAAATTCCGCAATGGATTGTGTATTGCAGTGCTTTCTATTTAAAAATTTTCAACAACTCTAAATCCACTTAATACGCGCGGTTCTTTTTTTTTTATTTTGTTTATATTAACTTAGTAATTTGGTAAACCGTTTTTAATAATTAAATTGTTTTCGTCATTTTGTCTCTCACATCTGAGTCACATGTGACACACAAAATGGATTAAAAATTTGTGGAATGACACGATCGGGAAAGGATGAAAACTTTGAAACGTCACACAGGGAATGAATAACAGGATAGTGGCAGAATGTGTGTGTGTGTGTGTGTGTATGTATGTGTGTGTGTGAGAGAGAGAGAGAGATAGCGATAGCGATAGTGAAATGAGTAATAGATTGCCTCTCTTCGTGAGAAGATGCTTATACGTGTTAAGTGAAAGGTACACACGACGGGCTGTTTGTATACGATTGTTGCCTTTTGTAATATGAAACTTTTGTTGTGCTCTATGAAAGGAAGGGGGATAGCGAGAGAGAAAGAGAGAATTGAATCTAAGGTTGTATTCTAAAGACGACAAGAAGAGAGCGTGTCCTGGCTACAGGATATATATTGTAGGGAGTGCCTACCCAAGATAACATCTGATGACCGAAGATACGAAGGGGAGATGAGTGACAAAAAATGGGACAGGATCGGGGAAAGATAACGTGAAACCTCGACGATAATGATACGAATGAAATCTCTTCTAAACAAGTGACAAATATGCCGGTAACTTATAAAGTGTTAGAGCCTCTGCGCTCCTGTAATGCTCCCCTCTATTTTATATATATATAATATATATATATATATATATATTACTGTGCAAAAGTCAGAGACCACTATCGATCTAATAATCTTTAGATAATCTGTCGTATGAAAATTGGTTTTGATACTAAAATACATATTAACTAGAACCTCTGGTTCATATTAACGTATAACTAAGTTATTACTTAAGTGTACAAAGTTGTATAAGCTGGATGACCCTCTAGTCTGGATAAATTGGACTTGAGGGTTGATTCATTATATTACTTATAATGCATGTATTTAAAGATCTAGCGAACTACAGTATTACTGATGGATCTGCAGTAAATGCTCCTGAGCTATTGTTATATGAATATTTACAATTAAAAGTATAGACATATTCACTTAAATTCTGCAAAACAAATTTATCCACAACGTTTCTCATTATAATCCTAATTCATGCTGTTTTTTTTTCTTTCACAGGCCTAAGAAATGACAAAAAGTACAATTTCTGATGAGATTAGATATAAAATAACACAGGTCAACAAAAAAAAATATTTTTTTCGTTGCCAAGGAAATTCGTACGAATTTAGGGTATTTTGGGGTTGCTGAATTCCAAAATGAAAGTAGTTTTTCCGATTTGGCTCTAGTTCTTGAGATAATGAATACCCTCAATTAATAGGAAACGTAACCATAACGCGTGCATATGGGAAACTACCGGAACATTCTAGATGGTGAGACCGAATAAAATGCCATTATGTATTTCATGCGTTTACTTTTGTATGATTTGAGACAATTTCAATGCGATTTGTAAGTAGGCTCCGCCTGAACATTAAATTTTTTGCATTTTTACGTGTTTCAATGGGGTACCAATTATCTCATAAATTAGAGCCAATCTAGCAAAACCGATGTCATATTCGGAATCAGCACCACAAAGTTACCCCAAATTCACTCTAATATGATTGGCAATAAAATGAGTGTTGACCAGTGTAATACATTTGCATGGTGAGGGACTGAGTCAAAGAAAAATAAGTGAATCTACAGGCGTTTCCAAAGCTGGTGTACAAAAAATCTTGGCTCGTCACAGCTCAAATGGAACCCCAGCTGATCGCCCTAGATCAGGGAGGCCGTCTAAGCTTTCTCCATCTGATCTACAATATCTAAAGATTACTTCCCTTCGAGACAGACGCAAATCCAGCACTTCACTCGCAGCAGATCTCGAAAAAACAATAGGTGTCTCAGTTGATCCCTTTACTGTATGAAGGAAACTTAACTCAGTAGGTCTTAAAAGACGTGTTGCAGCAAAAAAGCCACTTTTAAGGAATGGAAATAAAGAGAGAGAAGAAAATGTGCTTTGGAACACAAGTATTGGACATCTGAGACGTACTGAATTAAGCTTCCTTCGTACAGTAGAAGGATCAACTGAGACACCTGTTGTTTTTTTCGAGATCCGCTGCAAGTGAAGTGCTGGATTTGTCTGTCTCGAAGGGAAGTAATCTTTAGATATTGTAGATCAGATGGAGAAAGCTTAGAGGGCCTCCCTGATCTAGGACGATCAGCTGGGGTCCCATTTGATCTGTGACGAGCCAAGATTTTTTGTACACCAGTTTTGGAAACGCCTGTAGATTCACTTATTTTTCTTTGACTCAGTCCCTCACCATGCATGTATTATTTTATATCTAATCTCATCAGAAATTGTACTTTTTGTCATTTCTTAGGCCTGTGAAAGAAAAAAAAAAAGCATGAATTAGGATTATAATGAGAAACGTTTTGGATAAATTTGTTTTGCAGAATTTAAGTGAATATGTCAACACTTTTAATAGATCTTTAAACACATGCGTTATAAGTAATATAATGAATCAACCCTCAAGTCCAATTTATGCAGACTAGAGGGTCATCCAGCTTAAACAACTTTATACACTTAAGTAATAACTTAGCTCTACGTTAATATGAACCAGAGGTTCTAGTTAATATGTATTTTAATATCAAAACCAATTTTCATACAACAGATTATGTAATAGTTATCAGATCGACAGTGGTCTCTGACTTTTGCACAGTACTGTGTGTGTGTGTGTGTGTGTGTGTGTGTATATATATATATATATATATATATATATATATATATATATATATAATTAGTAATTATTACTTCATTTTTCTTCCTCAGATACCCTCCCCCCAAACCTCAGGTGAGCGGGGGCCACCCTGCCTCCATCCCCAACAATAACAATAATAATAGCAGTAGTAGCAAGTTCAGCAGCAAACGAGGTACTAGTATCTCCTCCGGTACCGTAACACCGGTGAACGGTACCTTATCTAAACCGGTGTCTCCACCGGTTGTACCGGATCTCCACCAGAGACAAGACGTGGTGGTACACAGTCCTAACAGTCAAGAGGAGATGAACAAGATCAAGAGATACGAGGTACGTACCGAAGAGTTACATATCTTACGAATGTTTTTAGGAAAGGTAACGTTCATAGCCCATATATACCCCCCCCCCCCCCCCAAGGAAGTGGGGATTAGGGGCCTGAGCCTGAGCTGCCTTAGCCACAGTCAAAGGTGGGGTGACCGGCGCCCCGCTTCGCCGTGACGTAAGATACAGAACGCAAACCGCCCAGCTGTAGGCAGCACTGGGGTTCAAACCCATGACTCAACGGAGTCTCAGCACTGCCGGATGGCGCCCCCAAACGATCCAGCGACGAGACTAATAATAATAGTTTTGGTGAATATATCAAAAGAATGAAAATAACCGAAAATGATGTTCTCAGGAGGAAATAAAGCAGCGGAGGGAGAGAGAAGAGGAGATGGCGGAGCTCCAAAGGAGTTCCGTCCGAGGGTCCCAGAAGCTGCAGGCCCTGGAATCCTACCCCTACGGTCCGCCACACGGGCCTTCCCAAGGGGCTCAGCCCCCGGCTACGGGGGTTGTAAACGAAGCCTTCGACCAGGAGGAGCTCAATGAGGAAGAAGAAAAAGGATCCTCTCCCAGTAAGTTATTGCTTGAAGTTTTCCCACTGCGTGAAGGAATCCATTTTCCATACCTATGGGGTTCCAGGAGAAATGGATTTTTTAAAGGATAGGATACAATAAGGCAGTATTTATCTTTCCTGAAGAGAATGCTTGTATAACTCAATAATCTGCTCCTCCCTTTGCAGGTATAAACGAGTTGATTCAGTCTCTCCAGCGCATCCAGAACGTGTTGAAGTCGAACGGTCACCGTATTAGCGAGGACATGACTTTGGTAGCGCAGTTGCTCGTCAACCCAGAGTTTCAGAAGGTTCTCGCCGTTCACAACAAAGTGCAGGAGACTTGGTGTCTCAATAGGCCTCCTACGCCTCTGACTCTCAAGGCGCAAGAACTCGTTAATGAGGTAAGTTCGACTCGTTAAAGTGTGCCCCCTTTTTGATCCTTGATCTATTAGAACTGATCATCTTCGCATTTCGGGGAGAAAAACTTTTTACATTATGTACTGTACACAATTTAAAGCGTAATTGTCTGAAATTTTGTGCCCATGTTTATCAACAGGTTTTTTTGGGGGCTTAAAAAGACTTCAAGTCAGTGTTGCTAATGCTTTAATTTATTGTACCAAAGTGGCCACATGGAATAGTTATCAAGTGATAATATCGGGTGATTACAAATGATCTTCCCGATTTTAAACATTTATTATGAAAAAACTAACAAAGCTACAGCGAAAAAGCAAGACATACGAATAAAGAAGAACTCAGAGTTTTATTTACGAGCTATTAAAGTTCAATATGAGCTCCCTTTGTGGCTCTGCAGACATCAAAGCGGTATTCTGTTTCCCTCCATACATTTTGTAACATATCATACTGAACTTTTCTAACAGCCTCGCGTATCCTTTCCTTCAAATGTTCCAAAGTTGTTGCCATTGATGGAACAAAAACTTTATTTTTGACGTAGCCCCAGAGAAAGAAGTCAAGTGGTTAGAGCTGGCGAACGAGCCGGCCAAGGAATGGGGCCCCCCATTCCCGATCCAACGTTCAGGTAATTGCAATTGCTCATTCAGGAATATTGTAATCTCAAAAGGAGCTTGTATTGAACTTCAGTAACGTAAATAAAACTTCGAGTTTTTCTTTATTTGTATGTATTTTCTTTTCGTTGTAACTTTGTTAGTTTTTTCATAATAGATGTTTAAAATCGGGAAGATCATTTGTAAATCACCCGGTATTTTGCGTGTTTATCAGCCATTGAAGTCTTCAATATTATTAGGAAATAGAAGAATATTTAACTATTTCTTATAAAAAAAAAAGAGAGATTTTGAACTGGAGTAATGCCAAGTGCCAAGAATCAGATGGAGTTCTACTCGTTCAAAATAGTTACCTACTGGATAATTAAAACGACTGAATTTTAGGGCGCCCGGTAGCTCGGTGGCGATCATTGAGCGGTGAGGCGCGTTCCCAGGTTGGTCGTTTTCCCAGTTATAGTAGAGTTCAAACCGAACAAATTGCAGTAGTTATTTTTTCATTCGTTAAAGAGAGGATAATATACTGAAAGTTGAAATAAGTACGAGTTGTACGTCATTTTTAGGGTCAAAGTTGGAGACGTTTTGCGTTTGGTAAAGCACCACTTAGACGGTTCCCATTAAATAAAAATGTCTGTGGAGCCTAAACTCTACATTGATACAAAAATACTTTAAATAAAACTCGTAGATAATTATGTTACTTGTAATTTACCTTTCATCAACTTAGCTCATCTAAGGTCACGAAAGACCAAAAATATAGGATTTTAAAGATTAATTTGAAAACTGGATTATACTGAATATGGATGATAATGTCTGGCCTGAACATACCTATAGAGGACCAAATGTGTATATGTGTGGATATGATCGGCAAAAATGGAGTCCACAAGTGAAAATAAATAAAATTAGGGGAGGTTTTTTTTCCTCCCCTTAAAAATATACAAACATGATGATGCTCTTAAGAAAACATACGACGTGCATAAACAGAAGTTAAGTATTTTTATTTTTATTCTGTACGACTGTATTATTGCTGGTCGGTATGTTAGCGAGTATTCTAGCTTTTTACAGTGGCAACGCTTTCCACCGACTTTCACAGGCACATCTTATCAGATTAATAAGAGCTTCCGGTGCTGCCCCAGTATTTGTCTCCATAAAGAGCATGATTCCATTTGAAACCTTCCATCTTTAGTCTAGAGCAGAGATGGGCATTTTTTGTCTTTCCATATATGTACTTGCAAGTACACTCGCAGCTTACGAAATTTTGCGTCTATTTGTGTCATAAGAAGGGATTTTGGATGGACTGAGGTGTTGGAAGAGTATAATTTTTCCTGAAATTGCCCAACCCTGAGAAAATGGTGTTCAAAGCTAAAGCGTTCCATGCACTGCGCGAGGGTAGGCTTTTCCACTTAGCATATACCTGTTGTAAAACTTCAAGTCCTGATCCAGCCATTATGTGGTCCATATACCCATGAAAACGCGTAGTTGTATGAAAACCACTTAAACGTGAGACTGTTGAATGTTTTTGGATTCGATTATTGTTAGTGCCTTGAACCAAAGAGGCTGATTAAATGTTGCTACTTGTATTATACAATGTTAAACATGATCACTAGTGTATAGCAATACAGGTCATGTTAGTCGAGTGATAGGGAGAAACATAATGGAAGCAGCCCCAGGATAAATCCAGACCATGATGGCCTTAGATGCCTCAGGAATAGGGATATCTTGCATAGATTTGAGGTCGCAGAGCATGAGTCCTCAGTTTCCATATCTAATAGCTCATCATAAACGAGTCTTGATAAACTACCATGCCATTAATACGATTTAAGTGAGCCAGTTCAGTATCAGTTACTGTCGTGCGAAGAACAATGCTAATTATTTTCTTAGTAGGAGTAACTCCAGCTATCATGCCCAATCCAAGAAATGTATGGACGAGTGTTTGTATAATTGTTTTTGTGAAACTATTTCTTAACGTAATAACGTCGTAGTTTCCACATGGATTAGTAAATATGACTTTCTTGCCGAAATGGCGCCTTAGCTTAGCTTTCATATATTTAGCAGTATATGGTTCAAACCCAGTCCCTTTAAAATGATTCTTCAGAAGTTCAGTTAAATCATTAACAAAGATTAAATGTAAATGCCCCAGCACTCACCGACTCCCTGCGTTGTATAGGATTTCACGTGTTCTGAAGTTAACGTAGCACCTTCTATGGTACTTAACATCTGCATTGTAAATCATAAGCAAAATTATAGCGTGATTTTAGTTTTTAACCCACTCATCATTACGATTATCGCGCGTTATTAGAATTGACGTCTTTGTATCTTCCCTAATGAGAATTTTTTTTTTTTTTTAAATCACGTTTCCCCATAGTGATTTATACAATTACTTTTACACGTTGTATGGACATACTGTCCTGGATTAACTAATACCAATCTCGTTCAACACTGCACACACCCATTTTAGTTGAGATACTGCGATCCTGAGTTAGGTAAGGGCACTTGATGCAACGATGTTGTTGAAGACGCCAATATGTACCTGAAAATAAAAAATGTATATCAATTATGGAATATTATTAAACATGTGGAAAAAATTTCATTGCCTTAAATGTACCAACGTAATTTTCCGTAATTTTCCATAATTTTCCATAATTTTCCATATTCACAACCAACCACCTCGCATTCGTTTTCCTAAATCCTATTTCTTTATTTACCTTAGATGACCATAGTTTATGATAGAAAGTAAATTATAGGTCACAATTATCTACAAGCTTTGTTTAAGATGTTTTTGTGATAAAAGTGCAGTTCAGGTTCCACAGACATTCTTATTTATTGGGAACGAAAGACTTATCCAACTTTGACTCCCAAAATGATGATGATGATGTAGGGTAATGATAGACTTGGTTAACCTTCTTCGCAACATCTAAGGTAATATGGCGGAGGCGAACTACTACAACCTTGCGTGCGTGGGATCCGAACCTCTGGTCACTACATCATCTGGATGCAGAAGACTATCTCCCATCCAACTATTACCCAGATCCAGTGGCGTACTAAGGGGGGTGCGAGGGGGGGGGTCCGCCCCGGGTGACAGCCAGGAGGGGGGTGCCATCGGGAGAGTTGAAATACCAGTACAAGTTTTCAAACCAAATGAAAAATTTGCCAAAGTAAGAAAAAAAATTTAAAAATGTTCAAACTATTACAACAGCTTAATGTTAATTTCCACTATAAGATAAATTTTTATTTTTATTGGCAATACAAAATTTACAAACGAAAAATTAAATATTTGATAAAAATTACATCGAAAGGCGAACGTTTGTTGACGTTTTAGTCATCAGTTTGTTGAGCATAGCCAGCTGGCTGGCCGCAACTGACATTCCAAGTCTTGTTCACTGGACACTGTGACTCCACATACATGAGGTATGTTTCATTAAATAATTATGATAAAGCATAAAGTGCATATGGACTGGACATAAACCTGTGCCGTGGTCAAGGATATGACAACGCTGCAACTATGGCTGGGATTCATGGTGGTGTTCAGTCAAAGATCAGAGAGATTAATCCCAAGGCTTTGTTTGTGCCTTGTGCAAATCATTCTCTGAACCTTTGCGGAGTGCACTCATTTAGAAGTGTTTCTTCATGTGACTTTTTTTGGAACCTTGGAGAGTCTATTCCTTCTTTTCAGTCTCAACTCATCGATGGGAAGTGCTGATGGAGAATGTAGGCATGATAGTCAAAAGACTTTCCCAGACAAGATGGGAGTGCTCATTATGACACTGAAACAAGTGAAGGCAAATTTTGAAAAGCTGACCTCAACCCTTGAAGTACTGTGCGATCCCAAAGAAAATGTGGACACAAGAGGATCAGCTCAGATTTTACTGTCTGCTGTATGTGATTTCTCTTTTTTCAGTTACCCTTCTTTCTGGTGTGAAGTCCTGGAAGAAATTAATCTCTCACAAAAGTATCTGCAAACAGTTGGAATCAGCCTTGAAAAGTGCATTGTGAAGCTCCAAGCTCTAAAACTGTTTCTTGAAGATCAGCGCAATGAAATTGTGGAGAGGGCCATTCATTATGCAACTACAAAGTGTGAAGAAATGGACATTTCTATGGAGAGAAGAAGGAGAGTAAAGCTCCGAAAAAGGATGCCAGGAGAGATGGCAAAGGATGCTGGTCTCACATTGCCAGAGGAAGTAAAAAGGGCTATGTTTGAATGTCTTGATCGCTTTCATCAAGAATTGGAGATTCGTTCTAAGACAATGGATCAAATTCTGTCAATCTTCGCTGTTATTCAACCAAACACTTTGGTTGTTGCAACAGAAGAACTTCGGAAGTATATTCCAAATTTGACTCAGATTTTCGATGAATTCTATGATGAAGATATCAGTTGGAAATTGGACGACTTCGGAGACATTTGGAAGCTGCCAAAATCAGCGTTGAAGAGGCAAAGAAATGGGCAGCATTGCAGTTTCTGGAGTTTATTGTGAAATAGAATTTTTGTGAATCTTTGCCAAGCTTGTCACTGTGTTTGAGATTCTTTTTGACTGTCTGTGTCTCTCTTGCTTCATGTGAAAGAAGTTTTTCCAAATTGAAATTGATAAAAAAATTTCTTTCGCTCGACCATGAGTCAGACAAGATTGACAAATCTGGCTTTACTTTCAATTGAACATGAATATGCAAAGAAGGTGAATTTTGATGGTCATTGATCAATTTGCAGAAATGAAGGCTCGAAAGCAGAGACTGAATCCTCTCTATTTACCTCTGAAGAATAGGCTGAGCGATGAGACTGGATTTCCTGTGTTTTTTGTATAAAATAAAATGCAGTATTACCTGTTGACTGAATTTTTAATGTCCTGCATTTTTCTTATTTCCAATTTGTTTATGACAGTACTGTACTGTTTAAAAATCTACTCGCAAACAATATATTTATGGGAGGTGCCAAAGGAAGGATCTGCCCCGGGTGCCAAATACTTTAGGTACGCTGCTGCCCAGATCCAGTGTCGTTTAACTTCGCTGATGGACGGGAAGCGGTGTTACGACACTGGCCACGACGTAGCACTGAAAATATCGTACAACTTAAATTTATCTCGGCTTTTAATACGTTATTTTACTCGCTTCAAGGACTGAAAAACAACCAATGCGTAACTATTACAATTTGTTCGGTTTTCATCACTAGATTGACTCCACTGTTAATGGTCGGGCTTAAGGAACCCTTAGGGTGCACTCGCACTCACCCCAACATTATGGGGAAAGGAGCTTCTTGGCTTAAAATAAAAAAAAATACTCTATTTTACCTTTTCCACCACCTTCGAAACTTTAGCTTAATTTAGTAATACATCGTTCAGTTTAATAAATCCCCGAATCTTCTTCCTTCAGTGTATGGAAATCCTGAACGGTAGTTCGGCCCCAGAGGCGCTTGAACTATTGCAGGTGCTGAGTAAATACCCTATGGAGGGTCTTTTTTACGCTCACGACAGGATAGCGGACTCAGAGCCTCCCTTGGAGGGGGCTGGAGCGGAGCAGAGCGTAGATGTGGCCCCGGAGGAGGTGATAGAGAGGGAAACAAACTACCCCGAGGAAAACGTTCGCATCGTGAGGATAGACAAAACGAATGAGCCTCTGGTAAGATTTATTTAATTGTTATTGTCTATTGTTCACTGGCTAAATAATCAGCATTTTTTACGCGTAATTTCCTTTGACGTATTCATTAGTGCTATGTACGAGTATGTTAAATATTGAGGCAGGGAGGAATCTTTTTTTAATTGCCAACACGTTCTAATAGGCGGAGTAATGAGCTTTTGCTCGCATAAAGAAAACATTAACTCTTTTTCCAGTCCAACTTTATTTGGTAATTTCAAATATGAGAGTAGGGCATTTCATGCGAAATACGCTGCTGACTTCTTTTGTTTCAGGGGGCGACAATAAGGAACGAGGGCGACTCCGTTATCATCGGACGAATCGTGCAGGGCGGTGCGGCGGAGAAATCTGGTCGTTTGCACGAGGGAGACGAAATCCTCGAAGTGAACGGGATCGAGGTCAGAGGGAAGTCGGTGAATGATGTCTGTGATATGCTCGCAGGTGGGTTGCTCTTTGGTTTAGAGATAGACGCGTAGATAAACAAACGCGGACGTTTGAACAAACTGGTAACATTGATATAATGAAAGGTTTAGAATAGGAAGAGGTGTCGTCCTTATTAAACCTGTGGTTTTCTTAATTGCGCGATATTATTTTATCCAGTTTTACGCGTAATTTGGACTAGTTACTCCCTCGCTCATCCGCCTTAGAAGAAGGCATAGAGTCAAGTTTGATACTCATCCGCTGGTTAAAATACAATCCCACGTACGAAACATTGTATTTAATACTAACAAATATGTATAAAAGACCACAGAACGTTTTATTTAAAAAATTAATAGTAATTTTTTTCCAATGTTAATGAAGCCCAATTGTCGTATCTTCTAGAGAGAGTGCCTGCTATTACTTTAAATGTACACCTGGATGGTGTAATTTAGGGATGAGCAATCGCATCTTCCGCGCACAGTCGCCAGAATAACCCAGACTCAAAGTGAAGCATAATTTTTTGGATCTACGATTTGTGTTGTCCAGTTTCATTAGTTTAAGCGTGTATATATTATTTAGGACGCGGACAGCGACTAGGCTGTAGTTAATAGACTGTTAGGTTGTTCGTTGGAGAACGGATAGTAGAAAATAGATTGTTAGGGAATGGAACGGACCCATTTGAAATATGACTGGTTGAGAGACTGATTTCGGCATTCTTAATACAACTTACAAATATTTGCTTGGCTTTTCCCAAACTTCGAATGTATGAAATCTTTTGATAGGGTTGTGGGGAATGGTTAGACCATGAATAGGTCCATTTATTTCGTGCCGTACTTCGTGTGTGTGTGTTAATCTTTCATTCACGTTTTCATTCGCACTGTTTCAGGCATGACGGGAACGCTGACATTCATTATCATCCCGAATTCGCATCTTCCCGTAGTTCCTCCTCCGTCCCCCGTCCACGCAATGCACGTCAAAGCCTACTTCGATTACGACCCCGAAGAGGACCTCTACATTCCTTGTCGGTGAGTGCGCGCGCGCGCACTTTTTTTTTCCATGAACTCCTAATTGAATTAATTACTAATTGGTTGAGACACTTTTGTTTATTTAAAATTTGTGAACTTTTCGTAGTTTGCACGAATAGGTTTTCCTCTTTCTAATTTGTCCCTATTATAAAATAATGAAAATACTTTAAAAGCGAGAGTGGTTTTCAGTTTAAGACACCAAGTTAAAGTCAGTTTCTTTCTTACCGTCATCGTTTCCTCCTCCTCCTCCTCCTTCAGTGAACTTGGCATGAGCTTCCAGAAGGGCGACATTTTGCACGTGATGAACCAGCAGGACCCTAACTGGTGGCAGGCATACAGGGACGGAGAGGAAGACCAGTCCCTCGCCGGTCTCATCCCGTCTAAGTCATTCCAGCAGCAGTAAGTCTCGTTTCGCCATCGCTGGTCTTAATGCTAAAAACCCTTAAATACTGTAGTTCTTAACACCCGAGTCTCGTCACATCGTAAGAGTGTACGAGTGTGGGGGTCAACATCTCTGGCGTCGCAACAGCTAGTCATTGACGCCAGAGTAAGGTGAATGTCTTTGTCCATTTAAGTTATGAATGTTGTTGCGATTGTTCGCAGAAGAGAAGCGATGCGACAAACTGTTGTGGGCGACAGTAACAACAAAGAGAAAAGCAAAAAAGGAAAGTTGTTGTGCGCTAAAAAACATCAAAAGAAAAAAAAGAAAAAAATGCTTTATCCCAACTATAATGAAGGTAATTAGAAAGATACCCTTTATTTTTTTTATCTTTGGTTTCTTTTAATTTTTATTATTAAAATTTTATCTTCGAATTCTGTTTTAACTTTTTTTTTTTTTTTTTTTTTTTCATGTCTTTCCTTTCGTCGTGTTTTATTTAAATAATTTTAAAAAATATTTTAAAATAGTAAGGAGCAATTCCCCTTTACCCCTCTCTGGGGGGTTTGAGAGACCCATAGTAGTAGTTGGGGCTGCTAGGGGATCCGTTGCGCCCTATCACAGGAGGGTAGTGACTCTAAAAGTTAATCTACCCTCCTTCCCGTGCATTAGGAGAACTGCCTCACTACCTCAACTCCATTCTGAAGGGAGGAAAGACTCGATTGGTAGGCAGATTATGTTCATTCGATAGGCTGATACGGCTTGGTTGGCATTAATGCTTTCTAATTTAAGAGAATCGTATCGTCGAAGCAATTGTAGAAGGTAGTTTAGTAGATAATATGCGTAATGGTAGGAGGCATTGCAGTAGGTATATAATAGTGAAATGGTAAGGAAATTAGTCCAGCCTCGACTGCCGAGGATGTTTTTAGATTTAAAAGAAGGAAAAAATAAAGCTCTCTCCCTTTTTTTCCCCCCGCGTTCATGCACAGTTGTATTCCCCCCGACAGACTACGATGCCGAGGAAATTCTCACGTATGAAGAGGTCGCCCTCTATTTCCCGAGGGCGAATCGGAAGAGGCCGATTGTCCTCATTGGCCCTCCGAATATTGGTAGACACGAACTTCGACAGAAACTGATGGAGGACACCGAGAAATTCGCGGCTGCTGTGCCTCGTAAGTGTTTATTAAAGCCGACGGAATGGATGTCGATGTGATTCAAACGTGGTTGTAATTTGATAGTTGAAGATTTCTGGTCTAGAGTTCGCCTGTTGCGCCCGCCTCGTGGAAGGTGGCTTTAGTAACGGGAATTTTACTTTGGAGATAAAAACTAACTTTGGTAACTGATTACTGACATTTATTTAGTAAAAGTGGTTTTATTTCTATCGTTGTCACCTCAATGAGTGTCTACATCCTTCCGCAGATACGTCGCGGCCTAAAAGGGACCGCGAGGTGGACGGACAAGACTACCATTTCATTTCCCGAACCCAATTCGAGGCGGACATCTTGGCTCGCAAGTTCGTTGAACATGGCGAGTTCGAAAAAGCCTACTACGGGACGAGCCTGGATGCTATCAGGGCGGTGGTGAACTCGGGCAAGATCTGCGTCTTGAATTTGCATCCGCTCTCGCTCAAAATGCTCAAAAACTCAGATTTGATGCCCTACGTTGTCCTCATTGCGCCGCCGTCGCTCGAGAAACTCCGGCAGAAGAAACAGAAGTTGGGAGAGCCATTTAAAGTAAGTTCTCCTTCAAGGACAAAGTTGTTGAACAATGTGAAAATGTCTCTTTAATAAGTTTTTGCGAGAATTTTGGGAACTATCTTTTGCGTTATGTAGCAATCCGAACAACGGGTCGCTACATAATCTGAACGCAGCAGATGGGAAACCATCGGCTGCGTTCAGATTATGTATCGACACGTGGTTCGGACCCATGTAAAGCCATAGCTCTCCTCCATCATACGACCTTAGGTTGTAGAGGACGTTTAAACATTTTATTTCCCCTTCTCTACTTTGACCTTGGTTTTTAACAACCCAAAAATATCCCTTAAGAAAACCTTATAATTTCGCTTTTTCCTCACTCTAATACTATTTATTATATACGACGGATTACCTTCAGGAAGATGATCTGAAGGAGACAATCCAGAAGGCGCGCGAGATGGAGGACCAGTACGGGCACTATTTTGATTTGGTTCTCATCAACCAGGATGTGGAAAGGACTTACCAGCAGCTTATTCACGAGATTAACGTGTTAGAGAGAGAGCCTCAGTGGGTGCCCGCCGCGTGGCTCGGCAACGAACGTTGAACCAGGTCAGAAAATGGGCGAAAGAGGGTTCAACTTAAAAGGTGGTGGTGGTGGTGTGGCGGTAAATTGGAGTGAGGGAATTGGTGACTGAGGATTGGTAAAATTGAACTAAACTTTTGTTCCTCCTTTTCGGGGCCGCAGTCAGTTCAGTGGGGGCCTCCGTTTTTACAGTATATTCCGATACGAGGAATGCAAACGGTAATTTAACCGATTATAATTCTTTTCTCTTTCCAGAATTCTCATTTTGGAATGAATTTTTGTGCCAAGAAATAAGACTTCTTTTTTTTTAAAAAAATTTTATGCTCTAAAATCAAATTTTAATTTTTGTGTTTGAAGAAATCTTAATTAAAAAAGATTCCGTTTTATCTCGAGTGCGAAACGATGGATTTTAAACAATAATTACGAATAGTGGTGTTCATTGCGACAATAAAAAGAAAAAGTTTTAGAATTACAAACATTTTGGTTTTTTAAGAACTTTTTTTTAAGAAAGGAAACTATTTCAGTGGAAAGGAGAGATTTTATAAACTATTATTTCTGTGACTTCCTTTATCATGATATTGGAATAAATTCTTCCCCGATCACTATTATATAATAACTCCAGATGAAAACTGACCTATCAGTGCTTCACCCATGAACACGCAAATCTACCTTAACTTCTCTAGGAATATAGTTTTTTTAGAATATTTTTTTCTTATTTCTATTACCCTAAGTGTGATAAGTCTCTAGACCAAAATGTGCTATCTAGAATAAGGTTCTAGAAACACACCCTACTTTTAAAACCATGTAAATATTATAAATATATATATATATATTTAATAATTCTTAGTGTTTATTGATGTAAATATGCAGAATTTTTTTTGTATTGTATGATGGTTATTAATATAAAATTTTAACTACTTGTGACGTCATTAACGTTAAAAGTGAAATGGTTTTAGTTTTTAATAAAATTTTTATATAAACGTCATAATAGGCATTATTTTATATATATATACATATCTATATATATGTATAAAATTCCCCTTGTAAAAAGATAAGCTGAAACTAAAATGCCTTATTATTTATAAAACAAATTAAACGTTTCGCTGGGAGTGCAATACCCCTTCTCATAATTGAAATTAAATTGGTAATTGGGAACTCAATTAATTGTGCCATAAAGGTATAGCGACATTTTATGTTAAGATAGCAATAATATTTAAAATGACTACTTGGCAACTTTCAAATCGTTGTTTACAACCATAACCTGTTTTAAAACAACCCTGCCGGTACATACTCTATATCTCCCTCACCCCTCTTTATTCGTGATATATCATAGACGGTGTAAATACGGATTGAAGAGGACCCCTCGTTGTCATAGCGACCGTTTCACGAGTGCTTTCAAAATAAGCAATAATTTTTAAGTGGGAAATAAACTACTTACAAATCAGAACAATCTCATTGAAAAAAAGTGTTGCTGCTCCGTTGCCAAGGGAATGTATCCAAACGATGACTTGCTCCGTTGCTATGGGAACGTACCCATGTTTTGTTGCCAGGGAACGTATTCATGGGTGGACTTTTGTTTCTGTATTTCGCCTGTGACCACAACCTGACCTAAAGGTAGGCAGCACAATAATATACTAATTCTTTGTTACAATCTTTCACTGTTGTATCCCCGTCGAACGGTAAATATTTACAGTATATATTTAGAATCTAAGCATATAAAAACTGTATATTATTGTTATATTTGAAATAGCTGTTATTATTATTATTACTAAAACAGTCATTATATATGAAATTATGTATAATCCATGTTCAATGTAAATTTATCACCAAATAAAGTTTATTAACCCAATTCCCCCACATGTTAAATCTATTCACTGATCCCTACCCTTGCAATTCCCAGTTTTGTACATAATTATCATTGTTATGATTATTATCTTTGTTTGTGCTGTGTAGGAGATAAAAATTATTATAAAATTCCAATCCTATGAATAAATGTCTACATTCTGAACAAGTTTAATTAGTCTTTCGTGTACTGTAAGGCAGCCTTTCTCAACCTGTGGTACGCAACGCCTTCATATTAAATATGTGGTACACACTACGCTTTATCCAGTTGAATTTTTTCTTTATCTTCACATTTTTTTTTAGAAAAGAGTCGCAGTCAGATGGAAGATGTACATAAAAACTATTTCAGATCATTTGGATAAACTTGTCAAATTTAATGAGTGTTTTCCATCAGAAAACGATCCACGAACAGGATATTTTTGGGTGATGGACCCATTCATTCACGTTGATAATGAAACCAACAAGATCTCAGAGCAAGATAGTAGTATAGAATTATCAAGTGACAACCTTAAAAGAGCTATTCAAGACTCGGCCTTTGGATGTTTTTTGGCTGAAATTGGAAACAGAATATGAAGCGCTAACTAAAAAAGCTGTTGCCATTTGCATCAACCTACCTTTGTGAGCAGTCATTATCTGCAATGACAACATTAAAAACGAGAGAGAAACCGTTTTCAACTTGAAACAGCTCTTTTCAGAAATTACTCCTCGAATTGATAAGCTCGTCAGTGAATTACAAGCACAGCCTTCTCCTTAGAAGATTTGATGTTTTGATAACTAATTCATATTTGTAAGTATATTGATAGATACTGGTTTTATTGCTTAAAGTCATTAAACTTTATTATCCAATGATACTTGTATAATTGTAAATATATAATCTTTATAATGAATAAGGAAAATTTTACCATAGGCCTAATATGGTACATGTATGTAATGTATACATATAATTATCTGTATATGGCTTGAAGCTTAAATGTAAGTGCTCTTTCTGTCATAGTGGTACTTCGATTATTGGAAGGCGGCTTGAGTGGTACGCGAGATACGAAAGGAGAAACACTGCCATAAGGGATTGGCGAGAAATGTGTTATTCACAAATGCTTAGGTACACAGAATAAAATGAATATGAATTATTGCTTCGTTCGTATATCATTATGTATAAATTGCAGGGACAACTTATACCACTGAATGGAAATTGAGTGGCGAAGCTCCGGTGTTAAATAAGCAGGATATTGTTCTTCACAGGTGTCCAAGCTAGGGGGTCACGTTTCGGTGAGCGTGACCTGGTGACCGGAAATATACATGTATTAAACAGTTGGGTAACTTAGGAGGGGGGGGGGGATTGTTTTTGAAAGTCAGGAGGGTGTCACGTGCGCACGGTGACACCCACTTGGATCCACTACTGCATGAATACATTTTCAGACTATTTGTCCATTTTACACGATAACGTTTTTCTTAACTAATTTATATAAATATTCTTGTTTTAAATAGGAGCTATTATTATTTCAAATATTTGAACTATTGTAAACCTCAAATGCCTGCAAATCTGAGAAAAACGAGTTTACCTAAACCCTCCCATGCCAAAATCTTGTTCTCTCCAAGGAAGAGGTGTCTCGGCGTGCCATATCCCAACAACAAAGTTCGCAGACCACCATTGGTTGAGCTTCCGAACTGGGAGGTCCAAGAAACTGACTGAAAGAGACGAGGGTGTTGTGGAGAGAATTTAGCTAAGAGGTCGACAAAAATCGCCCACTCAAATATCTCTGCAGAATTAGAACAGATTGGAATTTCTATCTCCGTTCGTATCAGGCATATATTGGTGAAGTAAACCCTTTATGGCCGAATTACAACGGTCAAACAAGCCATTTCGAAGGCAAATAGTCAGGATTATTTTGCATGGACAAAGTGAAGACTGAAGAGAGGAAGGGGATCGATCATGGCTTGGACTTTCCTTCTCTGCAACATGACCAGGTCCATTTCATCGTGTTAAGCATCATGAACACGATACAATGTCTCCATCTTCGAAGGAGATCGTTTCGGTCATTAAAATAAGCAACGTCACCGGCTTAAAAAATAGACTTTTAGGTGTGTCATGTTCCCAAGCAAAGAAATACCAATAAGAAGCTCATCACAGTTACCCTCAGAATTGGCCGAGTTGTCCGGCAGATAGGGTGGGAGGGAACCTCATAATTAAAGCAAAATTTCAATGTCCTCGGTCCTTCTGATAGACCTATATAGACATTTCGTCAACGGAGAACTTTATTATTACACCTAAACCAATCCAACAGCTGTCAATAAAATGTCATGTTGAAAGAAATATTGTCAAATGTCAACCAGCTTTTGACGATAACTATGGGTATAAATTTAATGGATTGTATGGTGTGGGGGTTCCATTATGGTACGAAGAATCGTATGGAGATCAGGAATTTTTTTCTCCTCACTTTTAATGGGAATATTTTTTAACCCTTTCATACCCATAATATGGATTACTAGTCAAGAAAAAATGTGATTAGGTGTAACAGTGTTCAGGTAGCATTTGACGAATACTATTTGAAAGGATTCGGACATATTTGTTAATTTTCAAATGTCTTAAAAAGTAATATTAAAATTAAACACAAATACTACCAAAGATGTGTTCGAGTCACTATAAAGATTAAAAACAACAATAAAGAAAATGGGGGGATAAACGCAAATGACGAAACGAGAGCTTACATTGCCCTTAATGGTACGTTAGACGAGTTTGGATTCGTACCAAAGCCTTCCTCTATCTAGTCCGTTTATTATGGCATTATAATATGTAAATGTATGCAAAAGATTTGCCACAAATTTTCAAGTGAAAACTCAACAGAGTTGCCACCTCTGAGGGTTTGACCCCGAGTCTTGAGTCACCTCCGGGCTCCAAGTTCAAGTGTTACAACGTACTTTCAATCACTCACAAGCTTCAATAATTTTTTTCTTTTTCTCAGTTAAATCTCCAACACAGTTGTCAATCAAGTTTGTTAATTTACAGTTTTAAAACAGCACCTTTGAGACATTTTTCTGTGGGGTAACAAGTATAAATAAGTTATTTATAAATGGAAACGAAATACGTACAAATCTATTTCGTTAATTTTCGTTGTCGGCAAAACCTTTGAAACCATATTTAATAACCATATCACCAAACACATTGAAAGCAATTGATTAATCAAAGATCGGTAATATGATTTTCTTAAAAGCGCTCTACTGCCGACCTTATTTCATTCCTCATACACAGAATCCATCAAATATATTGACAAACTTGGAGAAACACGCACAATAGCCTTATTTGACGGGGTTTGGTTCATTCTTCCCTTTCTTCCTTTAATACTTCCTTTTCATCTCTTCTTTTATGCCGTAGCATATTAACTCTGGCGTTCCTCAGGGATTTGTACTACCTCCGAAACTGTTTCTTTCTTCATACCAGTGATCTCTCTACCACGATTAATCCTGTCCACTCCTATTCATGAGTGCATGACTTACCTGTACAACTATTCTATTGTTGAACCATTTTCTTCCAAAATTCATGCATACCACGAACATCTCTCTGGGACACACTTCCAATTAACAAACGGCCACGAGTCACACGGTCATAAAGAAAGTAAAAATCCTCCCTCTCCAGAAAATCCCCTAAAAGAATTCATGGGGTACAAGAAGAAAAAGTTTGAGAACCGCTGCTCTGAATAAAGGAAAACTGATAAATTTTCATATTAATGTCAATTAGAATTGAAATATTGCATTTCATAACTCATTTCCCATATCCAACTATAAATTCTCTTTTAAATTAACAACTTTTACTCGTGATATTTATAATTTATTTCTATTTTATATACTGTACTTATGCAAGGGGCAGTTTGAAAGTTTCTGAACCATTACAGCAAAACTAATACAGCTATATTACACCAAAATGTGTCCTAGTATGTCTTTCAACCACAATACACTTTTGCCAGTATAATCAACTTTGTGCCGTTCTCAGATGTAATACGGCCATTTTCACCTCTTCATACTGCCATATAACGTTACACTGCTGGGAAAATGTGGAAGTTTGAGGGCACCAAATAAGGTCTGTAAGGTGGATACGGAAACCGAGTCCAGTCAAAATTCTTTATTGTTTCTTGCGTGCGAAGAGCCGTACGAGATCTTTCGTTGTCATTCGGGCGATCACCTTTCAGATGTGGATGCTTTCTCCGAGTAAGTCTTCAGTTTCTGTAGTGTATCCCAATATGTACAACACAGTGGTTTTAGGAAGCAAAAAGTCAAATTAACCCTTTCGCATCCCAGAATATAGTAGCCATAAACTTCAATGCAGAATGTGTTGCTTTGAACATTTGGGGACGGAGATGATGTGCGCCTCCATTCCATGCTCTGACGCTTTTCTCCTGGGTCAAGCTGGTAGACCCATGTCTCATCTCCGTCACAATCTGACGCAGAAAGCCGTCGCCTTCATCTTACCGAGCAAACAAATTTTGAGAAATGTCATAGCCTTTATGTTGTCCACTAAACAGAAGGAATCACTATAGCGAGTACACACACCTTACTGTATCCAAAATGTTCATGGATAATTTATTCAACTGTAGCTGACCCGATTTCTAGTTCCGTCATTAAGTCGGGTTTTCAATCCGGCGATCCCCCCATTCATCACCACGCCTGATGTTCACAACTGCTGACGGCGACCTACCAGATCTTGGTACCTCCTAAACAGAAGCTCTGCCTTCTTTAAATTTTCGATACCAATCGTAAACCTGTGCACGAGATAAGTAATTATCACCACAAAAAAACCTGCAAACGTCAGAACACATTTGCACAAGTTTCTTTCTACAAAAATTTGATTATCATCTGTTGTGTTTGTGCGACAGCCATTTCCAGAAACATTTATAAGTAGTGTTGCTATCTATCTATCTGCACTCGTTAAAGTTCCAAATGAACAGTTCAAATTTTTTATTTTTTTTAAATCTACTGTCGTTGTCTGAGAGCTTCCAGACCACCCCTCGTTGTTTGATAGGGTTAGCCTCCTTCGCAATATCCAAGGTCATATAACGGAGGGGACCTACAGCTTCACGTGGGACCCGAACCACGGAGCGCTACATAATCTGGACGCAAAAGACTGTCTCCCATCCAACTATTCTCCAGACCTAATGTCGCTTAACTTCGCTGAAACCACCCCTCGTAATTCATTATTCATATTAAACTATAAGTTCGTTCGTATAATCTAATTTATACTTTTTACTCATGATATTTATATATTGCATATTACTTAATCATAACTACCGATGAAGCGAAATGTTTTATCTTTTAATCAATCTGAGAGCCCAGTAAAGCCTAAAACTCAATGGGCAAATGAAATAAAAAATATAAATAGTTTAACCTTTGTATATTCTACGTTAAAATTAATGTAAAATTGTAATAATTGCATAGTATAAAATTTATTTTTATCGCTTGAATATTTTTTTAATCTTAAAAAAAAACTTCATGGGCAGTATATAAAAGACTATAATTAAACCCCTCTCATTTTGTCTTTATACCCAAAGTCAAGTGTTAGAGTTACACCTTTGGTCCACTACCTCGCCGGAAGGATTTTTTTGTAGGGAAGGAAAATGAAAAGGATGAAAGAGGGGGTAAAAAACACATTCACTGATAGGACTTCAGTTTGTCCGTTTAACCAAAGAATTATCCCAAAGATTGCGTCCTGTGGAAATGAATGAGAGAAAAATCTTCCTTCCCCCGTCAAAACGGGGCTGCAAAGCGTTTTCTCGACTCCCCAAACGGTGCGAAGATGGGAAAGGAGACTGTATGCTCGGCTATGTTAATGAAAAGGCTCGAATCTTCGGAATATTGCTAGTAGTACAGTTAGGGAATTCAGTCAGACGCTTGGGTACCTCCATGTTGGAGAACTCCACGGTAATCCGGGGTTCAAATCTTGTCCCGGACTTCAGATTTTAGAGAGACTAAAGAGCTGCTTTTATTCTTCCTTGGTGGGGTAGTAGTAGTAGTAATAGTAGTAGTAGTAGTAGTAGTAGTTCGGAGCCTACTTAAGGCTGTAGGTCCCCCTCGCTATATAACAGCAGTTCCAAAAGGAGGATAAACAATCCCAAATATTATCTTTTAGTATTACCTCTGTGGCACGATTACGGTGTCATACCCACGGCAAATATATCCATTTGTGTTTGATTACAAAGGGAGAAAATTTTGCTCCGATTTCAGTGTTGGCACCCGAAAAAAAAGAAGTCGACCCGATTTATCATTAGCAATGGATAAATCAATTAAGTCAAAGGGATGTACGCAATCATTCGAGCCATTTGAGCGGAAATCGACCCCTTTCCTATTGCTGATGACACGCGCGTACTTTACCTTAAATAATGGGTGAAAAATAAAATTTTTGCGAGAGAAAAACGTTATAAGCAACAAAACGAGAGAATCAATAAAATTCGGTAACTGCCGAGTGCATTCTAGAGCATACAATTCTGAAGAGTAGGAATCAGCGAAGCAACTGTTACAGAGGTGTTATTCTTTTAATGCGTAAAGAATCATTAGTGTACGACCGTTTAACCTCCCTATGGAACGATGTCTAAGGCGAACAACATAACCTACGGAGGAGGAGTCTTGGGATAAAGAAATTGAAATAAAGACTGTTTCGTAAACTTTAAGGTCACTGCTAATTAGCACACCCAAGTCCTTTTCTAAATCAGTCACCTCGATATTACTCCCCAACATCGAGTAGTCCGACTTCGGATTGGTGCAGCAAATGTGCATCACTTTGCATTTACCCAAGTTAAACGGCATTTGCCATTTTTTGGACCACTCTTCTATCTACCAAGGTCCGCAGGCAGTTCCTCGATCGCCTCGGGCGTACCAACATTGGCCCCAAGCTTCGTGTCATCAGCGAATTTGGCGATCCGACTGACGATGCCACCGTCGATATCATTTATGTAAATGATAAACAACAGCGGCCCCAAAACGGAACCCTGAGGAACCCCACTAGTGACCGAGGCCCAACCCGAACTAGCCCCTTTAATTACAACCCTCTGCCGCCTATTCTTCAGCCAGTTTTCAATCCACCTACCTACTTCCCCACCGATACCCAGCGCGCGCACTTTCGCCATTAGCCGGCGATGAGGTACCTTATCAAAGGCTTTCTCAAAGTCGAGATAAAGTATATCAATCGCCCTACTCTTATCATACTCACTCAACATGACGTGGAAAAACTCGAGCAAGATGGTGAGACACGACCTATGCCGTCTAAACCCATGTTGGGAGTCCCCAAGCAGCTTGTAGGAATCCAAATGGTCAACGATCCTATCCGCTATTATCCCCTCTAATAATTTACCTACAACTGAAGTGAGACTAATGGGACGATAGTTCCCTGGACTTTCGTGATCCCCTTTCTTAAAGATAGGGGTCGCATTGGCTTCCCTCCAATCACCAGGCACCTGGCCCGTCTCCAACGATTTGTTGAAGACTGTAGCCAGGTGGGGAGCCACCTGGTCGCGCACCTCCCACAACACTCTGGGGAGAAACTGGTCTGGCCCAGGAGCCTTAAACGCGCTCAGTTTCTCTATTCTATCAGCAACGACTGTCGCGGTACACCGAACATTAACCAGGCCAGCACCTTCGTGTCTGACGCCTGGCTCAGGGATGACGCGGGTGTCCTCCCTGGTGAACACTCCGCAAAGTACTCATTAAGCACATTAGCGATGTCCGCGTCGGAGGTCCGCAGTACGCCGCTTCGGTCCTTTAACGGACCTATCAGTCCTGTCATGCTTCTAATGGGCTTTCTACTATTAACATAACTGAAGAACTCCTTAGGGTTCCCCTTGCAGAGGCTTGCCACCCGTAGTTCTTCGTTACGTTTCGCTAGCCTAACCTTCGCCTTCACTTCCCTACACAGGCGGACATACGCTTCAGTGTTCTCATGGGAACGATTGGCCTTCGCCTTCCTATACGCTACTTTCCTATTTCGGATAGCCGAAGCGATGTCACGATTGAACCACTTAGGCTGCGTTGAAGCAGGGGTGACCGGTTTTGAGGGTATGGCAGCAGACTGCAGCACCATAAACTCGTCCCGGAATGCACTCCACACTCCCTCAACATCGCCGCCGACCTCTAATCCCATCTCACCTACGCTATCCCGGAGGCTAACAAAGTCCGCCCGCCGTAGATCAAGCTTACTGCCTCTCGAATTACTACGCTTCACCCGAGGGACGCACACATGGAACCTAATCAGACCGTGATCACTCCCGCCCAACGATTCGTCAACGGTGAGGCCAGTGACGAGGTTGTCTTCGGTCGTGAATACTAAGTCTAGAACGCTTTCGCCTCGTGTAGGCTCATTGACCCACTGAGTGAGGAAGTTCTCATCAGCAAAGTCAACTAGCCTCCTCCCTTCAGCATCAGCAGTCCTGTCTTCCCACTTTATGCCGCGACAGTTGAAGTCTCCTAAAACTACACACACCCTATCCCCTAGCAGACTACGGAGTTCGGTGTACAGGGCTGTATCCTCCTCGAGGAGGAGATGCGGAGGTCTGTACACCAAGATTAACCTATAGCTCGTCCCTCCCACATTCAGATCGACGCCAAGCAGCTCCCGTTCCGACCGGAACTGACAGTCAACCGGACTCAACGTGTCCCTGACGTATATTAGTACTCCTCCCCCCTCCCCACGGGTGCGGTCTTTGCGAAACATTCTATACTCGGGAATTTCGAACTCCCCAACGTAGTCCCTACGATCAGTATGAATCCAGGACTCGGTGATAGCAACGATATCCTGGTATTCTGATGCTAAGAGCGCCCGTAGCTCGCGAAACTTATTCCTAATCGACCTAGCATTAAAAAGCATTGCACGGAGGGAGCCTTCCCTATTCTGACCGTCCCCCTAGCACGACCCGTTTCCTGAACAGCCAGGGCTGTCGGGAGTTGAAGAGCCCCCTCACCAACGAGGGGGCAACTTCCGCAGGAGCCTGAGCCGCCTCCAACGTGGAAGGAGGGTCACCCACCTGTACCTGGACGCACCCTTCAGTTGAAGGTACGTCCGCCACCGGCTCAATATCATCTCTCCCCGGGCTCGACCTCACCATTCTGTACAAGTGCCGGTCGAGCAGCGCGCCTAACACACCTTTACCCTTGTTATTGAGGTGGACACCATCCCTCTGGTAAAGGTCCCACCTACCCGAAAATGCGTCGAACGTGTCAATAAACCTCACGCCCAGCGGGACGCACAAGTCTTGCACCCTCTCGTTGATGCCAATGACTTTATTGAGCGCGTGGTCACTGGCATTCATCCGCGGTAAAATACCCATCAACATTCCCCTGTCTGTCTTCAGTTTTAGATCATCCGCAAGAGACGATCTCGGTGATGATCCCTTCTGTAAGACCTACCCTACCGCCTTTGAGGAACAGGTCGTTGCCACCAGCGTGGACAACGATCGCAGTCCTCCGACTAGCCACGCGCAGCTTCTCTACCTCCTTCCTTAAGTGCGCCGTTCCCCGCCCAGGTAAGCACCTTACCTTCCTCCCGTCCTGGTTTGAAGCAGCAAAGTACTTCTCCTGGCCCCTGATCTGCGAGTCCCCAATCAAAACGGTGTCTTCCTCCTTCGAGCACAGGAGACTAAAGCGGTTGGAGGTCCTGACAGGGGCAACTGGGGTCTCAGGTTTCGGCTTCGCAGCCTTCTTGCCCGAGACCTTTCGATACCCGTCGCCACCCATAGACGCACTTACACCACCCGACCCATCCCGACCGGCAGCTACATCCTTCGGTTTCTTTGGGCCATCAGTAGGCCCCTTTCCACCCTTTTTCTTTATCGGCCCATTCCCACCCTTCTCTATCGGCCCCTTCTTTACGCCCTCCACCTTGCGCCGCGGTTCCGTGCATTCGACGTGGGTCGCTGGCGATTCCTCATACTGATTTTGTACCCTGGCCCCCGGTTGCATCTCTACCCTTTCTCCGCGGTCCCGAGCTCTGTCCAGTCCATCGCTGGACCGCCTTTGAACGGCAGCTATCCTATCAATGAGCTCCAGGGTGGGGAGCGCAGCCGCGTCAGTGACTGCCTCACCTCCAACAGCCGGTCTGGACGACTCGAGCCGCCGGACCCTCTCTCTAGCTTCTCGTAAAACCGCATGAGTTCGCAAAAGCGGCACATTCAGCCTTCAGTTTCTGCGGTCCAGTGATTGTAATTTTTTTTTCTCGAACTCCGAATACTCTGAATAAGATAAAGCGTTCTAGCAATGAAAACTATCAAAAACGTTCTGATCAGTATATAAAAAGGGGGGGGGGTGAATTCTTCCCGCGCGTAGACGCATCCGCCGATTTGCAAGTGATGTTCATCCCATCCAGAAGACTACACCTCTCGCTGCTGCCGCACCGACCAAGGGTCTCCCCAGGGCCGGACAGTCCCAAACGTGTCGCAGCTACCAAATGACAAACACTCGCGACGCAGGCGTCACGGATTTCCCGCCAGGAGCGACAGCGAGATGCAGCCCTTTACTAAGTCTTACTAGTCACTCACAAGCGGCCAGACTCTTAGAATCCAGTGTTCAAGGGATATCCCACCAGACCCAGAGGCTACACCCGAGAGTTTACGCTAGCCTGGCAGCCAGCTGGGCAGTAAAGCTCTCTCACCTAAAAGCAGTACAGCCAAGCACCATCAATTGGTCACCAAAGAACGGTCGCAGGGGGCTGGTCAGGCCATTACGCGTTAGGAATGGGCTTAACGGGGCACCATTCATCGCGCCCCTACGCCTGGGACTCCTCCATCCCAGTCTCTCACGACCTGCGAGCGTTAAATGGTGTTATTTATAGAGGTTCCAAAGCCTCTCTTCCCACGCATGAGGTAGCAGTAGGGTCCTAATAGTAAAAGAAGAGAAAAAGACTTAGTACTAAAAGAAAAGAGAGAAAGAGGAAAGAGAAAAGAGAGAAACGAAAAAAACGAAAAAAAAGATAAAGAAAAAAGAAGAAAAAATAGAGAAAAAAAGAGAGAAAGAGAAAAAAGAAAAGAAAAAATAGAGGAAAAAAGAGAGAAAGAGAAAAAAGAAAAGAAAAAATAGAGGAAAAAAGAGAGAAAGAGAAAAAAGAAAAGAAAAAATAGAGGAAAAAAAGAGGAAGAGAAAAAAGAAAAGAAAAAATAGAGGAAAAAAAGAGAGAGAGAGAAAAAAGAAAAGAAAAAATAGAGGAAAAAGAGAGAGAGAGAAAAAAGAAAAGAAAAAATAGAGGAAAAAAGAGAGAGAGAGAAAAAAGAAAAGAAAAAAATAGAGAAAAAAGAGAGAAAAACGAAAAAATAGAGAAAAGAGAAAAAAAAAGAAAAAAGAAAAAAGGAAAAAAAGAGAGAGTGTGTGTGTGTGTGTGTGTGTGTGTGTGTATTACAAGGAAAAGAAGTACCTCAAAAGGCCTTGTGGCCCATACTGAGGAGGTACCAATGGCAACGGGTGCCAGGAAAAATTTTCTACACCCTCAAATAGTGTGCAAGATTTGGTCTAACCTTTTCTTGAAGTGATCCACATAGGAACTGTTCACAACTTCTGAAGGTAAACTGTTCCACGTGTCATAGATCTTATACGTACAGTAATTTCCACACTAGTCCTACTGACGATGCCACCGTCGATATCATTTATGTAAATCAGGGCTTCTCAAACTTTTTTCACTCGCGACCCCTTTGGATCAGACAAATTTTTTCGCGACCCTTCACTCAATGTCATAAAAGCAATAAGTACTAACACTATATTTATGAAAAAAATAATATTTTCAAATGTTTCTGCGACCCCCAATAATATTTACGCGACCCCTAGTTTGAGAAGCGTGGATGTAAATGATAAACAACAGTGGCCCCAAAACGGAACCCTGAGGAACACCGCTAGTGACCGAGGCCCAACCCGAACTAGCCCCTTTAATTACAACCCTCTGCCGCCTTTTCTTCAATCCAACTATCTACTTCCCCACCAATACCTAGCGCGCGCACTTTGGCCATTAGCCGGCGGAGAGAGAGAGAGAGAGAGAGAGAGAGAGAGAGAGAGAGAGAGAGTTACAAGGAAATCTACAGCTTTAAGCAAGATTCGAACCACGGGTCGCTCCATCATCTGGAGTGGACGCGGAGGAGCGTCACCCATCCAACTACAACCCACACCCAATGTCGCTTAACTTCGCTGATTTGCTGGAATCATTAGGATAACACTAAAATGAGATGCGCAATGCAAATAGTAAGGCATGAAGGTAAACTGTTTACAATGTATAGTATAAGTAATAGTATTCTGAATGAACACCTTATTTCGTTGATAAAATAAACAATATCCTCAAACTTTGTTAATAATTTTTCTTTTTAAACACGAAAATCCAATTTGAGGAAAAAAAAAAAAAAATTCCAAATCGAATTACCTCATTTTGTTTAAGACAACGTCATTCATTTATTACACTCGCACAAACCTAAAATGTACTCAATAATTCCATCATAATTAAATTGAAATTATTTAAGGGGATAATAATAAACTATGTCGTGATAATAATTCATAAAGTACGTCATACAAATTAACTTTATGACACGCATTCTAATAATATACATATATATTAGTGTGCGTCTATATATATGTATATTTTTTACACCCACACTACTGATAATAATAATGATAATAATGTTTAAAGAAGATTTATTTGCTGATCATGCACGCTCTTAATTAGCTATTAAAAACAACCTCTTCTTAACTTGTTAACACAGCTCAGCGCACAGAATGTATTTATGTATGGAGAGAGAGAGAGAGGAGAGAGAGAGAGAGAGAGAGATGTATTATATACAAGTTAACAAAGACCCTAAGATCCACTCTAGGTTAGCTCAAGAAGTTAAAAAATTAGAAATAGGAAGGAGATATAGGAATGAAAAAAGACCACCAACTTGTACTATGCTTACATTTATAAACGTGTAAAACTTTCACGCGGGAATATTACTAATAGTAAAATATAAAATGGACAAAACACCCTCCTTCCTTCGCCAGCCACTGTTGACAGAAAATAATGGTAAAAGAAGATTCATAGGAGAGTAGGAAAAAGTATAATGAAAAGAATAGCTTCAGAGTTCATTCACACCATGCGTACACTTATTTCGTGTACTCAGTTACGCATTATAAGACAGCGGAAAATAAAGGATACACGAATACTAAAATTACTAATCTAATCTCCGTCATGCATTTTTTTTAAAGGAGAAAGAGAGAGAGAGAGAGAGAGAGAGAGAGAGAGAGAGAGAGAGAGAGAGACTCGTCTTGTAACACGCTCTATTAACGAGTGCAAAGTAAATGATCTCCCAGTTCCAGACGAACTTTTAACCCATCTTCAGCGTCAGTGAGGAAGGAGAGCGAGTTAGAAGTTGCCTTTGGTTTCCATATCAGTTTTTATTTCTCATTTGGACGTCGCCATTTTTTGTTCGAGACTGGTTCTTCTTCTTCAACATTAAAAATAAAACACTGATTCGTGATAATATCTCTTAACTGTATATAGTGTACACTCTTCGCATAGTATAGTGTTAATATATCTACAGTATATAGAACAGATACCTTAAAGAGTGTGTGAGTGTGAGAGTGTGTGTGTGTGTGTGTAAAATCTGTCATGGATGACGACGGTTGAAACATCATTTTATGACCAGTTTTTAGGATTACAACTCCGTTTCAAACAAATTGTTTGAAGAACGAACAGTGCCAAAGAAAAAACAATAATTGGTTTAAATTGTATCAAAACGGGAAGTGATAATGACGAAAGTCTCCCATATTAAATAGTGATAAAAACGATTATATTTTATTCAATATTTTGTGCACAAAATTGGCAAGTGAAAATAGTTTAACCTTGATTAAAAAAAAAATTAGAACTGGGTAACGCTATAATATATATATATATATATATATATATATATATATATATATATATATATATATACAGGGTGCTTCAAAAAATATTTCAATACTGTGTATTTATTATTACTACTACTATTACAAACCAAGCAAATAAACACAAATACTTGCATAAAAAAAAATTAAGTGGTAAGCAATGACATATTGGCGCATACATGTGGTAAAAAAAAATTTTAGCACCCTGTATATATATATATATATATATATACTGGGTGATTACAAATGATCTTCCCGATTTTAAACATTTATGAAAAAATTAAGTTACAGCGAAAAGCAAGACATACAAATAAAGAAAAAATCGAAGTTTTATTTTCAAGCTAATGAAGTTCAATATGAGCTGCTTTTGTGGGTCCTTTTGAGGTTACAACATTCCTAAATGAGCAATTACCTAATCCTTGGATCGGGCGTGGGGCGTCCATTCCTTGGCCGGCTCGTTCGCCCGATCTACCCCCCATCACTTAACTTCTTCCTCCGGGGCTACGTCAAAAATAAAGTTTTTGTTCCATCAATGGCAACAACTTTGGAACATTTGAAGGAAAGGATACGCGAGGCTGTTAGAAAAGTTCAGTATGATATGTTACAAAATGTATGGAGGGAAACAGAATACCGCTTTGATGTCTGCAGAGCCACAAAAGGAGCTCATATTGAACTTCAATAGCTCGTAAATAAAACTCCTTGAGTTCTTCTTTATTCGTATGTCTTGCTTTTTCGCCGTAGCTTTGTTAGTTTTTTCATAATAAATGTTTAAAATTGGGAAGATCATTTGTGTATATGTATATATACTCTATATCAGAGCATTTTTCAACCTAGTGAGTGGGCGACATGAATGTCACCCAGTGAAGAAAATTTGTCGACCAGTAAATTAAATTTTAGGGTACTGGGAGACAAGGAATTTTCAAAATTTGTAAAAATAGAATTGTCTTGGGAGTTGTCTTGGGAGCATTGTCTTGGAAGCCATATAAATACATATAATACACGCACATATGCCACAATTAAAACTGTTTATCCTAAATGTAAATATGAAATTTACATTGAATATTTATATATAGATAATGCTAGTGTTATTTCAGACCACACGGGGGGGATGGTGGCCTGATTAGGGAACATCCGGATCCATAGTATCCTTAATCCAGGGGTGTGCTGGGACCGGTTTTCGCCCGAACCGGTTGTTAAATTTTGATTGGATCACCAAACCGTTTGTTTGTTTTTAACAAATATTTAACAGTCAGTAGAAATGTATTTATATCTAAATTTTTTTTCATTTTTTCAGGATTTTATAGAAAAATATAGGTATGACAGTATCACAAGCAGTGGTCGTTTCAATATTTATTTATTTTTTGATGAAAAATTAGTTTATTTTTAGGTAATTATGTCATTAGTGAGTATAAAGAATGTTAAATAATTTCTGCCAAAATGTTACAAAATGCTGTTTCGAAAAGCTAAAATGCGTTGGCTTCCGGGGGCTCCGCCCCGGACCCCGCTGGGGAAACTACCGCTCATCCCAGACCCCCTAGCTTAATGACTGGCGCCATTGGCGCTCGCCGATTACACCCCTATCTGTATCAGAACCGGTTGTTAAGAAATTGGCAGCACACCCTTGCCTTAACCCCCACCCCCCACCCCCACCTTCCCGATCTGCCTTTGTCGCCCAGTGGGAAAAGCTTAGAAAATGCTCTGCTCTATATATAATGCAAACCCCCAAGAAAAAAAATTGTATGTGAAATTCATCCCATATACTATATATATATATATATACACACACACAACACACACACAGGGTGTTTCATAACATGTGACACACACTTTCAGGATGGATTCAGGACCTGAAAACAATGAAAAAAGTTTATATAAACATATGCCTGAAATCGCTTTGTTTCCGAGTTACAGCCCGTTGTGTGTTCCAGCAAGTGTCCGACTTACCTTTAAAGGAAGTGCTCAAAATGACCGCCTTGCGCTTGAATACCCGCCTGAACACACCTCGTCACAGGCTGCCTGACGCGTTTAAACATTCCAGGTATTGCTCGGATTTCCTGGCATCCTTGTTCTACACGTTGGCGAAGCATTTCAACGTTGTCAATGGGTGTCACAAACGATGGATTTCAGATGACCCCCACGGGTAAAAATCGAGTGGATTCAGGTCCGGGGAGCGAGCAGGACACGTAATGGGCCCTCCACGGACTATCCATTTATCAGGGAAATGGTCATCCAAATAGTCTCTGGCTACTCGACTAAAATGAGGCGGAGCGCCGTCATGCATAAACCACATACGACGTCGGACACCAAGAGGAACTTCATCTAGTAAATCGCTTAAAATTCAGTGGTTCCCAAACTTTTTGAGTCATTACACCATTTTCACACAGATACCTTCAAAATGACCCCAATCCTACATGTACCCAACGTAAAGCCAGTACCAGGGTTGCCATGTCGTTTATTTATGCACTTTCTGTACTTTAGAAGTGCTTGCAGAGTACCAAATTACCCCAATGGGTTAATTTACCCATAGTTTTGGAAACGCTGGCTTAAATCATTCCTTAAAAAATTGGAATAGGATTCTCCTGTTAATCTTCCAGGCAAAACAAAAGGACCGATTAAGTTGTCGGCAATTAGTCCTGCTCATACACATTGATACTAAATTGTTGTTGGTGCCTTAACTTGATGATGGCATGCGGATTCTCTTCGGCCCAGTGATGAGTGTTGTGAAAATTGATCACGCCACTTCTTATGAAGGCAGCCTCATCAGAAAACAACACGGAAGATAGAAAAAGAGGATCGCGAGCATACTGTTGAAAGAACCAAGTACAAAAAGCCTCTCGTGGTGGGAATCAGCTTCAGTAAGGCCTTGTACTCTCCGAATGTGATATGGGTAAAGCTGTTGTTCGCGTAAAATTCTCCACACAGTTGTGTATCTTACACCCTCTGCTGCTGCTATCCTTCGGGTGCTGACACCAAGATGTTCCTCCACATGATTCAGGACCCGCTCCTCCAACTCAACAGTTCTGGCGCTGATTGGTCTACCACCATCTGAAACTCGCTTGTTGAATGATCCTGTATCACCAAGACGCTCGTCTATTCTCTGAAAGGTCTTCTTATCTGGCAGACGGCGATTCAGAAACCTTTCAGCATACAGACGTCTTGCTGCGGCTGCATTACACTCGACAAGTCCATACATGAGATGCATGTCTGCTATTTCTCGGTTTGAATAAGCCTCCATTCTCACTTCAAATGCACACTATCACTGAATAGCACAAAAACGTTTAAGGTTTTTTTTTCACTGGACTGCACTTATTCACGGTAAGAAGTTACGAATACAAACAGTGAAACACCGCGATGCACCTGACTGACTGACTGATGGCTCTACACTCAACGATATTGAAACAGGTCAGAGTGTACGAAACTTTACAATTGCAAGGCCATACATGAAATAAGTCTCGTACACACAAACATTGTCAGCAAGCAGTGTTTGTAAACAGTTTGCGGAAAGAATTGCTGAAACACAAAACAGGCTGTAACTCTGAAACAAAGCAATTTCGGGCATGTGTTTATATAAACTTTTTTCATTGTTTTCAGGTCCTGAATCCATCCTGAAAGTGCGTCCTACATGTGCGTCCCACTCGCTCGTTGCTGTTCCGTGCGTTGGTCTTTCTTCACACGAAGATCAAGCTGGTGGCCCCACCTCTAGCCCTGGCTTGGTGAAGGAGCAAGTTGCTTTCTTGCGCTCTCCACCATACATAGCCAGGTACACCCGGCTCATCTGGTACTGTCCTGAGCCAGGCATCTAGTTTTCTTTCGAAGACTTCAACTTTGACCCCCATAACGTTCCTGAGGTCATTTGGAAGCTGGTTAAAAAGTCTTGGTCCCCTGACAACCAAGTTATTTTCCTTCAGTGTTAAAAAGGTCACTCGTCGGGCCTTTAATTTGGAAACACTACACATTCTGCGTTTCCTATTTTCTAACGTTGTTTGGATGGTAATTGGGTTTAGTTTTAGGTTTGGTACCAGTTTTTCGATCATTTTCCATATGTAGATTATGGTGTACCTCTCTTCTTTTCAGGGAGTACAAATGTAGTTTACGTCGTCTAATGATAATCTTAATAATATTTACTAAATGATGGAATTGTAATTCGTTTACCAATTGGGGAAACTTTTTAAAACGATCGTCGGACTATTCCAAAAAACATTCTCCGTAAAGGGTTCTCTAGACACCCCCCCCCCCCAACTGAACTTTCTGAATAGGAAAAAAATCTCGCATACAAGCACCAAAAGAAAAAAATAATAATAATGACCACAAAATTATTCTATCTTTCGATCCTTTTCGGACTTTTATTTGGCGAAAGCATTACCACCGAAAACGGAAAAGAAGTGGCCTACCCAGTAGTGCTCCACCTGAAAGAGTAAGAAGAATACTAGAGGAGATAATTGATCCATACGGTAAGCTTTTCTCACGTGGGCATATATTCGGGCACAGTTGATTTAACTGTGGTTGTAACTAATGCCAAACTGCATTTTTTATTTTCGAAAACATTCTATAAACTATTTGGTTTATTTAATCTAATTTCGTTCGGTTGTTTAACCTCTCCAATGACGACAAAGGATACGCGAGAAGGAACCTATTGTAGCTGTATACCCGTACGTGGGATCCGAGCCAAACCACGGGTCGCCACGTCATCTAAACGTTGAGAACGGCCACACCCATCCGACTAATAAACATACGAAACGTCGCTTATCCTCGCTGACCTAACGAAGAGTAATATTGCAATGCGGCCACGACGTAATCCCGATGTCCAATAAGTTCTAACCCATTAATTAAATAGAAATATAAAGCTTTCCTCTTTTAAAAAAAATGTACAGTATAGTAATTTTAACAACGTGTGTGTGTGTGTGTGTGCGCGCGCTCTTTAGATACTTAACTACACCTATACTTGAATGGAAGGCTGGAAGCTTATCCTTAAATTTATTCATTATTATTAATTTTTACAGGACTTCTTGAGAGAGCCAAAACTGACGTCATTATTCCCTCAGCATTACGTCATCTGTCCCCTCAAGCTCTTCATACCGTAAGTTCAAAAGAAACGCCCGTTCTTTAGTTTTTAGTAAACAACCCCTCCATACCTTGTCCTAAACCTGCATCTGAGAAACAATGAAAGGTGGGCAATGATAGTCTCGCTGTTCATGTATGTACAGTATGTATGTATATATATTTATTTAGTGACCAAATGTTTCAGGAACAGTCTGACCTCACCTTTTCCGACGACGGACAGAGCCTTCTGGACGCCCTGAGCGAGTTAGTATCGTCGGGGAACAACGTCGCAAGCGATGATCACGAAGTTTTCGTTGACGGTCGTAAATCGAGCAAATCAGGAATGGTTGGAACGTTCCTGAAAATGATCGGGATCGACACCAATCAATTGGGACTTCTCCTTATTAACGTCCTCGTCTTCCTTGCTGAAATGGTGAGTTGCGTATCAAAAGCAATGGGAAAGTGTAACGTTAAAATTTCGTCAGGCTGTTTTTTTTTTTTTTTTCACAATTTCTAAGCCGTTATTTTTCCACGTAATAACGGAATCCAGATGTTAATTTTGGCGTTAATCTTTCAGAACAGTTTAACGTTAAAATTAATCTCTCAATTCTTTTATTAACGGGGAAAATATAATTATTAAGTCGTAAAAAATAGAATTTTGGAGTTATACTTTTCTAAAGCCTTTTTTTTTAATAAGCACAATTTTGGCGGTAGGAAATTCTACCAATGAGCACTAATGGATTAACCAAGTTTAAATTTTATTCAATATCAGAAAGCCCCCACGGCAATAAGGATTATATTATTAACACGAGTAAAACTTAGTGTTACGGGTGATAACTATCATTTCGTATGTACCATATTTCTCGTTAACCTATAAGTAATAATGATGTTTTGGGGTTATTTGACCTTCGTAAGATCGAAGGTCATATAACGGAGTGGACCTACAGCTTAACGTCCGCGAACCACTACTAAGGAAGACCCAGAGAAACAATTTAATCGCTCAAATCCGAAGCGCGAGCCGAGATTCGAACCCAAATCTATCATATTACCAGCCAAGTGCTCTACCACTAGGCTACAGAGGGCGTCTTAACCCGAGTAAAGCGAAATGCAATACAAAATATCAGTTATGTAAAGCATAAAATTAATTTCTTTGAATTTTTAAAGATAACTTCCACTTTAATTGGAGACGTTGACTCTACCGGAAGAAGTAGTACCGAAACTGGCGGAAGTTTTATTTCCTCTTTGATTTGGTCTTTATCCGAGAAACCATCAGATCAGGCGAGTGATAAAGAATAAGCGATAACTTTCTAAAACCAAACTATCAATTTAGATAAAATTAACGACCAAAAGGAGAACCTCCTCCTTCGGAGTTGCAAGAGGAACCTCCTCTCTTCTTACCCTCAAAGAATCTCTCTTAAACGTTAATGAAATCAATTATAGTTAAGAAGGGCAATAAATTAAAGGCGATTTGGAATCAACATTTAACTAAGTACATTTCACTTCTCTTCTTTCGATGTAAACAGTTGGAATTGCTGTTAAAATATTAAAAGTGGCGAGTGTCTGTCTATACATCGAACAAAGAACCTTTCTATATACATACCCCCGTCCGTTTGGTTAGGTTAAGTTAATTTAAGATTCAGTAATGTTAATTTAGATTACGTTAGGTAATGATATGTTAAAATCAGGTTAAACTTAAATCAGATTAAATTACAGTTTAACTTAAAATAGTTTCGTGTTGCTCGATTCAGTTGATACAAGTGTAACTTTTTTTTTCTTTTTCATATAAGAAGAAAAAAGAAGTTACAGGTGTATTCGGGATCAAATATTGGGTGGAAAAGCAACGTGAGCTATCTACAACGCATATCTATAAAACAGATAATGGCTCCTGATCAAAGTTTTCCTCAATTAACAGTTCTCGAATCTTGGGGAAGAGGCGCGGAACCCAGCGCTACCAAAGATGATCATTCAAAGCCTGGAGGAGAAGACGGGCAATGAGACGGCGTGCCTTCAACTGCTCATCTGCAAAGCGTCTCCCCTTATTTGGGGTCTGCAGAAGATGGTGGCGCAGAATGACAACAACAACAACGTAGAAAGGATGATAGAATCGCGGGATAAATCATTTCCACCAACGTTTACGGTCAGCTCTAGATTGGTTTAATGGAGGATGCCATCTTTGCATCCCCGCTCCACTCTCAATCTTTCAGCCTTTTTAACTTTTATGACAAACTCGAATGTAGAAAGTTATTGCTAATGACATGACAGAAGGGGACGTTAACGTGGAATCCGCGTCACACGTCACTACATGTGAACGCAGAGGACAGTCAACCGTCCAACTACTCAACAGACCCAACGTTGCTAAACTTCGATGATCTAACGGAAAGCGGCGTTGCTACGTAGCCCCAAACAGAAATGAAAGGACAGAGCATCACACACACACACACACACACACACACACACACACACACACTTTAGATTTCAAGTGCAGCTTCACAAATTTGATCATCAATGATTTCAGATGTGAGGCTCAAAAATTTCGACGGCTGCGCCCTTCTAATTTTATTGGCACAACTGACTTTCCTCGATTTCACAAAAGTGCAGTGTTTATAAGAACAAGTACTTCGAAAAGTATCATTACTCCGTAATATGATCTCCATTTCTTCCTATATAAGGTTTAAATTTCCGTCAAATCGCCGCCCTCGCCTCGGGACGGAATTTTAAACCTTAGGGTGAAAGAAACGGATCATATTACAAATGTAAGTACTGTACGTACTTTCAAAGGTACTCTCTAATTGAATCTTTTAGAATCTTTTGAGGGATAAAGTTAATCTTCAGACTTTAATACAACTATTAAAGATAGGATCCGTTTCACTCTTTCAAAAGTTAATACAATTTTAGTGTTTTATTCTCTTTATGCTCAAAATTTTATCCGTTGCATTGTTTTTTTCTGCATATTTTAGATTTCGTGTACGGAATACTAATAACCAGATAGGACACAAATTAGAGTTAGGTTTTGCCTAGCAACCAGACGTTGCTAGGGACATTAAGATATTGAATTTATGCAAAAATAAGAACTATGAAAATGATAAGTGGTTTCGGGTTACAACTGGTGTTAAACGAGGGAGTGTTCTCTCTCCCCCGTTATTTATTGAATATATGGATGGTGCAATTGAGAACTTAAAGAAAGGATTTTATGGGCTACGTCGTAGCCAATGTCGTAACGGGGCTTCCCGTTAATCAGCGAAGTTAAGCGACAGTGCGTCAGATAATAGTAGTTGGATGGGAGACCGTCCGCTGCGTCCAGACTATGTAGCGCGACCCGTGGTTCGGATTCCACGTAAAGCTGTAGGTCCTCTCCATCATATGACCTTAGATGTTGCGAAGGTGGTTAAACAAAACCAATAATTATTATAAAGAGGAGATACGTGGTTCGGGTGATACTATGGTATAGCGTACTGGAGTAGCGATAAAAGAGCGTTGAAAAAAGCATTAAATTGCTGGAGGGATTGCTTTGAAGAAGCTGGATTTAAAATAAATGTTAGTAAAACGGAGATACTTACCATAACCAAAGAAAATGAGGATGAATTCGACATTGTAATTGAAAATGTAAGGTTAAAAAAATGTTAAGTTTAAATATGTAGGATGTGTATTTAAATAAAGAGGCCGATAGAAATAAACTAGAAACAAGAGAACAACAAAATTTAGTAAATGTGTGTTGGCTATTTACCCTATATTAAAGGACCGACACTTAACCTCTGAAGGCGAGAAAGATTCGAAGCTCTATTTCTCACTCTTATAATGATGCACGGATCAGTGTTGGACTTTGACCTCAAGAGATAAGAGTAGAATTAAAGTTGCTGAAATGAGACCTCTAGAGAGCAATATTGAATTAAACGAGGAGAGACTGAAGAAGCAACGAGTATATATCAGACATAAGTTAGGAACATCATCAATGATAAATAATAAAAAAATCACGAGCGAGATGGTTAGTGTATACCTGAAGGGAGAATAGCTAAAAAGAGGTGGCTGTGGAGGCCTGAGGGGAGATCACGCGAAATATATCGGAAAAGGTGGAGATGGAATAGAAGAACTATTGACGAAGCACAACATCCCAAATATTGAGAGAATTGAGAGAAACGAAGGTGTTCGAAGATCGATTGGAATGGAGAACAATGCTGGCCTAACTGACAGGTTAATTGCCTACCTGGAACAAGAAAAAAATGCGATATTTATACAATGCTCGTATGAATTAAAATTCCTTGTAAATAACTTCACCATTCTGATACTTTTGAGTTTATCGTCGAAAACTCATGATACGTTGTTTCCTAAAGATATATGGATATTTTCTTACACTCTTTCTGGTCACATTTTAATTTCCGACGCTAAACTCAAACCAAACCTAACCAGAACATATCCATATATCTTTAAGAAATATCAATACAGCATCGTATCATCGAGTTTCCGACGCTAAACTCGAAAATATTCGAATATTCTTCAGAAAAGTTCTTAGCAACAGCTGGTTGCTAAGCAAATCAGTTACTAAGTAAGTGATCCATCTGGTTACTTAATCTGACTATTTGAAAATTCAAGATCTCAGCCAAATCTAATCTCTCTCCTTTTATTATATGAAGACCCGATAAACAGTCTGGTAATGAGTTACAACATATCCTACCATCCTCTCATTTGGAGTAGACGTTCTCAACTTTACTGAAAGGTTAAAAGTTGCGCAAAATTTTGCAGCCAAAGTGGTATTTCGATATGGAAGGAAAAATTGTCATGCAACTAATTTTACAGAAAAGTTTGGCTCACTACATATAAACTTGAAACTACAGTTTTGACATCTGTACATTTGTATACAAAGTTCCGCATAACTATCTTCCTCACTGGGTGTTACAGTCTCCTTCAAACCATCAGCGTCATCCTGACACGCGTCTTAAATAATGAGTACCTGCAAACAAGCACGAGACTGTCCCATGCTGGTACAATGGTAGTGTCACTTATTTTGTCACGGTATTTTGGTTTCCGAGAATAATTCTAGTCAGCCAACCCACCAACCTTACCAGGGTCACTGCCCCTTTAATCGAGGATAGTTTCTATTACCTGGCGCTACACTGGCCACAATGGAGGGTTCGTTTGGGCCACCAATTAAAAAAAGTAATGAGCCGTTCCTAATTTAACACTAACTACGCTAACACCTTATAACTAACTAGAATACAATGAAAACTAGGATCAAATGTAGAATTCGGACCCCAGCCTTCTTTAGTTAGCTTTATAAGGCTAACTAACGAAAATATCATGACCTAACCTAACCAATCGTCAAGGGCGTACAGTTAACCTAAGGATTGGTTAGGTTAGGTCGTGATATTTTCGTTAGTTAGCCTTATAAAGCTAACTAAAGAAGGCTGGGGTCCGAATTCTACATTTGATCCGAAAACTATATAAATTTTGACCAGTTTCAGAAAAGAATTTACATTAATAGTACTCTGTCCCGTCAGTAATTGGAAGCTCGCAGCCAACTTACTTTCCTAAAACTACAACAATGAAATTCAGGCCAATAATCACACGTTAAAGAGCCTACCTCAGCTTTTGTAATCGAACAAATGAGGGAGGTCTCAACAGCGATGGGAAACTGTCATCAGCAAAGGTTCCACGATTATCCAGGCTTTTTAAAGTTTCCAAAAATTTCAAGTACGGGCCAACTCGACAACGTTACTCGAACAGGACATGATGGTGGTTGGGTAGATCACTTTTCAGGCCGATTGGTGGTTGTAAATAACACCCGGGACGGGCTGCCCCCCTGTATGAAATTTACTTCATTAAATACATATTCCTATTTCAGCATATAATCGCCATAATTACCATACAATATTTCCACCTGTAAAAATAACTTACCTCAGATACAACCCCCAAAGTTTCATAATTCCACTCCAAATAATTGCAGACAAATAATTTAAATCTCCCAAACTCATGACGATAAGTTTTTAGCGTCTTGACGTTGCCAAAGCTTTTAACTTTTTAAAATTTTAACAGAGTATATTCGTCGTTAAAATTCATAATTTTAAATTTTAAACGTTTCTAACGTTCTTAAATTTCTCAAACCGCTGTTAAACTAACTTCTTTTAATGTCACCCAACCTTTTAAGTTTTCAACATCTTATAACGTTAGAAATTTTAGACTTTACGCCTGAAAACTCTTATCCAGCTGTAAAAATATACAAAATTAACACATTGATCATCAAAAGAAGTGTTTCCACAGCACAAGCAAATGTTCAACCCAAATTCTGGAATTCAAATAAGCCGAATACAAATGGCGCCTGTCCGTTCTCCCAATCGCATGACGTCACGTGTTAGTTAGTTTATTGAATTCATAATTGAGACTGACTCCCACCTCTCACTGACCCTACCTAGCATTCACAATCGCTCCTACTTTTATCAATTAAGCGTCATCTCATTCCAGTTTCGCCTCTCGCTTGTAAAGCCATCTTGGTAACCTCAGTACTGATCAGGCACATATAATTCCCGAATTATAAATCCTACCGTCTAACTCTGGGGTTCCCAATTAGTTTTCAACGTTACCACTTTCTGAAAAAGTTTTAAGTCCTCGTTACCCCGGACCGCTGTTCAATCAGAAGGACGCCACAAATTAATTTATTTTTTACCTGGAAAAGAGAAAAACTCGCTATTTCAATCACATTTTAATTTGTCAAACTACAAACAGCACTGCAACATTGCCGAACAGCAACACGCCCAGCAGAAACAACTCATTCATGGACAAAGTGACACTTCCTATCGTTGATCATCCGATCCAAGCGCGGCCACAGCCGGCCACAGCTTCTGATGTCGTTTTCTGGCTGCAGCCTGTTTCTCCGATTACTTTTCACGCATAACAGGGCAGAAAAACCTGCCTCGCACGGATATGTGGTGGCAAACGGGAGCAAAATCCCAGTCGCAGTCGAATTGGCCATGGAGTATTCTCCCTTCCGAGCGGTCCAAATTGAAGACAACTTTGGCTACTCATTTTCGAAGCTGATCTGGAGAAGCTTGTCGGTCTTCATTTCGATGATTTCCTCCGCCAAACCAGATGTCTCTTCTGGAATGTTTACGATTGGGCAAAAATTCAAAATTGGGAACCACATGATTGGGGCGGCAAATTTGACTTGTTCGTTCGCTCGTTGACTTTCAGATTTTCAATACATTCGTATTTTTTAATTTCGAATTTTTGTAATTTGATTGTATTGCCGGTACTTGTAGGTTATCCCCCCCCCCCCTCCCACCAATTTTGACAGAATATTTTCGTTAAAACTAACGAAAATATCACGACTTAACCTAACCAATTATCAAGGGCGTACAGTTGATCTATTTAGTAAATAGTAAATACTATTCCAGAAACAATGTTATAATTAATAATAGATCAACTGTACGCCCTTGATAATTGGTTAGGTTAAGTCGTGATATTTTCGTTAGTTTTAACGAAAATATTCTGTCAAAATTGGTGGGGTGGGGTGGGGGGGGGGGGGGAGATAACCTACAAGCACCGTATTGCCTCCTCGTTACCCCCGAAAAATGTCAAATCACGCGGGGGTAATTTAACGGCTAATTGGGAACCACTGGTCAACCAGTTCAGTGATAAGGGGTGTTGCAAACTTTTTTTTTTTTTTTTCCAGGATTTTTATCACATTTTTAAACAACTACAGTATAGTTTTCTAAAGACGTAATTTTACCATGATTTGTCCAGAGAGAGAGAACTGAAAAATTATTTATTAGTTGCATCGTCATATATATCATTACGTCATATCATCCTTGCCTCGAGAGTTTTCATAGTGTTCGAGGAAGTCAAATCTTGTATCGCAAGTGTTGTGTTCAGTGGGGCGTCGCGTTTGTTTGTTGTTGTCGTTCCCAACTTCAGACGTCACCTCAATAATTCTACAATCGCTGTCGATAGTCTGTACAATTCCATTAACCTGAAGTGGATAAGCGAAACTACAAATTTCTGTGAACACTACTCGGATGTAGTAGTCTGCCCAAAATCTTTAAAAAAGAAAAGGACTTTGCAGGCTTTGAAATTACAACACAATGGGTATTGTAATTTCAAAGCGTGTGTGTGTGTGTGTTAGTATTTGGCATTGGATGGGTACATTTTGTCACAAAGATGTGTACTTTTTACTTAAAAATTTATATTATTTCATTTTAAAACGAAGCTTTCATAATATTCCATAATCGTTAAATGTTATTAGAATTTCCCAAGGTTTTCCTACACACACACGTAGATATTTTACATAATAATACTGTATTTATGTTAATTAACCGAGGTTTTGGTTTATTCTTTCATAACCTTGTTTAATTTTTCTTATGAACATCTCGCTTGTACTTTCACACTAATACCTTTTCACTGTAGAAACTGTTTGTTTGTATGTTTGTGGGGAGGGTTTGTGTGGTGTCAAATTATTTTCTTCAAAACTGTATCAAAATCTATGCAAATTAACCTTTTCCTTCAAACATCTTGGACAAGATTTCATATACGCCTTAACAAGATCGAGACGAGCGAATCGGTCAGTAAATCTACAAAGAACCACAACTATAGAAATTTTGAACTTCACATCTCACCTCATTTTCGTCAAAATTTGCGAAGCTGCATTTAAAATCTAAGTGCCTTAAAGTATATATTAAAATCTCAAATGGATTAAAATTTTCTTAATTATATTATTTATAAGAGATTTTTAATAAGTTATGCAATACAAACGTGGATAAACCATTTAGAGACTGGCTTTGGCTGTAATTTTAAGTACAACTTTTATAAATTTCAATTAATATAAATTAATAATTAAAACTAAAAATTCATTCTATTTTCAGGACTTGTACAACTATCTTCCCAAATTGAGAGAGTTTTTGGAGTTTTCCAAGACGTGTGAAAACGAGTTTCCCCTTTGTCAACTTATTGAGTTGAATTAAGAAGAAAAAAATCCAACTTGGATTTCCCTATTTTAGGATGTACCTATACAGTATATGAAAAGAAGGACCAACACAACAGCAAACAATTTCGTATTTTTTGTACTTCAGACGTTTCGACAAATCTTTTATCATCATCAGTCATGATCAGTGAATTATAAATCTTAAAACCTTAAAACAAAAATAATAAATAATTAAAATTACATCAATACAAAAGAAAATTAAAATTAAATTAAATTAAAATTACCTCAACTGGTAAATACACAATGATTACGTCAACCTCCATATTTGGTAGATACTGAGAGAAAACTGTATGGTCGCAGACAGTTATTGGTCGGTTAAAGTGGAAGGTATGATATATCTATGAAAGTAGGTTGTTTGGTTAGTTAGAAGAGCTGTAATTTGTAAGATGAACTATTGTTGTTAATGGAGGGTTTTTGTTTCTATACATGTACGAAGATTCTAAAATTTGGAGTTCTGTAAGGTTATTGGTTCTTGTTAGAATTTCGAACTGATTTTTGTGAAGGGGATGATTGTTTTCATTACTATGGTTTCTAATTGCGGACTGTGGTGGGCTACTGAGGGGACGGTTGGTACAGACTACGGACTGATGAACAATAGTTCATCTTACAAATTACAGCTCTTCAAACTAACCAACCAACCTACTTTCATAGATATATCATACCTTCCAATGTAACTGACCATACAGCGTTTTCTCAGTATCTGCTGTATATTTTACCAGTGAGGTAATTTTAATTTCAATTAATTTTTAATGATTTTAATTTTCTTTCATGTTGATGTAATTTTAATTTTTTTTTTTTTGGTTTTAAGATTTATAATTCACTGATGATGACAAAAGATTTGTCGAAACGTCTGAAGTACAAAAAATAAACGAAAATGTTAGCTGTTGTGTTGGTCCTTCTTTTCATCTGTAAGCTCCGTTTCCATAAGGAGAAATCAATAGCTTTGATATAATATGAGAACTAAAGCTTGTATCATACTTCAATAATTTACTGCAAATATTTGGAAATTTCTTGAATGTTTAGTGCCAAGTTAAAACTTAAAATTAATAAAAATGTAAATTAATTTTAAGTCTCTCTCTTTATATGTAAATAAAATAATTATATTTATAAAATAAAATTATTCACTCATGTGGAGTTACACTTATAGGTGAAAGTTCATTTTTTTAACCGAAAGGTTGAACATGGGAGTACAGTCATTCATAGTTTTTTTTTTAATGATTCTCGAATACGCAAGACCGTTAATTCGTTGGTGTTGATAATGTCGATAATAATTTTGAAATGTGACGAGTGTTGTCGTTATCGAAGGTTCCTCAATGCGTGGATGACATCCGTCAAGGGTGGAGAAGAGAGAGCCTAAGTTTAAGCACCTTTTCTAACCCCTTCCCAGTTTCGGGGTGAACAGAGGGGATCCTGAATAGGACTGCTTAGATGCGGGCGCGGGTGCGGTGCGAATCAGACTCCCGTTTCTGTATTCAAGTGCCGAGACGACTTTCTTGCGTCCGCCACCTACGCGCAGATCCGTAACTAGACACTTCCGGATATCACAGTCCCGTCCCTATCGTCATTCGTCCATAACCCCAGGACTTGGTAAATGACGGGACCCTCGGCAGAAGTCCGCGCGTGATTTCTTTTAACGTGGGGGAACCGGGGCGCCAACGGAAACCACACGAGCTTGACGAAAAAGACGCGAATCAAATAACGGGGAAAAACCATGACGACCGGAGGTCACCCTCCAGCTGCAGTATGTCGTAAAACAGTGTCAGCTTCCTCAGAAAGGTTGACTCCAGCTGACTGTATTCTTGTTGTGAAAATTCACTTTTTCCAGTTAGAAATTTTTGAAATAAGACGAAAGAGGAACCAAATAAATTGAAGCCTTTTCCTGGAGAAGCGAGACCACCACTTCCGCGAGCTAAGACAAAATTAATTTTAACTATATACATATATCTCTTTGTATGTGCATAAAATAATCATTTTTAGTATTAACTTGGCACTAAACATAGGAGAATATCATAAATATTTGCAGTAAAATATCTCTCTCTCGTGTATATATATATATATATATATATATATATATATATATATATATATATATATATATATGAAAAATTATTTCACGAAAGTGACACGTGAAAAATATTTATGATGAATAAACCACGAAGGAAAAAGAAACACAAAGGGGTGCTCAAGCGCTTTCGTCTAATGACATCCTGAGGATGTCATTAGACGAAAGCGCTTGAGCACCCCTTTGTGTTTCTTTTTCCTTCGTGGTTTATTCATCATATATATATATATATTTTAGTGGTGGACCGGATGTCAGTTTTTCAACATCTGCGGATGCGGATCTTTAATTTCAATATCCGCGGATGCGGATATTTAGTTAATCTATCAATATAATATAGAATTATGAATACGGTATGACATAATTTTTCAAATTTCGTGATATCACTATTATGGCAGGCAATGCATAAGAATTAAAATTAATATTTTCATTATGATAAAAATAACTTTCTCAAGAGTTTCAGCCACAAAAAATTCAATGAAAAGTTTCATTCAATTTTCTGTGTTACAGGTATTTATATTTTGAGGTTTATATATTTGTTTGTTCATTAATACTTTACATGAAATGTGCATGACTGGGCCTTTAAGCTACTTTATAAGCTAATTTAATTGTAAATTGCATAATTTATTAGAGGTAATATCCGCATAACATCCGCAGTCAGAAGTGCGGATGCGGATGTTAAAAATGATGCGGATATCCGGTCCACCACTAAATTATATATAATATAAACGTGATTTACCTTGCTATTCCTTATAGCTCTGAGACTAACATATAGTTAGCTATACATCACAATGTTTTGCGGGCATTAAAACAAATATATATATAGTGAAATTTAAAACCAATTCAGTCCCTGTGACAGAATCGACCTCTAGACCATTAATAGTGTTTTTTTTAATGTTTATATAAGATTGTATTATTTCGTAAAATTACATCCTTTCGAAGTATATCTTTTGTCCACTCTTTAGTTTATTGATTTTAAAATAAATTCTGTAAATATATTACTTGTTTCTTACACTGACCTCCTTTTCTTATTATTGTTACTGAATTACGTCGTAGCAACGCGTCAACGCCGCTTTCCGTTAGATCAGCGAAGTTAAGGAACGCCGTGTCTGTTCAATAATGTGATGGGTGACCGACCGTCCTCCACGTTTAGATGATGTAACGACCCGTAGATAATTCGCATCCCTTCCATCACGTCACCTGTGCCGTTATAAAGAAGGGTACCCCCCCCCCCCCCAAACACCAAACATTATTAGGATTTTTATTATAAAAGCGAAATATTGATAGTGTGTGTGTGTGTGTGTGTGCAAAAGTCTTGAGACAAGTGTCACTTTTCCATAGAGATGGCGATATAACAGGGTGTCCCATAAGTCCGGTCTCGTAGGAAAATTTATTTTAAATTAAATTTACGAAAGTAATGCCTTAGAAATAAAACAAATGGTCAAATTGATGTCTCGGTTTGGGACCTTTTTTTGGTTGCGGGTAGAAAGGCGGAGGCCTTTTCCTGAGGAGTGTAACTCGCTTCCATATTAGCCATTGCCTGTTATTCTACCTACAACAAAAAAAAAGGTCCCAAAACAAGAGATCAGTTTGAACATTTGTTTTAGTTCCAATGTATCACTTTTGGAAATTTAATTGAAAATAAATTTTCCTAAGAGACAGGACTTATGGGACACCCTGTATAATTTAACCGATTGTAAACCTTTGTTGAAATAAAACTCGAATTATGCGTGACACTAAAATATCATAGAATGAACTTGAGTCTCATCGAATCTCAGTCAAGTTTTAGGAAAGTGTATTCGAACTTTGTATCCGGTTTTATGTTGTTAAATGAATGTTGAAGTTCACACTGAGTAACGGAGTTACGGGCTAACAAAGACCCTAAGATCCACTACGGGTTAGCCCGAGAAAGAAGTAGGAAAAAAATAGAAAAAACAAATGCATCAATATTCTTTCATAAATGCATGAAAGAAAAGCTTTTAGTATTGGTTAAAAGACATTATTATTTACTGTATTGAATACATAACGGGTCGAAGCTGCTTCTTCGGTTAGATCGAGTACATTTTTGTTCTCTAAATTTATGACATATGGCTCCGAATCTCGCTATTTCGCACGAATTATTTCAAACGTAATATAATTTTATGTAAGAAGGGTGTTATAGTGAATGGGAAAATTAGTTGAAAATGAAGGCTTCTCTCAAGAGGGTATTAGAAACGCTAATGAAGAAATACCGTACAGTGAAACTGAAACGGGATCCATCAAAACTATTATAATCTGATACTAAATATTTGAAAATTATTAGACCACTACGAAGCAGACGTAAAAATACAAAAAACTATAACGGTATCGAAGTCGGCCTATCCACAATCAGATAAAGTTTGCAGTCCAGTAGTTGAGTGCAGTAAAAATAAATTCATCCATTTATTCGTGGAGGAAAGTTACTGATATTTGGAAAAACCCGATAACCCCCCCCCACTTTTTTAGCCCTTGTTCACGCACTTCGTACAAATCATTAAAACATCATTACACTCCATTTGTAAAGGCGCTCTTTCATTCAATCACATAAAATTTGGGTCTTTTCAACAAAATACATTTATCGATAAAATTATACACTTATATTGACATCTGCGCAGTACTAATATATATATATATATATATAGTGTGTGTTTCTCAGGGAACCATTTTGTTATATATATATATAATATATATATTATATATATATATATATATATATATATATATATATATATATTATTACTTTATTTTTTGTTTCACATAATATTTGGACGCTTAAATTTCAAACGATCAGCAAGTGGACACCAGCAACGCTCCGCTATTATAGAGCTCCATTTTCAAAATGGCAGCTCCATAATCGCTGTTCAAAAAGGTTACGGAAAAAATTTCATGTTAATAACATCAGAGCATATCAATCGACGTCTTCAGACCAGAATTGCAGGAAAGAAATCTACAGAATATGTAATTCCAGCAAGACGGTAACACTCGCCATACGGCGAGACCAACGATAACAATGTTGGGTAGATTATTTCCAAAGAGCCTCCTCCTCCTCTCTCGTCATGGAGACAAACTGGTTTGCGAGATCGTCGATCTCTCCGCTGCAGACTACTACTACTACTACCTGCGGGGGTTCTTAAAAGAAAGGGTTTACTCGAACAAATCACGGACATACACGAAGACATACGTAACATTACTCAAGACATATTGAGGAAAGTAATGAAGCGTGATGCTCTAAGAGTTCGCTAATGTGTTGCATCTGGTGTAGACATTTAAATTACATTTTTCATACGGTAAATGAGGCCCTCTTAGGAAAAAATGGCTAAACGACAAAAGTAAAAAACGCCAGAAATATTTTCAGAAGTTAAGAAATTGTGGCACTTCCAAATTGGTAAAAATTTTAACCGCGTTCAACTATATATATAATATATATATATATATATATATATATATATTAATATTATAATATATATATATATATATATATATATATATATATATAATATATATATATATATATATATATATATATATATATATATATATATATATATATATATATATATATATCCGGGATAGTTTCCATTATAGGATGTATCGTAAATGGCATTTAGAATGGAAACACTTACACCAGACAGCATTCCGGTCTATGTCTGAACAATATCCGGACGGATTTGGTCCCAGAGATCGAATGGAATGCAAAAGTTAACTGGTGGAAATGACCAAAGTTGCGTGAAAGGCGACTCTGTGACCCACTCACCTGACATCATGCGGTGAGTCAGTGGAGTTGCATACAAATTATTATCATCATCATCATCATCATAATGATAATAATGATCATCATTATCATCCAAAACATATATGAACAATATCAGTTTCTTTGTTAACTATAATGAAATAAATTACCCCTGTCTAAACAACAACAACATCTCTTTGCAACTGGGCTACGTCGTGACCACGTGGCAAAACCGCTTCCCGTTGGAGCAGCGAGGTTAAGCGACGTTGGGTCTGTTTAGTAGTTGGATGGGGGACCTTCTTCCACGTTCGGATGATGTAGAGACCCGTAGATGGTTCGTATCCCGCGAGTCCTTTCCGTCACGTGACCCTTGCTGTTACGAAAAAAGGTTAAATGATCCAAGACTACGGTGATGACGCAAAGATCGGTGGTTGATGTCACTGACGAAGGAAATAAAATCACTTTCACACCTACGATCTATAATTGTCTTCACGGCTCACGCCAGACGATTTTTACTTCGATCATCGCGGACCTTTAACTTATCCATCCATCTTGTTGGAATTAAGAATAAATTTTATTGTATTTTCATAGACAAATGGACATTTTTCCTTCCCCGAACGATGGATTCGTATTTCTCAGTAATTTATATTACTCCAATATCCTAATCCTCATCATTATTATGCGACTATTATAAATAGT
>JAJOZX010002582.1:330000-342500 GCA_023014485.1 Bathynomus jamesi
TTTAGGTACAGATTGTCCCAAGCCACATCTGAGAAATGAAGGCGGTAAAAAGGGACAAGACGGCTCGCTCATTATTTTTTTGCGGGGGGGGGGGGGCTGGACTATGCCCCCAACTAACCAAGTTGAACAAACCAATCAAACGGTTGGCGTCATTTTTATTTAAAGTGAAGCAGAACTTTCCTTCAAATACGGGGTAGTACTCAATAAACATTCCAAAACTAACCTCAAGGGAGCTCTTTTATAAATATCACGTGACGCATCTCTCTCATATATATAATATATATAATATATATATATATATATATATATATATATATATATAAAATTTCTTTTTTTCATGAAAAAGGCAATGATGCAAGTAAACGGAGATTTGAAATCCAAATACGACTTCTCTTCTTCAAACACTCTGTAACAAATATTCCATAAAATTAAAATCAGAAGAAGAAGCGTCAGCCGTTATATGCGGAAAAGTCTTTTGCCAACCGTTAGGAAGACAGACGATGGACGTGAGATGTTTCTTGCGCACTCTCCATCAAGAATTATAACGGGCTTTCGAGACAAAGAAAATAGACGTCACATTTTGAATTGGTCTTTCTGTACATCAAAACTTACGTTCATGTGTGTGTGTGTGTGTGTGTGTGTGTGTGTGTGGTGTGTGTGTTCAGAAAACTTTCAAACGTAATTCTGGATTCAATTTCAATGTTTTAACACATTCTGTACAGTCTGACCCACCGGTGGGATAAAATATTTATTTTTTGTTAGTAAAAGTTAATAATAGCGGACAATTTTTGGTTTTATTTAAAAAAAAAGATCGATAAATTCCAAATAGCCTTTAATGCATTGAATAAATGTTTTTTATAAATTGAAATTGTAAATAAATCTATAAGTAATAGTTAAACATGGGACTAGTTCGTGTAACGTATAGACTCATTTGATATATTTAGATATTTGAGCGATTAATTATATTAGCCGAAATCCATATTAGGCTCCAAATAAATCTAATCTAACTTAACTTACATAAAAAAAAACCGCTTACATACGGTTATATGCTCTGTTGGGCGATTTATTTAGAGTCCAATATGGATTTTGGTTACTATAATTAATCGCCCAAATATCTAATGACTACACGCTACACGAATTAGTCCATGTTTAACAGAGGAAATCAACAATTCTAAAGTAATTATTCTAACCTAACCTAAAAATAAAAACACTTACACGTGGTTGTATGTTCTATTAAAAGTCTAACAAGCAATTTAGGATCACCTGAAGATCAGGGCCCCCAGCTTTCTCTAGTAGCCTTATAAGGCTAACTAACGAAAATATCACAACCTAACCTAACCAATCGTTCGGTCAACTATACGCCCTTGACGATTAGTTAGGTTAGGTCGTGCATATTTTCGTTAGTTAGCCTTATAAGGTTAACTAAAGAAGGCTGGGGGCCCTGATCTTCAGGTGATCCGCAATTTATTTTTTTCAAATAAAACAAAAAAAGTGTTCACTATTATTAACCTTAGCCTTTTTTGTCCCACCAGTGGGGTCAGACCACACTGAATGTGTTAAGGTTTCAGAAATAAAATTCGGATGCAGTTTACAATTCGACCCACCTTATTGGCCACCACCTCTGTCATCATTAACATCTCTTACACTTTCTTTCCTCCAAGTGTTCAGCATTACCGAATTTGGGGAGGCGAAAGCGTATGCCATTGGGGAACTCCTTCCGCAACAAGGTCACTGCCATGCTTTTATGCAGAAATACGACATTCAGGATTCAACACCATTTTCAGCGTGTGTGTGATACTGTATAGCCTTATGCTTCAGGATTAAAACACGAAAATGTGTTTCATTGTTCCTTCGTGATTAAGCGAATTGTCCGCAAAGAAGCGAATAACCAAATTCATCCTCAGCATTTCTAAACAGAAAAGGATGAAGTCGGCCATTTTGGACGTTGGTTCGCAAAAAAAAAAAAAGAATAATTAAATTAATTTGAAACATCGCAAAATCACATTCGGTTGTCGATACAATTAAAAAATTAATTTTAATCGCATTTTGAGAATAACGGAAAAAAATGCTTCAGCGTCTTTGTTTTTCCTGGAGACAGTTTTTAGGACTGTTACATTATAACAAGCATATTACGCAGATGGAGCTAAGTAAACGGGATCTGACCTTTCCCAGTCATCTGTCAACCGTCGTTCAGAATTTATAATGAACCCGTTTCCGTGAATGATAATGAACGTATTCTTCTTAGATTCAAAAAGGAATGTCGTTATTTTTCGATGTAATCAGTCAGTGATATACTCGTACCATCCTTGATCGTATCATATATTAAGCGGTTGCGTCGGCTGTGCTAAAGATTATGCCATACCCTGTATACTATAGTAAAAACTTTACTACTCGGTACCTGCCAGACTTGACCAGTGCCCGATAAGCAAAAATTTCAGTTACGAAAGCACCCCTTTATCCCTAAATCCTTCCTCCTTCCATCTGATACAAGTACAATATAAAAGTATTTTAGCACCCTGAATGAATAGCACCTGAATATATATATATATATATATAATACACACAGACCGTGCATGGCACAAGGAACTCTTCTAGGAAAATTAAATCCACTAAAAGTCCGAATAAGTAATGGTAAATGAGAAACACTATAGTTTTTTCTTTTTCATGATGCTAGCCGGACGTGGGCAACGGGTCACTCGCAGAGAGGTCCCAAAAATATGCCCGACGTGGGCAACGGGTCACTCGCAGAGAGGTCCCAAAAATATAGCTTCCCTCACCAGCTATCTGCAAAGCAGATAGGATCCAGCTTTGGGACAGGATCTAGGGTTTAAAGCAGCCTAGTCCCGCTACATTTAGAACATCAATATAAGCAAGACTCGCTGCCTTCACGTCAGATTGAATACATCAAAGAAAAAGGGGTAAACTATTATATTTTTAGCCGAACCATCCTGAATTCATTCCCAATATATATATATATATATATATATATATATATATATATATATATATATATATATATACATACATATATTAAAAAACGATTTAAAATAGGTATACACTATTATAAATAATGTTATCGTTAAAATATACACTGAAAATATATATATTGGAATTATAGTATTGTAGGATAATTCACCATAATTAGTGCCAGTTCGATTTCAACCAGTTTCAGGTGAGATTAAGTCTTTATTATACAGTAAATATATTGGAGGGTATTGTACATTTTAAACAGAATTAAAAATGATGATTGGGCATCGGAAAGTCTGTACCCCAAACTTTATTTCATTTAAATTTCTGTTAATCGCTTAAACATGACTGTATTTAGAATATTTAGAGGGTTACTCGCGTACATTAGATTAAATGTTGCCGGTTGGTGAAGTGGGAAATTCCATTAATATTTACTGGATTATTGGTTAATGGGAGATTATTGGAAATTCCAGTCACTAGAGTTGTCCGGTTAGGAAAATGCCGGATAAAGATAATACAGCTTCTACTCGGACTGTAATACTTTCTTTTCGCAAAAGCGGGTAACACCGCTTCCCGTCGATCAGCGAAGTCGAGCGACAATGAGTCTGGTGAGTAATTGGATGGGTGACCATCCTCCGCGTCCAGATGCTGTACCGACCCGCGGTTCGGATCCTACGTAAAGCTCTAGAGCCCCTCACGTCTCGTCACACGACCTCCGCAGTTACGAAAGAGGTCAAACAACGGCAAACCATTATCATTCTACGAAACCCTTCGCAAAACGACCCGTCCCTCTCCTCTCAACGGTGTTATGTAAATAGAGGAACAAAGTTGAACTCCAAATAGTCGACCGCAGAAAATCCTGAACAATCACAACAGTGAAATTTTCTTATTTTAAGAATACAAATTTTATTTAGATTAGATAAGATTAGATTCTAAATGAAAATAACAAACGTGAACTAAAGTATAATAAATAAATAAATAAATAAATAAATAAATAAATAAATAAATATATTATATATATATATATATATATATATATATATATATATATATATATACTCGGATCCTGCTAATTCACCAATCAGTATTTCGGATAGTGCGATAAATTGCCTATTTTTCTGCGTGTTGAAATATCGGGCAAATTTCACTAAATCTTCCGAAATCTGCAATGGTGTAGTGGTTAGCATAGCTGACTGCGGATCCACCGGTGCTGGGTTCGATTCCCGGTGACGGCAGTCGGCGCGCAGCAAACCCAGCTCTTCATCCTTCCATACAGTAAAAATTGGTTGGTATATAAATGGGTACGCTGGGTAGCCTAGTGGTTAAGACGCTGGGGTGCTGAATGGGAGGTCATGAGGTGGAGTCCGAGTAAGGATTTTGTAATTTCTGACAATCCGTGATGGGTCTTGGTTCGGATTCCACGTTAAGCTGTGGGTCTAAAGTGGAACAACAAGCTTGACCTTCGTCAGAATGAAAAACTCGGGCGGAAGTAAAACCAAGATTAACCAAAAGGTTATATATATATATATATATATATATATATGATGAATAAAAACCACGAAGGAAAGGAAACACAGAATGGTGCTCAAGCGCTTTCGTCTAATGACATCCTCAGGAACAATGAGGATGTCATTAGACGAAAGCGCTTGAGCACCATTCTGTGTTTCCTTTCCTTCGTGATTTTATTCATCATAAATATTTTTTCACGTGTTGCTTTTGTGAAATAATTTTCATATATATATATATATATATATATATATATATATAGTTATATATAATTTTTTTTTTTAAGTTCGGAAGAACCGATTCGCCGCTATTTAAAAGGGCGTCTTGGCGGAAAAACAAAGAAAAAGTAAGAGGAAAGACAGAGGAAAAAGAAAGGGTGGAGGGGACAGTCGAAGTGGAAAAAGACCAAGGATGACAAGGACTGCAGGGTCGAGCCCCATCATCCTTGGGTGCTAGGGCCGGGAGGGCGCACGTGAAACCTCCAGGAACAAGCACGTACAAACGAGCACAAAGAGCACTCAAGAGCACGAGCTTAGAACCCCCTTGCTGGTTATATATAGTATATATATGAAACTTTTTTTTTTAGGTTCTGTTCATTTCTTTAAAAAAAAAAAACCCGGCCTCTATTTTTATTTCTAAAATGTTGACAAAAAGGAATTTTATTTAAAATATAAACTAAAATATAAAAGTGATTAAATAATGTAAAAAAACTTTTTTGACATATCTTACGATCATATTAACTCTTACTATAACGAATTATTTTTGAAGCAATGTTTCTCGGACACCCTGTACTTTAATTGTCTCATACTACTAAAACAAATTTGTACTTTGTTAATAGTAAAAAATGTTAAGTACAGTAACTACTGTTGTATACCGCGTGTACGTACAGTAAAATAAATTTCACTACATGTCTAAGTATTTTAATATAGCGTATTATGGTATGACTGGGATTTTGAACATGTCCCTGATTACTGCTAATTATTATTAAAAAAAGTTGAAAATATTGTATTAGATATCCTCACGGGCAGTATTCTTCAACCTAGGGGTCGCGGAAGTTGCTCAGCTAGGGTCATCCCCGTGTTTAGCGGGAAAAAATCAACCAATATGGCAAACCGGTTTTTTTTTTCAGTGAAAATTACAGAAATATATGAAACCAGGCAGAAACTGTTTTTTTTAAGTGAGAAACTCGTGTAATGTTACAAGTTTACATTTGAAATTATTTTGTGTTATTCGTCATTTACATAATATGAAACCGTTAATGTCTGTCTTTCAATGACATATCTGTTGTTAGTCTTTTTGTTAATCATTTTATATTCATTCGGTGAATAGACTAAACACGGATTAACGCACAAACACTCAATTTCATTGCTTTGTTTTAACTGCAATCATTGATAAGAAGCCTAATTCGCGCGAGTGCGAGGTTGCAAATAGAATTAAAACTTTCAACGCTTCAGACACCAGTTCCGGATCCTCGCTTTTCCGTGGTATCCAAAATCTACGTAAATCTTCTGACGGGAATGACGACCGTTGGGTTTTGTCAGAAGAAAGTTCAGTCAATTTAGCGTGTAGATTTTCAGCAAGTTTGGCGGACTCTACCGCCCTTTCATTGAACGGATTAAGTAATAACTTTTTAACAACTTTCCATCGTCACGTGGGAAATAGTTCGTTAGCCGTTTCCGCAATTCAATGTATGCCGAATGATCAATTATGGAAATGGGGTCTCGACTTTCTTTATATCAAAAGGGGATCGCCAACACAAAAAAAAAAATTAAAACCCACCGTTGTAGGGCCACCGTCAAACATTAATTAATATAGAATCTTTTACAATTTTTATAGTCATACTAAATATTTAATATTTCTTTTTTATAATATTTAACAATTATTTTATTGCTGAGAGAGGAGGAGCGACAAGTTTGACCTTCGTGAAATGAGGAATCATCGCACGGAACATTTGAAAGGTTGAAACGTATAATAATTATCTATATTTCTGGTCTGAAATGTAATATAAAAGAATCCCCCCCCTTCCAAAAGTTATTAATCTTAGGCTGTAGTCTGTAGTTTTAACTTTAACTAAAAGAAAGGCTGTTTTATATCTTTAAAATAAATATTTCGTGTTTTTACAACATATAAATATAAATTTATTGAAAATATACAATTAGTTTCTATGGAAACGGATTTTCCATTGGACAGGATAAACAAAAATACAAATAAATAAACGCCAAAAAAATTTCTTCTTTGCAACATATGATAATTTCAAGAAACAGCTTGGGCAAAATCCCTAGCCAGCCATGCATGGCTAGCTACGAGGGCAGGAGGAGAGCCGAAACCAATTTTCTCCTCTACCAAATCCCGAAAATGAGGTGGGATACTGCAAAGGGGTCGACAACAGGTCGATCCTGAACCGTCGTTGAAAACCATCATAAAGTTATAAGGTAAGGCATATATATATATATATATATATGCATTTAACTGCAATGACCACGCAGTATATAAATGAATAGAAACGACATAAGTATTAAGGAACGTTAGCATCGCTGATTACGATTCCACTGGTCCCGGGTTCGATTCCTGTGATGGCAGTCGGTGCACAGCAAACCTAGCTGTTCATCCTTCCATACAGTAAATATGGTTGGTAGATAAACGAGTACCCTGGGTAGCCTCGTGGTTAAGACGCTGGGCTACCGATTGGGAGGTCATGAGATCGAATCTGGGCAAGGACTTTGTAATTTCTGACCACCCGTTGTGGGTCGTGGTTCGGATTCCACGTCAAGCTGTAGGTCTAAGGTGGAGCAACAAGCCTGACTTTCACCAGCATAAGCAATTCGGGAGGAAGCAAACCCAAGGTTAGATAGGTAGACAGAAAGATAGCTCAGTCATTTTGATTTAAAATATAAAATGTGTGTTTAAACTGGAAATGTAATTTAAAACCCACTTTTGATACAACGTCGTCTCAGCAAATCGCGGTTTTTAAATCTGGTTTATTAATATTTTTGAAGTTATTTATTTTTTGTTCTTTTCTAACAATTGTACAACAACAACTGTACAGGATCGACTCGCGTCAGACCCCTCCGCAGCATCCCGCATCATCTGGTGAGTTTGATTAGGAGAGAGTTGCTTTCCACTCTCATCCTGCCCTCATAGCCAGCTACGAATGGCTGTTTAGGATATAGAGTTTTAAAATAGACGAGTTGCATCCCTAAATTTTTGCGATCCTTTTATGCCAAGCAAAAAATTTCCTTCAGAAACAATTAAACTAGAAATAAATAACGGTTCAAACCGTATTAATTCTTGTCGTCTGTATTTTTTTTTAATGTAGGAAGGAGGGGCCAAGGGCGAATGTATGTATATATATATATATATATATATATATATATATATATATATATATATATATGTATGTATGTATGTATAATATATATATATACTGTATAAACAACCAACTCGCCTACGTGTAAAAATGGTCCAATGGAACTGCAGTCGGACATTCGTGGGAATTTTTTTTTTTTAGAAAAGTCACGGACAAACTCGGTGACGGAAAATGGCTACGTGAATTCTAGTCTCATTTTTCACCATCTGTCAAACACAGTTATGAGCAATTTAACCTTAAAGCTTTATTATTATTATCATCATTATTATTATTATTATTATTATATTTTGTAGTTTTGTCACTTTTTTATATTATAGTTCGCTATTCATAACGGCAATCGTGTCGAGATTCCACTCATAGACTAAACCAAGGGGAACGAGGAACAAGCTCGTTGTTCGTATATAAATACTGTAAATATATTTATTTATTTCTCCCCCCGATGGCTTCGACCTTGAACTTCTTCATAAACGTGTTAGGGTATGATTTTATTTTTTTTACTGACCGAAAACGAGATATGGCAACGGATAAGGCGTCAAATTAAAGGAAATGAGTCCGTCTTCTCACGCTGACCGCATCTGGTCGTCAACACAAAAGCGCGATACCGTAAGACAATAAACACCTCGAACTAATTTCTTCTCGCTTCAGTCCCGTTTACGCTATGATCTTGCCTTCGTATTAAAACCTATAAGGTAATATGATGAAGGGGACCTGCAGATTAACGTGGAATCCGAATCATCATCTGAATGCGGAGGAGAAACGGTCACCCACGCAACTAATGAACAAATCAATTTGACCTCGCTGATCGAATGGGAAGAGGTGTAACCACATGATCACGATGTAACCCTTTTTAGTTCAAGGGTTTGATTCCTTGTTAGTTGCGAGAATATATATATATATATATATATGGAGTTCAATTAATGCGCTTCGGTGGTGTAGTGGTTAGCGTCCCTGACTACGAATCCATCGGCCCCGGGTTCGAGACCCGACGGCAGCCGGCGCGCAGCAAAACCCAGCTGTTCATCCTTCCACACAATAAAGAAAGTGGTTGGTAGATAAATGGGTACCCTAGGTGGCCTAGTGGTTAAGACGCTGGGTTGCTGATGGGGCGTGATTCGGATTCCACGTTAAACTGTAGGCCTAAGGTGGAGTGAAAAGCTTGACCTTCGTCAGAATGAACAATTCGGGCGGAAGCTAACCAAAGGTGTGTGTATGTATATATATATATATATGGTTTTGAGCGAAGCCAATTTTAAGGTTTCATCAAACTTGTGAATGGGGATTTTTCTTCAAAAAAGGGTTGGGAAAAAAAAATTATTTCATCAATCCGAAATTGGTTTCCCCACTTTGAAGAAACTAAAATGACGCATTTAATGAAAAAAAGACAGGGTAATTATAAAAAAGAAATAAAAAGAAAAAACAACGAATTTCACGTGAAAATAATATAGTTATCTCATATATTTGCCCATAATAGTCCGTAGTCAACTTTTCTGATGCGGTTAGCTAGGTACCCACCCAGATCTAGGTCAATAAAAATACCCAATACCCACACACAGTTTCAAAACAATCTTTTAAAGTGAAAAGTTAAAACGAGTAAATTTACTTTCAATACCCATAAACAACAACAATAATAAAAGTTGATCCATTCAAATAGAAACGTCTATAAAAAAAAAAAAAAAAAAAATTCCGCCTTTGTTTATGTATGTCTATATATACAGCGTTCGAATCAATGAGTGCCGAGTAACAGAATGAAGGCACTGTTAAATTTGATCGCCGTGGCACTCTGGTCAATGTTTATTTATTAATCTCAATTATTGGTCTATCCGCTTCCCTTTTCAATTCCCCTTCGCTAATATAGATATTCCTTGAGTCACTTACACCTCCGAGGGGAACCATAAATTACATTATCTCATTCATTCCCTCCAAAATTCGCCAACAACAGATAACTCATTAACCATCTCTTCTCTTATTCTCCCATTCTTTCAACGGACAACGGGTACGTACACACACACACACACGTGTACACAAACATCTTTTCTTTCGACACACACACAAACATGTACATGCGCACACATCTTTTCCTTCTATACACACACACACACACACACACACACACTGTACTGTACGGCTACGCGCGTTGTGCATCTCCTTTTCTATATAATTCTGTTACATGTACATGCGATTCCACTGTGTGTGTGTGTGTGTGTGTGTGTGTCCGAAAATAGCCGGAGAAAATGAAAACTTCAAATATTTGATACAAATTTGTAGGGCATTCTCAGGGCCGGATTACCCATTACGCCAAGTACGCAATGGCGTAGGGCTCCAAGACAAGGGGGTCCCCAAAATACTTAAGAGGTTATTTTTCGATAAATATTTCTAAATATTATTCAAGTTCAAGTAATAATAATTTTCCAAAAATATCATTGTTTTCCATATTTTATTTCAGATAAATTTTAGATACTTCTCAATATTATTCTAAATAAAAATTACCTCTAAGATATTTCTAAATATTACTCTCGATAAGTATTATTTAGAAATATTACTCTAGATTAAAAAATCCTAAATATTACTTTAGATAAAAATCCAATTATTTATTTCCGGATGAATTTTATTTGTAAATATTAATATAGATAATTATTATTTCTAAATATTACTTTAGATAAATATTTTTTCTAGATATTACTTTTAGAACTTCCTCCATATATAATAATAATAATAATAATAAATATACGAGTATATGAAGATCCGCAAGAAGCAAAAAGGGGTCATTCGCTCCCTCCTTGTATTTCCCATTCATTTTTTTGTTTTTTGCGAGCGAACCAGAAATAAAAGTGTTGCAATAGTAAGACAAAAAAAGATACATTTGTCTCTTAAATGAGACATAAAAATTTGTGAAAAAAAGATAACTTTTAAAACAAATGGTTTAAGCGGTTTTCTCTTTTCGGCTTATTGATCCACCACGCGGGACGATAGGGAGTGTTGTTAATTACTTTAAATTTAAAGCTAAATTGCGGAGTATTTCTAGAGTTGTATTACTCAAATCATAATTTTAATTATTAGATTCGGTTCGTTATCACTGATACGCAATACGACAGAAGTGGTCATATCCGGCCACAGTCGCCGCATGATTGAAGCTGAAAAGTTGAAATGGCAACGAGAGAGTTATCGGTAAAAAGTTACTGAGAAATGACAAATTTTTTCTTCGGAAAGAGACTGAACGACAACGAGAGAAAGATCAACACGAAGATATTGAGTTAGAGACAGTAGAAGAAGAACCATCAAGAGAAGAAAGTGCGGATCTAAGAGGGAAAGAAGCGGAGAGAAAGGAACCCGACATTGTGTCTGAAGATTGTGGTCGAAAACTTTAACGCTAAAAAAAAGCGCAGTTGACTTTCTTCTCCAAAAACGGTCCCGCCTATTGCCAGAATGAAGATAGTCCCCTGGAAAATTTGCGCGAAGAACAAAGCAATCGAAACCGATATTTCTCTAAAACATTATTTTATGGAAGGGCAAACAGCTTCTGCTGCTAGCTTCTCTCCAACACACTTCTGCTAGAGACTGTTTTAGTGATTGGAGTAATGCTACAAAACTTCTGAAACAGCGAGAAAGCAGTGAAGCACAGTGCATAGCTCATGTGACGTGGCTCTTAAGGACAAGTCCAACGCACTGCATTGACGCTGAACTAAAAAAAAGCAGCAAGTTGAAGCCAGGGGTATTTTAAGTTATGTTCTAATGCATACATATTTGTGTTATATGCTTAAATGCAATAATATATATTAGGTGTATATGTCATTGATTAATTTTGAATAAAAATTGTGCTAGTGTTAGTTTTGAGATACTAATGCCATTCCCTACATATATAATTATCTTACATGAGGAGGTTAAACTGCCGCTTTTTATCTTGAAAATGAGAGCTATATTTAGTAAAAAAAATGTAAAATATTAATTTCATTTTTCCTATCCTCACCTTATATTAATTTTGATGCCCCCCCTCCCCTCCCAATAAAAAATTATGGCTATGCCCCTGGTTGAAGCAAGTTGCCCTTGCTCAGGTTGAAGCAAGTTGAAAAGAATTACTGACGTTTAGTGATTCAATGTGTCGTTACAGTAATTCAGTTTTTGTCACAGCGCGGTTTGGATTTCAGAGGGGACGACGAAATGATCTGTTCGCCACATAACGGAAATTTCCTTGGAGTTCTGGAACTCGTGGCTCAGCTTGACCCATTTCTTGCTGAACACATTGCAACACGCGGAAATTCTGATCGTGGAAAGACAAGCTACTTGTCCTCTACAATTTGTGATGACCCGCTCCAACTTATGGGTCAGCAAGTTGTGAACATTGTGTGTAATGAGGTGCAAACAGTCAAGTACTTTCCGATTTCTGTGGATTCCACTCCAGATGTAAGTCACACAGATCAACTCGCTTGCATTGTGAGGTATACGAGTTTGAGGAGGGGAACTTGTAGGGCAATTGTTGAAATTTTTGCCCATTCTTAGCCATTCGGGAGAAAGCGTGCAAAGATATGTGGTGAACATTTTAGCCAACGATGACAACAAAGGACATTGATAAATTAAAGAGTGATGTTGACAAAATGAAGAAATATCCAAGTGATCTGGAACCTAACTGTGTGGACAAATTTCAGCATTTTTTGCATTTTTTTTT
>JAJOZX010002582.1:347500-484568 GCA_023014485.1 Bathynomus jamesi
GTCCCGCCTCCCTAAAACATACACTCCCACGAACAGTGCTAAGTGTTTTTACCGCGTTGCTGGCTTAAACCAACCAAGGGGTAGAGGAGCTGAAGGGCTTAGTCATTGGCGCTTTTGCATGGGATAAATCCATTCGTGGAAAGCTCGCAGCGCGGCTGGAATGGAAGTTGTGACGGACGAAGACGTTTTCGTGATCTAATCACATCCCCTCTCTCAAAATAAGTCCCCAGTCAACTACTACCCAGACCCAATGTCGCTTAACTTCGCTGATCGACGGGAAGCGGCGTTACGACACTACTGACTACGACGTGACCCTCTCTAAATAATGGAAAAACAATTGAAGACGAGAGAAACCAATTAAAAAACGAGACGAATCATTTAAAAACGAGGAAAAACAAATCTTGTAAATTAATTATAATAAAAACAATCAAACAAAACTACAAATTGTTTAGTTTAAAAAAAATTATAATAATCTCTCGATCCCTCGGAAGAGGCGCTCTAAGGCGTTTGGAAACGTTTCGTTTTGTTTTCGAAAAGTTTCGAAACGCCTTAGAGCGCCTCTTGCGAGGATCGAGATATTATTATAATTTTTTTTAAACTAAATAATTTATAGTTTTGTTTGATTGTTTTTATTATAATTTGTTTTTATTATAATTAATTTACAAGATTTGTTTTTCCTCTTATTTGTAAATGATTCGTCTGATCGTCTCGTTTTATAATTGGTTTTGTCTTCAATTTTTTTTCTATTATTTAGAGAGGGTTACGTCGTAGTCAGTAGTGTCGTAACGCCGCTTCCCGTCGATCAGCGAAGTTAAGCGACATTGGTAGAAAACAGCCGTTTCAGACTTTAAATTAAATGCAACAATTTTCTTCACATTTATACGACATTTTTAATTATGGTTTACGCAGGATCACGACCCGAAACTGTAGATTTTGCTTAACTTTTTTTTTTATTGTGATCATAACAATAATGTCATTTGGGATTGTTTAACCTTTTTCGTAACGTAGTGTTACGTAACAGTGGGGACTTACAGTCTTTACGTAGGATCCGAGATACCACCGGTCGGTACATCATCCCAAACGCGATGTCCTTTAATTTCGCCGACGTGACGGGAAACGGTATTACGACACGAGTACGACGTACGTCTTTCGTGATTATACTCACGAAGACTCCACGTCATACCCAAAACACGAAGGATGCTACGCCAACTTAGCAGCTTTCTCTCCCTGTATGCTTTTGCATCCGTGCTTGAAATTAATAATGAGAACGTTCTCGCCCGTTTGCTCGAATTTACATAACTTTAAGTGAATCCTTTGTAAGATATGAAAAAATCTAACCTTCACTTTATCTCGGGCAATTTTTTTTAGCTGAAATTGATTAAAAAAAAAGGGGGTGGGGGCGGGTGGGGTCTTTCTGACCGACCATTTTTTGCGGTCGAATCTCAAGGTATGAAAACAAGGGTCCCACTGAGGAGGGTCTTTGCATCTGAGGTCCATCATTATTGACACGGCAGATAATAATAATAAAAAAGAAAAAACAAAAAACAAAAAACAAGAAACTCTTTCAAAAATAATTATTTGCATCTTGGTAAAAAAATTTAAAAAATTCTCATGAAACTGATTCGCGCACAATACCTTCACAGAAAGATATTCTTCGTGTTACTATAGCCAATAGTGTGTGTGTGTGTGTATATATATATATATATATATATATATATATATATATATATACACACACGAGTACATGCAAAAGTTTCTGGTTGCAACCAAATTAAGTGTTTAAATTCAACCATTTAAAAAGTTTGTAACCAAAAATATATACGTAATTAACGCAACCGTGGAATGTCGAATTTTTACCTCTTTTCATTGGTTGTTAAAAAGTTAATAACTTGGGTTGTTTTAATCAAGTAATTTTCTCTCTGAATGTATTGTAACTGCAATAACCGTACTGAAGTAAGATAAAAAGGGAAAAAGCAATACAGTGGGGAAACTTTGAGTTAGTGGGATTCGAACCCGCGTCGCTTAGTTTTGGACTCAACCCGCTACTGATCACGCCATCTTGAACCCACCAAAGACGGGGTTCGGGTCTTTTCCATTTGGCGGCAGGCGGTTTTTTTTAACCAAATTTTCACCAGTAATACTTTTTTGTGTGCTAAATACGAATCTAACATTCTTTTTTTGAGAGAAATTAAAGGAAAATATCGAAAAAAAGATTTTAAATACGAACTACTTTATACGGCGTACGAAAGGGAAATATTTATTTGAAATCAGCTATATCCTTTAATATTTTTCTAAATATATCTTCGTTTTCATTACGCTTCCGCCAAACAATTCGCATAAGTACGAGTCTACCATCTGACCGGTGTGTACCACAATGTCTTTTATTCCGGTGTTTCATGATATGCCACATGCTTTCAATACCTTGGGTATGTGCACCACTGTTTGGATCGACGAAATTTTCTGAATGATTCACTGTTTCATGCAATAATTGTAGCCTTCTAGTTTTCCTATGTTTTCTGGTAGGCTTTCCACTTGTCACTAATAATAGTAGTCCCTGGGCGGATGTTGGCTTTAATGCAGGACAACAGCGTTTTTTCATCTCTTCTAGGGACGGCATACAGGAATACTTCTTTGGTCTCCCTGCATACTCCACCGAATACTCATTGTTCCGGAAGCATTCTTCCCCTGTCATACTTCCGCTTACTGTAGCAGGTTTCATCTATTTCTACAGTTAGTCCTCGCCCACCGATAACTGCAGGGGTAGCGAGTAAAGACGCAGCGCATATCTGAAACAGAGCCGATTACATTAAGTTAGATTAGATTAGGTTAAGTTAGTTAGGCTAGGTTATAATTGTTATATTATGTAGATCTTACCTCTCTTAAATATATAATTATTGAAATCAACTGCTGTAGTGTGGGATATCTCAAGCCCTTTCTCGCAGTACTTCATACTTGTATATTCTTGTGACCAGGAGTAAATGAATATTATAATTGTTCTTAGAGAAATCCTACTTCCCTCTAGCCACGTGTTTTTTCTTACGGGTAATTTCGTGTTGCCATCTTTTTATGGCAGGTCCAGCTTACAGACTTCCCGACTTCTTTTATTTGCATTTGGTGTTTTTTCTTACATAATTTCTTCCTTGGGATGATGTTAAATTCTTGAAAAAATTTCACTGCATCTTCTTCTGATATAATAATATTCACAAAAATCCACTGTAAATTATAATTCACGTCCATGATTTACTCGTATTTCAGAAACAATAATGAATCGCGCGGAATGCTTAAACATATCGAGTTGCCATAATTATTCTACAGATTTTGGAATAATTAAATTTATATAAACAATAATTATATTCATAAAATAATTAATATAATATATTAATAAATTATTATATTATAAATACAATATTATAATTATATTATTGCAAAAATATATAGAATTTCGCCGTGTAAATAGTTCGTGCGCGGTATAAGTAGTTCGTATTTAAAAAATTGTTTTCGATATTTTCCTTTCATTTCTCTCAAAAAAGAATGTTAGATTCGTATTTAGCACACAAAAAAGTATTACTGGTGAAAATTTGGTTAAAAAAAAACGCCTGCCGCCAAATGGAAAAGATCCCGGGGTTCGTTCGAGTTAGACTAGTATTTATGCTGTTTATCTGTGTTGCGTTAAATTCCTTTTTTGAGAGTGGTTCTGGATGGCGTGATCGGGAGCGGGCTAACTCTGAAACCACGTAACGTGGGTTCGAATTCCACTAGCAACAAATTTCCCGCTTTATTGCCTTTCCAATTTTCTCTCTGTATATGGTTTTAATAACTTTGCAACCAATCTCAGTGCCACTACTTGAACTATACATGGAAGATAACCTAACCTAACCATGCCTGCGGAATAACAATAATCAGTGAGAAACGCCAGAAACTCCCACGATACTCAGACCAGACGAATAATACGGCCCACTACGCTAACTCCTGTATTATTATTATTACCACCACCAACGAGAGTCGAACCCGACCTTAAAGTGCCTTCACTTCACTTGGAATGAAACGACGTTACCCAGTGAACTACGAGCGGTGAGCGGTGGTATGTGTGGGATGGTTTCTGATAAACTCAAATGGTTAATGCTATCCTCGTATAGTTCATTTAATCATGTGGATTGGATATCGAAGTTCACCATAGATTTCAGGGGTTTTCAACTTTGTCTCCACCACACACACACACACATATATATATATATATATATCATTAACCTGCATTGTTGAAATGTTTAGAAAAATGAATTTACAAAAGCAGAGAAAATGAGAAAAACCACGTATTTTGTCAGCTGACTTTGTGGCCCCTGAAAAAAAATCTAATACGTACCCCTAGGGGGGACGTATGTACCCCCGGTTGAAAACCCCTGATGTATTTGGATATTGCAATCAAATCTGTGCTTATTTCGATGCAATTAAAAGAATAAAAATACTAAACAAAATGACAATACTCTCTTCTATCAAAACTTTGCCTCCCTCTAATACTGTTCTTTGATGGGGGTTGTTTAACTTCCTTCGCAAAATCTAAGTTCGTATGACGAAGGGGACCTACAGCTTTACGTGGGATCCAAACCACGGGTCGCTACATAATCTGCGCGCGGAGGACGGTCCCCTGCATCCAATAACTACTGCCCAGACCATCCAATAACTACTACCCAGACCCAATGTCGATTAACTTCGCTGATCGATGCTACGACAGTGGTCGTAGCATAGACCCATCACTTTAATAGCTGACCTGACCTGACCTACGCTTATAACATTAAGGGGTACGTAGTTATAGCTACAAATTTGAGGTATAAAAGCGTTTGATAGGCTCGAGATACAAATACTAGAGTCAGTCCTCGAGTCCGAGATGCGAAATAAGGCGAACATTTTTACTACTTCACAATTACAAGTAAGCACTCAAGTCAGATTTTCAGTTTTTGGCTTACTGATATACATTATTACACTCAGTCATTAATGTTGGTCGCCTTTAGTTTTTACATCTTTACTACGAATAAACTACGACAATTCGTTCAGTAATACTTTAAAAAACCAATGATATATAAGCACACCGGACAAAAAATTAGTCACCCCTCTCAGAATGTACCTAATAACGTGTGACGGCGCCTCTGGCCTTGATAACCGCACGAATCCGGCGAGGCAGAGACTCTACGAGGTTGTGCATGTACTGAACATCGATTTGCTGCCACTCGTTCATCAGCCGGTCCCGAAGTTCCGCCAGAGTCCGTGGGTGTCTATTCCTGCGCTTCACTTTCTGTTTCCAGCCTGAACAACACCTTCGACGCATTCAGGATTAAAGGCTTCATTGGACCTGCGATGTACTCGTCGCCTCCCATCATTGGAGAACAAACAAAAACGGGACTCATCGGACCAAATTACACGTTTCCAATCTGCCGCAGTCCGGTTTTTGTGCCTCTGAGCCCATTTATAACGTGCCAATTTGTGACTTGCTGTTAACAGCGGCCTCTTCCGTGGTACCCTGCTCCAGATGTCCATCGCATGCAGTTCTCGTCGCAATGTCCGTTCGGAAATTGGTCGCTGGAGAACCTCATTGGTTTCTTGGAGCAATTGTTCTCTGGTTTGAAAACGATTTGCAGTTACTAGACGAGAAACATGGCGGCGGCCCCTATTGTCGAGAATTGTTTTCCGGCCACAGTTACGCCGTCGATTGTCAGTTGATTGCGAACTACACCACTCTTTGTAAACTCGCTGGACAGTACGCGTTGACACACCAACAAATTGGACTACTTCAGACATTTTGTGTCCGTGGGCTCTGCCAAACACGATGGCTACTTTTTGCCACTGAGTAACGTCTGCCTCACGACCCATTTTGCAGACTGTATCCAACACACACTTTGTTCTTCACCACCTCACGAAACAGATCTGATCCTGTGTGCTACGTCACCGCTACTTGTCACTTACCAATGCTACATCAGCGCCCTCTGTGTGACCTTGAACTTCCTACTATCGGTGCTATTAGGGGTGACTAATTTTTTGTCCGGTGTGCTTATATTATATATATATATATATACACTCGGAATGATCCCCTGAGATAACTTCAATGGAATACACAGACCAAATGTTTCATATGAGGCGTCGCGAGTACGAGGGGTGAACTCGCCACATTGTCGATTTTGCGATTCTTCCATGAATCAATAGTTCAATCCCCCCCCCCCCCATCACAGACAACTTTGTACAGCCAAATACCCACCTCATACACTCAAAATATAGTTATTTTCCGTGCGTTTATCTGCGCTATGTACCCCTCGTACACAATAGTCAAAGTTTAAATGTGTCTATCTCAAAACTGGACCATTGTTCGCCTCTTGTACTCGCAACGCCTGATATATATATATATATGCTGAGGTAGTTTGAGTATGCCTGTGATTGATATAGGTAAATTTATGCTGCTTTCGAAAGGAAACACAAACTTACGGTGCAGCTTGCTCTTGAAAAATTATGCATCTGGACTGATAAAGACTGGAGGTGTTTGCAATACAAACTAACAAAAATTGCGCGAAACGAATAAAGATTTGGATGTACTATGAAATGGGATAACGCGAAACATTGTTGCTTTCAGTAGTGAACCACATACGGAAGTCTCGTCAGTAGACTGACGCCCTATTTGCTTGGCAATGCTGTTGCGAGCTGCCTGTACCCTGAAATGGGCGTATGTGCAGGATAATGTTTATATATATATATATATATATATATATATATATATATATATATATATATATATATAATCATTTGAGAAAAGCTAGAATCATAAAAGGTCATTGTTACCTCCCTCATCAGACTAAATTGAAAAATATACTCGTGGTCGTGGATGAAAACAATACTGACCCTTCCAGCAACCGCAGCCTTACTATTAACTATTATTAATATTTTAATATCAAAGATTTAAGACAACGAACCAGCCAATTAACTGAATGAGGAACCAGACCATATTCAACCTGTTGTCACACGAATTTACCTCAAAAGTGAATACTTTCGTAAAAACCCCAAAACACTTCCCGTTATGCGCATTTTGCTCTTCTTCTGTTCCTTGACAGTGTTTTCTATCTCAATACGACGGTTGTTATTGAACATCGATTTAAAAAGCAGCGTTGTTGCGATGTGGAGTACATTAATTGGCAACACTGTAAATGCTCTCTACACTGTGTACCATTTGAGGAAAAGCCAATTTTCTTAATATTGAAAGCGCTCCATTGTACGCACTTTGGTATTATAAGTTTTCCTACATAAAATAACAGTGTTTGTGTGCTTTAGATTTGTATCATGCGTTTTATGGGTATATCTGTGATAATACCCAGCTGAAAAGGATATATACAGAATCTCGTTAAGAGGCGATTCAAGATCATGATTTACTGTTATAGACATTAATTTGTGGACATTCTTTTATTCCAATGCAGATTCTGCATTGCAACAATAATTCAATGTACTCGTATCTTGTACAGTTTTTTCCTACTGTTACCAGGGTGTATACTATGTGCTTATATTTCATGCACGTATTTGCCGTACACATTGAATGTGTAATTAAAAATAAAAGTACTTTTATTATTTAAGCAAATTATGAACGTAGAAATGTTATTTTTTTATCCAACCATTTTTCATAATTGTAATGTTAAATTGTTAAATTTTTTTGAATTAATAAGAATTTTGATTAAGATCTGGCCAGCAATAATGCGGACATCAATAAATGAGGGTTTAACTCCTCAGTCCTAAGGATGCAACTCTTCCACTCCTGCAACTGCTGGCTACGCCATTCTCTTTAACAGACGTCTAATACATCAACCCCATAACGCTGGTTTTAAACATTGAGAAGGTGTGGCTGGGTTGGAGCCGCAGTCCTAGGGTTGAGGGGTCAAACCCTCATTCATTATTCTCATTAGCGAAGTTAAGTCTTATCGTAAGATCTAGCGATCGTTAGGAAAAAAAAAAAAAATCATAGTCTTCTTTATAAAATTTAAACCTCAAGCTGAAGCGATCTTACTTCGCCCTAGCAAGCTGACCTATCACTAAACTAATGATCTATGGTGTAATAAGGTAACCAATATTTTTTCTAGTTACCCCCTCTCCGCCCCCCGTCCAAAATGGGTGAGTTTCTTTTGATCTGACGAATTATGAATATTCTCTTTTTGGATTTGGATTCCAGACCATTCATTGCATTTTTTACCTGGATTCTCGTTTCAGCCCCTTTTTGACGCTATTACGAATAAATTCAAGGTCTTACTTAGAATTTTTCTCGCTTGCTTAACATTAAAAGTTAACAATTGAATTCTATACGAATTGATGTTTAGATTGTTGATTATTTATTCGGGTAACATAAATTCCTCCGTTTGTACATGTGCTGTTTCTCTAGCCCGTTTGTCATACCCATAACAATACTGTAATGCCTGATACAATTACAAATTAAGTGACCCTAACGACGCAAAAACTGAGAAACAGAACTGGAAAATAGTTATGTCCTTGGATGGATTCGCAAAACGTGATGGTTATACGGAGGAAGGTGAAACAAAATTGAAAGTATACGAAACTGTGTGGATAGAGGATGAAGGAACAGACGCTGAGCTAGTCTCGTTTTCGTGGGTTATATTGAAAAACAAATCTTTTCAGCCACTCACTTATTTTTAAACGAAAGTCTTCGTGAAAAAACCCTCCGTAAGCTCATAGCGCTGAGCCCGCCGACTCGATCATACGCTTCCAGCCATATTTAAAAAGAAGATTCACTTTTACGAATGGGCAGAGTTTTACACTGGCTTTATACGGAAAAAATTATGATTTTTATTACACAAATGTACAAGATGTTATATACAGCGTAAACTATATTACCTAATGTTCGGCTTCCCAAATGTTTGAACTCCCCAACCCCTTCTGCCTATTATACCATTCCTTTATTACACGTATGAAAGTAAGAGCGAATGGGCAACGAGAGTTTACCGCAAGAAGCTCATGCAGCCATTCAGCTATTCTTCCCTCCGAGCCATCTGACCAGTCTTTTCGTGTACATTACAAAATTTTTCATCTAAATAGGGTGAGATCGAATATTTTGCGGATAAACCGTTTTCTCCATCGTATCAAAGAGGCACTGTGCCTCTCCAATAATCATTTTTATAAAGTCTGTGACTCTCAAGTGCTCGAAAAAATCATTGTATTGTTTGTACAATTATCTTTAATGATATTTTTGTCATTATTCTAAAAAAAAAAATTATTCCGTATAATAGTATTTAAGTTTTTAGAATTAGTGTTATTTGCCGGCTGATACTACAGGGTGATTCATTCGCTGGTAGCCCCAGAGTACCATATTAGTGATACTCTGGGGCTACCAGGGAGTAAATCACCCTGTACTTACTGTATTATTATTAATATACTGTATTATTATTAATATACTGTATATATTCATATATATATATATATATATATATATATATATATATATATATATATATACACACACACACACACACACTGTATACTGTATGCATTACTTCTTATACTTATATAGTCCTTTCTAAATGTATATATTTCTCAGCCTATAAATATCAAGCATTCATATATCTATATATACACACGTAATGGTTATCAAAGTTTATCTACTAAGCCTTTCTTAATGACTTAATATATTAATGGATATTGGTTTACGAAACTGCTTTATGCTTCCTTCATCCTAATTAAATTCTAAATAGTCTAATTATGAAATACTTCTCTTCTTCGCTATTGATTTCGGTTCAAGAGTCGACTGATAACACACTCGCTCTACGTATAAATTGAATGCTGAAGGAATCTTCAGTTTCGTAGCGAAGCCATCGTATCGTGGCTGCCACTCTGACCGACACCCATTCATTTTTATCGGCTAAGGAAAACAGGGCGAGCGCATAAAACAGATACAGAAGCCAAAATTAATCCTAAGATAAAACAAAAATGCTCATTCGTATAAATATATCATAAACTATTACAATAATCTAAGTTTTATCGAAAGGCATCCACGCAGGGTGATCCAATTAAAATGCAAGCCAGAGAATATTATTGTATTGGGTTGCGTTTTAATTGGATCACACTGTGTATATGAGAGAGAGAGAGAGAGAGAGAGAGAGAGAGAAGAGAGAGGAGAGAGAGAGAGAGAGAGACTATTCATTTAGGAAAAAATGTAATATAAGAATTGGAGGATTATCTCCCCTTGTGTTGTAATTAAAAACATTTCTTCAATTGGATTAAAGCTAATTTATCATTCTGAGGAATAAAGTCTTCGTTCTCGACTTATCGTTCAATTTTATCTTTAAGAGAAACAAAATATGGCATTTAGAAGTGATCATGAAAAATGGTTTGTTCCCGTGGGTTCATCTTGTGTGTGTGTGTGTGTGTGTGTATATATGTATATAGATATTTTTTTTTCTCTTTTTTTTAAAACGAACTAGCGATCTGCATTCTCGTATAATACCACTCTCCACTAACCATCTAACCAACCAACCAAACCCCCAATTCTTCCCCCCAATCTTCGTATTTAGGGTCCCACAATCATGCGTGCATGAGCTTAATAAATGGATAAATGCTAGCATACATTAAAAGTTTTATCGACTGCATATATATATAGTAAATATACTTTGTGAAGTGCCGTTTGATTTACTGCATGCTCCAAATATACAGTTTCGCCCAACATCCATAATCACAATCGCTCAAGGTAACAGAGTATAAAATACCGTTACATTTTATATATACAGTATATACAGGGTGTAACAAAAGTCCGTTCTCATAGGGAAATAAGATATAATAGAATTGAACGAGGAAAACGAGTAGAAATGTATGACAGAAGGGTAGAAATTTGTCAACGGCTACATGGAATGCAATTTGAGCTGGATTAATTGTAAGTTGATTGTATTGTTTGTAATCTATAGTTAAAAATACTTTCTCGTTCAATTCTGTTATATCTTATTTCCCTATGAGAACCGACTTTTGTTACACCCAGTATATAATACAGGGTGTCCCATAAGTCCGGTCTCATGGGGAAAATTTATTTTAAATTAAATTTACAAAAGGAATACATTAGAAGTAAAACAAATGTTCAAATTGATGTCTTGTTTTGGGACCTCTTTTTTTTTGGTTGCAGTGAGTTATACTCGTGAGGAAAAGGCGGTGGCCTTTACCTCACGAGTGTAATTCACTTCCATATTAGCCATTGCCTGTTATTCTACCTGCAACCAAAAAAAGAGTCCCAAAATAAGACATCAATTTGAACATTTGTTTTAGTTTTAATGTATTAATTTTGTAAATTTAATTTAAAATAAATTTTCCATGAGACTGGACTTATGGGACACCTTGTATGCATATGTTTTTTTCTAAATGTCCGCAGAACAGACATTATCATCCCTACACTATATATATATATATATATATATATTATTCGAATTTTTATACTGGACATCAAAACTGTAAATTAAATTTAGTTCATTTTAAAATGTTCTGTTATGTAACGAATGGACGCCGAGCGATTTAGTGTCCAAAAGCTAAATCTTAACTAGAAACTACTGCAGGAGAGTTAAGGGCTGCGTCGTGTCCACGTCTTAACATTGCATCCCTTATGATCAGCGAGGTTAAGCAATATTGGGTCTGGGTAGAAGTTGGATAAGTGACCGTTCTCTGCATTCAGATGATGTAGTGACCCGCGGTTCGAATTATATATATATATATATATATATATATATATATATATATATATAATAAATAAATGTAATATAATAAATATATAATAAATTTTACTGGCAGGAGAAAAATACCATAAAAAGTAATATATATATATATATATATATATATATATATATATATATATATATATACACGGTGAACCAAAAGTAGGTGGACAGTAGGTTGAATAAGGTTTGTGTTATATTATATTATAACTATGGTGTTCATTATAACTATGGTGTTTGTGTTATATTATATTAAATATTATAACTAAATTTATTTAAATTTTATTTTGTATTATAGTATACAAAAAAATTAAATATGTATTCTCAAAATAAACGTTATCATTTACTGTCCACCTACATTTGGTTCACCCTATATATATATATAAGGGCTGGCAGGTCGGAGCCGGGTTTAACCCGAAAGTGAAATAAGACCAGGACCGGGACCCGATAGTGAATTAGAAAAAAGACCCGGTCCTGGACCTGAAAGTGAATTTTAAAATTGACCCAGACCCAGACCCGACCCGAAAGTGAAGGACCCGCACAGCCGGGTTTTTAGTTTACAAAATTTATGTGCGCGCCTTTAGATTTGGAAACAATGTATTGAATTATCACCCCAGGAAGGACGAATTCAAACTGTGTCACTGAGTACGAAGTTTGATGCGGGTGTGATACAGTTTGAAAAATGTCCTCGCCTCACGAAAAAGAGAGATTCACCTGGGAAACTGATCCATCAAGATCCCATGAAATGGTGGATGGAAATGGGAGGAGAATTAAAACAGGCAGCCCTGGTAGCATTGTCTATGCTATGTGCACACAAGTTATAATGTTATAATGTTTATAATGTTTATAATGTTTCAGACCAACAAAGACCCTAGGATCCACTCATGGCTGGTCTACCTGCGTTCGTAATTGTGTATTGTGTATGTCGGATGTCCTCCGTGGTGGCGGAGGGGACCTACAATTTTACGTGGGTTTCGAACCACAAGTTAGCGTTGAAAGATTGTTCTCCGCAATAAGCTTCACTCTGAATTTGTAAAGAAATTCTCTTTCGCAATCATCATTATTTATTAGACGCAGTATTGTTTTTGCGATCGAACGGTGTTGGCGAATAAAGTCTTCTCAAATAAAATAGTGTAGAATAGTCCTAATAAAAATATTTCACTTAAGAAGCGCATATATATATATATATATATATATATATATATATATATATATATATATATATATATATATACTGTGTATATTCAAAATAAAAAAAATCAGTCAAAAATTGAGAAATCTCTTTCCTGTCTTGCCACAACTTTCAATCTAGATTCTAGGAGAAATAAGTACAGGCTATGCCGCTATATCAATATCTGTTTTAAAGGAGTTCATAGAATATGTTGCCCTCAAAATATAAAGACAATATTACTACCAAATTACTTCAATTATTTCATATCGGTTTTATTTTTATTTTTTAAGATAAGCAAAGTATTTAATTTTAATGCAAGATGATGATAATTTTCATTTGAGTTCACTCAAAAAAATATAGAATTTGTTTTCACAAAATTAATTAAAATTTAGAATAAGGGGGCTGAAGAGAGCAATCATACATCGTACTTTGCCCCTTAGCAATGCGTGTATAACTATACCGAGTTACTATTAAATATTAATACAATTAATACACCTACTTTCAAACATTTTCAAAATCGGATTAATTAATAGCAGTCTTATTACCTATCCTATACCAGATTATAATTATTACATTTTTTAATAATGGACCCGACCCAGACCCTGGTCATATACTGAAAGACCCGACAGGACCCGAAAGTAAATTTGAAAAATGACCCGGATCCGGACCCGACCCGAAAGTAATAGACTCGCACAGCCCTTATATATATATATATATATATATACATTCAACTGCAAAGAACACGCAGTATAAATAACGTAAAGAACGACGCTTGTATAGGAGATATTCCGCGCAAGACGAGAAAGAGAAAACAACAAATGAAAAAATGAAGTACCACCTGGGAATCGAACCCGGGATCTTCCGATTGCCGGTCAGACGCGATAACCACTTCCGGCAATCGGAAGATCCCGGGTTCGATTCCCAGGTGGTACTTCATTTTTTCATTTGTTGTTTTCTCTTTCTCGTCTTGCGCGGAATATCTCCTATACAAGCGTCGTTCTTTACGTTATTTATACTGCGTGTTCTTTGCAGTTGAATGTATATAATGTTACGGCATGCGGGAGGTGCCCCCTTGGGGCATTGGTTTCTGCGAGTATGTAGAGGAATTACGGCATTTGGAAAGTGAAGTCCATGGTGTAGTGGTTATCGCGTCTGACCGGCAATCGGAAGATCCCGGGTTCGATTCCCAGGTGGTACTTCATTTTTTCATTTGTTGTTTTCTCTTTCTCTTCGTCTTGCGCGGAATATCTCCTATACAAGCGTCGTTCTTTACGTTATTTATACTGCGTGTTCTTTGCAGTTGAATGTATATAATGTTACGGCATGCGGGAGGTGCCCCCTTGGGGCATTGGTTTCTGCGAGTATGTAGAGGAATTACGGCATTTGGAAGAGTGAAGTCCATGGTGTAGTGGTTATCGCGTCTGACCGGCAATCGGAAGATCCCGGGTTCGATTCCCAGGTGGTACTTCATTTTTTCATTTGTTGTTTTCTCTTTCTCGTCTTGCGCGGAATATCTCCTATACAAGCGTCGTTCTTTACGTTATTTATACTGCGTGTTCTTTGCAGTTGAATGTATATAATGTTACGGCATGCGGGAGGTGCCCCCTTGGGGCATTGGTTTCTGCGAGTATGTAGAGGAATTACGGCATTTGGAAGAGTGAAGTCCATGGTGTAGTGGTTATCGCGTCTGACCGGCAATCGGAAGATCCCGGGTTCGATTCCCAGGTGGTACTTCATTTTTTCATTTGTTGTTTTCTCTTTCTCGTCTTGCGCGGAATATCTCCTATACAAGCGTCGTTTTTACGTTATTTATACTGCGTGTTCTTTGCAGTTGAATGTATATAATGTTACGGCATGCGGGAGGTGCCCCCTTGGGGCATTGGTTTCTGCGAGTATGTAGAGGATTACGGCATTTGGAAGAGTGAAGTCCATGGTGTAGTGGTTATCGCGTCTGACCGGCAATCGGAAGATCCCGGGTTCGATTCCCAGGTGGTACTTCATTTTTTCATTTGTTGTTTTCTCTTTCTCGTCTTGCGCGGAATATCTCCTATACAAGCGTCGTTCTTTACGATATAATATATATATATGCGTCTCGATGGTGTAGTGGTTAGCGTCGCTGACTACGAATCCATCGGCCCCGGATCGAGACCCGGTGACAACAGGTAGCGCGCAGCAAAACCCAGCTGTTCGTCCTTCCACACAATAAAAAGAAATTGGTTGGTAGATAAATAGATACCCTGGGTAGCCTACTGGTTGAGACGCTGGGCTGGGATGGTGGTGGGGCGTGGTTCGGATTCCACGTTAAACTGTAGGTCTAAAGTGGAGTGACAAGCTTGACCTTCGTCAGAATGAACAATTCGGACGGAAGCAAAATCAAGGTGTTATATATATATACAGGGTGGGCGGAAAGTAGCTCCCTATTTTGGATTGATAAAAAAATACGTATATTATCCATTTATTTCAGAAGAAATAATATGAAAAGGTAGGCATACATGGTAGGTTTTCTCTAAAATTCAATGTGGGCTCCAACTCTTTCCACCAGCTTCTGGAGCCGCCCAGGAATGGCGTCCACTGACTTTAGCAGGAACTCCGGCGGGATGGAGGACATGACTTCCCGAATTCGGTCCTCCAGTTCTTCCAATGTCCTCGGTTTGGGTGGGTAGACTTCTTCCTTTACCCACCCCCAAAGAAAGAAGTCGCACGGTTACCGCTGAAAAACGGCAGAATCGTTCAGTGTAACGGTGTGGTGTGGTATGACCTCAGATCAGGTTGTGGGCCCGTTCCTTCTGCGCAACACCATGAATGCTGAGCGGTACCTTGCTATGTTGCGAAACGAGGTCTGGCCGGTTGTCAGCACATGGGAGAACATCGACGATCTGATATTTATGCAAGATGGCGCCCCTCTGCACTTCGCTCTTGTTGTCCGTGAGTGGCTGGATGCCCACTTTCCTGGGCGTTGGATGGGTCGTCGTGGTCCACATCAATGGCCAGCCAGGAGCCCCGACTTGACACCGTGCGACTTCTTTCTTTGGGGGTGGGTAAAGGAAGAAGTCTACCGCACCAAACCGAGGACATTGGAAGAACTGGAGGACCGAATTCGGGAAGTCATGTCCTCCATCCCGCCGGAGTTCCTGCTAAAGTCAGTGGACGCCATTCCTGGGCGGCTCCAGAAGCTGGTGGAAAGAGTTGGAGCCCACATTGAATTTTAGAGAAAACCTACCATGTATGCCTACCTTTTCATATTATTTCTTCTGAAATAAATGGATAATATACGTATTTTTTTACCAATGCAAAATAGGGAGCTACTTTCCTCCCACCCTGTATATATATATATAATATATATATATATATATTAATAATAATAATGATATAAATATCGGTAAAATAACTTATTCCTGCCAATTATGATAGTATGATGGTCAGAATGTTAATAAAAGTAAATAGACACCACAATGATTGTCTTGAAGAACAAATGGCGAATCTCATCAGTGAAATAGCAGAACGTGTGAAGTCAGCTTTACATATTTATAAATTCAATAAAACTATTATTATTTATTAACTTTTAATATCAAATTGAACACTATGGAGGAGGAAAAAAAAACAAAAAAAAAACACAAAGGTGTCTATTTTCTTTTGTCAACCCTCTGTAGGTTTGATATAAAACCAATGAAAATAAGTGGGTCTACAAACGAGATAAATTCTTTCGAAACGTAAAAGACGAGCTGAAACCTTTTAAGTACAATTTTATTAGTAGGAAGAATATTCAATTCATAGTTTACCCCTCCTCTACAGTTAGAGAACTTAGACAAAAGTTTGTACCGAACACTCCTCAGAAAGAATTGGCGAGGGGAATTTACTGCTGGACACTACAGGGTGTCCCAAAAGTCTCCATACATAGGGAAAATTAGCACTTTTTAGCAAAATGTAACTTCATTTACAAAACATTCTCTACATGATTGCCATTTCTTTGTAAACACACACGGATGCATCTCTCCCACTCATGGTGAACTCGTGTTAACACATTTGGTGTTATGGACGTAATGTACCAGGAAAAGATACAGAACATGGATTCGCCTAAAGGAACGCATTCGAAGTGCAATTACGTCCATAACACCAAATGTGTTAACACGAGTTCACCATGAGTGGGAAGACGCATCCGTGTGTGTTTACAAAGAAATGGCAATCATGTAGAGAATGTTTTGTAAATAAAGTTACATTTTGCTAAAAAGTGCTAATTTTCCCTATGTATGGAGACTTTTGGGACACCCTGTATTCCGGACTAAAAAATCGGAGTCCGCTGGGCATGTATTCACATCACCCAGGATAATCTCGGAACACGTATCTTAGGATAAGTGTCCAAGGGTGTCAAAGTTCAGAGTGAACTGACTACAAAAGTAGGAATCAACTTTAGGGTTCAACGCATTGGGACTCCCCACTTCTTAAAAATGAAATGAGAATAACCTAACAATATGAAACTCACTGCCTACTGATATACTCAGGGCTTGAGTTGAGGGTGGTACGTACCGGTTGTTAACCCCTTGCGGAAGGGGGAACCCCCACTGCACTCTCATCAACGCACTTCCAGCACCTTAGGTCTATCAGTCTGCGACGCTGCTACGTGTGAATCTGCGGCCATACCATTTGTTAATTTTTTACAACGCGGACCCTGGATATACTATAAAACTCGACCTGTCGGAGAACAGTGAGGAAGAAAACCTCCCGAAAGTGAATGTTCACATGATCAAGGCGATTTAAATGATGCAGTCATTAATTTTTTTTCTCTCATCCTTGTAAAAGCTAGTTTCTAGTGAAATTATTCAACGAGAACTAGTCCAACCTCATGCAAAATTAAAAACAGGAGACGTTCAGTAACCATTTTCGTTACAAGAAAGCATTTATTTTAACCATAACTTAATAAAAATGAGGTTATGCACGTCACGTGACTACTTCATTAATGACCTTCATTCACTAGCTTCAAATGAAGTAGAAACAATTTAACTTAAACTTTAAGACTGTCGAAATTTAAATTAACATTTTATCGCACGTCTCCAAGCAATGAAGTAACACTTCTAGTTTGGGCGTCCGTCAGCTTAACGTCCGTCAATTTAACGTACAGGGTATCCACAATGCCTTGTCACCCCAGTAAAATACTAACTGATTTTCGTTTTTCTTTCAGATAGCAGCAACTATACGACTGAACAACGCATATTGGATAGTACCTGGCAGTGATGTAGGTCTCGAGATCGGTCTCGGTCTCGAGACCCAATTTGCAGATCTCGATCTCGGTCTTCGCTATTTAGATCTCGGTCTCGATCTCGACAGACGCCGGTTTTTCCCCCCGAGACCTTTCGAGACCTCTCAAGACCGTAATGAAAAATACATGTTATTGGCATACTCATAATGGTGGCTTGGTTGAACAGACACAATTCAGAATGTTTATGAAAGTTTGTAAAAGTAAGGGACTCTAGGTATTCACTAATCAGTCACCCTGTTTTGAGTTGCCACGTTTGTCTTGCGGGGTGGGGGGTGGGGGTGGGGGGGTCTGGATTTTTTAGGTTAGCGCTACAAACCCCCCCCCCCCCGCCCCCGCCCCCGTCAGATTAATTTATTGAAAATGGAAACACTAAATAGAGAATTATAATATATTATATATATAAGTAGATATTATAAGGCCACTTAGTGTTGCCAAACGGCGTGTCAACTTCTGTGGCGTGATAAAAACGATTATCCTCCCATATACTTAACATAGTCTAATTTCCATAGTAGTGTAAAACAAATTGAAAGGGCATGAGCTCGGTCTCGAATTTTAGGGGTCTCGATCTCGGAAGGTAGATCTCAATCTCGAACCTTTGATCTCGGTCTCGATCTTGGTCTCACAGGATCAGGTCTCGGACTTGGTGGTCTCGACTACATCACTGGTACCTGGGTCCGTGAGCGACCACATAATCGTGGAAGTCTGCAGACTTCCAGGACCGATTGAATGGTGCAGCTCCTCCAAAAAGGAACTGCACGATTCAATCGGTCCTGGAAGTCTGCACGAATATTTTCAATGGTTTTACCATTACGTGGTCGCTCATGGACCCAGTTACTAGCCAATATGCGATGTTCAATCGTATAATTGGTGCTATCGCACATTTAAAATGGGTCTAAAAGAAAAACGAAAATCAGTTGATATTTTACTGGGGTGACAAGACATTGTGGCCACCCTGTACGTCAGTTTAGCGTCAGTCAGTTTAACGTGTATCACTTAGGAACTTTAATCTTTTATTTATTTAATGCCTTTCATTTTCAGCTCTTCTTTATAATGTAATTTATCATTTTTTATTGGGGTGTCGTAAATAAGCCCTCTTGTGCCTCCTACCGAGATGTTGACACGTTCTGATAAGCGCTGACACGTTCAGCTTCAGTGAATGCAAGTATACGTATCAGATTTATACCGAGTATTATATAAACAACTGATCACTTCTTTATTGGCACGAAGAAATACATTAAAATTATATCAAATTATTTAAATTTTTCTAAAGAGTTGCTTTGAACTTTGGATTATCATTTATATTTTGTACAAAATAATGATATGAGGTTGACTATCTTTTTACGAGGTAAACTATTTTATAAATAGTAATTCCCTTATAGCATAGGCCTACCTATATCCTATTTAACTACTACATACTTCAACAAAAAGCCTGGACCTTGATTTTGGTTTTCTTCTTTGGATGTGCATTTTTGCGGGCATTCGCCCTTGGCCCCTCCTTCCTGCATTAAAAAAAAGCGACAGTCGTGAACTAAAAACCCAACTATAATATTTTATATTATAGGATTATATAAAGTACGTTATACCTGTAGTTTACGCAATTCTTTTGTTTTTATACTCTGGTATACCGTGGTATAGGGCCAAAGTCTAATCTGTTTTATAGATAAAAGATTTTATGTTTAGTGAAATTAAAATTAGGTGGCGCAAAACTAAAACTAAGCATTTACCCATTTAAGGAAATAGTTTCCCCCCTACATCAGTCGTTCGCAAGCTTTTTCTACTGCTTTTTAGCACTGTCAGGAAAATAAATGTACATAATGCACCATATTAATTAAATTAATAGCAGTGCCGCGGACCAACCACAGATTGGGGAACACTACCTTACATCGTAATTAATCTTCACTAACGGCTAAGAAAATAAATTTACTGTACAGGCCTCAGACAAATGCTTTCCATAAGCCTACAGTAGGTCCCATATTTTCAACCATGTTATAATTTGTGATACAGTAGAGTTCTACGGGTTCAAACCTACGCGGGGTTTCCAGGAATGTATCCCCGAGTAGAATTAGTCGTCTACTGTCCATAAAATGCATCAATATACATTAAAAGAATTTCAATAAATCCTAAACTTCATGGAAAATAACCGTTCCATACCTGAAATGCATGTCCTCTCTATAACAGCCATAAATAGGCTTATAAAATTTCACCTGAAAAAGCCTGAGCCAAAACTACTAGTCTAGGCTAGTTTAGGCGCACAAGGGTCCATGAAAACACTCACATAGCCTATCACTGCAATGAAACTCAAATGAAACGATATATGTTCCGATAATTACAGACATCTTTTAAGCCTTGTAATGTAAGAGATTATTGGTTTACTTCTGGTAACCATATTTTAAATATATTTGTATTATGTTTTATAAGTTACTACACCGGGAGAAGTAGGAGACAGTATTATTGTTAGTGACGTCAAATGTCAGGAATACAAAAAAAAAAAAATCACGTGATCAGTAAATTTATCCAATAACAATAAAGAATACATATGACGTAATAGTGAAAGGCTCAGTTAAAAGCCAGAAGATGTTATGGAGCAAGTGTATTTACGTCCCCCCTGACGGAAAAGGGGACACAAACTACACTAGGACCTTTAGTAAGACATTTTTTAAATGAATCCATCAAATAAAACGTTAAAACTAACGAAAATATTACGACTTAGCCTAACATCGTCAATCTATATATATATATATATATATATATATATATATATATATATATATATATATATTATATACAGTGTGTCCGTAAAGTCATGGTGGGATTTTAATAGCTATATTATTGCAACGAACATGATATGAGATGAACAATGCCAAATTTAAGAACAACTCTCAAAGTTGTATCTTGTAGTTAGTCTAGGCTAAGCTTAACCTTTATCTCGTAGTTAGTCTAGGCTGTCCACATTGCCTATGTTGAACATGAGCGTAATAGCCCGAAAGTTAATGTGTGGTGTGCTCTAGCACGAGATCGAGTGATTGGCCCATTTTTCTTCGCGCAACCCACTGTGACGTCACACAACTACCTCGCTATGTTGGAACATTTTTGCAGTACCCCCCCATTTTATTGACAATAATGTCATCTTCAGCAAGATGGTGCTCCTCCGCACTATGCCAACGTTGTTCGAGAATTCCTTAATGAAAAATAGATGTCTGCAGGGCTACCAGAGGAGCCCATATCGAACTACGTTAAATAAAGTTATTCTTTTAGAGTTGTTCTTCAATTTGCCTTTTTTTCATCTCATTATCATGTTTCGTTGCAATAATATAGCTATTTAAAATCCCACCATGACTTTACGGACACACTGTATGTTAACGATTGGTTAGGTTAAGTCGTAATATTTTCGTTAGTTTTAACATTTTATTTGATTAGGTATACACGGACAAAGTTGGGGAACGCAAACTACACTAGGATATTGTAGGGGAACGTAAACTACACTTGCTCCGATGTTATCATTAAATATAAAGTTTTACGGAGACCAGTGTTTTGGACAAAGTCGAAATATGTTATTGGCCGAAATTTGTCACGTGGGGAATAACTAACCAATCTAAAACGACCACCTAACCTAACCTAGTGTAATCTGTTTTCTGTGAAACTTAAATAGTAGCCAAACCTACATATTTTTTCTAAGTAATGGGTACCAAATCCTATCGGCAGGTAGCTTGGTATTAGAGGCTTTACGGGTACCACTGTTGGCCTAAATTCTTATCAGTATATGATTCTTCTTCATTAACAAAATCATTAGACAAATATTAACAACAACAACAACAAAGAAAAAGAATTAATACACCATTATTTTTTATAATACTTTCATAATAATAGTGAAATACTGTAATTCATATTTAAAGAAAAAATCAGTCGTCAAAGAAACTGTGCGTTCTTATACAAGAATACCCCAGGTACGACAGATATGCGTTCTTGAAAAATCCGTGGTAGGGCGAATCGTCGTATCGCCCATCGTCGTATCGTACGGGCCCATTTAGCTAGACCTGCGGTGCTGGAGCCTTCTGACTCAGTAATTGGGATGCCTGCGGGCCCCCAATTACTGGCGAGTCAATTATTCAGTCAATAAAACTATAGAAAAGAACGCAGCTATGAAAATCTTAAGCCTCACAAATCTTGATACAATAGGTTCGGATGTGAAGCTTAAAATTTTCATTGCTGCGTTCTTTTCTAGCTAAAGTGGGCCTTACGGGCCTATTTAGTTAGACCTGCGGGTGCTGGGCCTTCGGCCTCCCAATTACTAGGGAGATCACTTGTTAAGCTTCACAAAAGTTCCTCGTGAACTTAAAGTAGTATTAAGCTTTCACTGCCTTAATAATTTCTTTTCGAAATCTTTGGTATCCGATTTCAGCTTTTATTAAATATTATTGACATAGATTAAAAAATTGACAACTCACAACCCGAGATGGTGGAGAATATCGCATATGGAGACCGAAGTTTGATGTTAGAGTAGTGGAATTATGTTGAACAACAGAGATTGGCGGCAGGGAGTATAAGCTCCACCCACAATTTTGTTAAACCTCAACTTGGCTTAGTAGTCCGTGAGCCAGACCCGAAATTTTGGCCAGTCAGTACCAGTAGCGGCTCGTCCATTCCTTAAGTTAAGTGGTGAGGCGAAAAAAAATGTGAAGTACTGGCTGAGGCAAAAATTCATTTCGCCTCAGCCAATAATAATAATTTGTCAGCAGTGTGAGTGACGTCATCGGCGTCATAGCAACTAGTTTATTTTCGTAGCAACACTGAGCGTTTTGATTATCTCGCCTCATGAATACAAGGCGAAGCAAGTTTTTTTCGAATGCTAGCACTTTATGCTTGAAATACAGGGTGTCCCAGAATTAACTATCTATTTCAATGAAATCGGACAAATTTAATAAAAACTGACATAATTTTGTGTTTATTACTAAATTATGATACAAAAACAAATAGATTTATAAATCATAAGTCAAAACTTTATTGAGAAGTTTCAACATGTGCAACGTCTGTATCTCTGCAAATTTCAAATCTATCCTCAGTGCTGCGAAACACATTTTGAAGCATTTCAGGTGTTATCTCCCGCACTGCCAACTGGATGCGTTCTTTAAGTTCAGCTAAACTACTGATCTTTTGGCGATAAACCTTTGTTTTTATGAAACCCCATGCAAAGAAATCCAGGGGTGTCAAATCCGGAGAACGCGGAGGCCAAGGTCGAGGTCCTCCACGTCCAATCCACCGATTCGGAAGGCGTCTGTTGAGGTATTCTCGAACAATTAGAGCATAATGACATGGTACTCCATCTTGTTGAAACACAACATTACAAGAATGCCATCATCAAGAAGCTGTGGTTCGAGAAACTGCTGAAGCATATCAAGGTAGACGGTACCTGTTACAGTTGCTTCCGCAAAGAAGAATGGGCCATAATTTTGGATTTGGTCATTCCAAGCCACACGTTAACTTTTGGAGAGTCTCTTTGCCATTCTAAAAATAAAACTATGAAAAAACTATGAAAAATTATGAAAATAAAATTATGAAAAAAATTTAGAAATTTATACATTTTTAACACATATTAAACATGATAAACATAAATAAAAGTGTGTTTTTAAAAAATTTGTCCGATTTCATTGAAATAGATAGTTAATTCTGGGACACCCTGTACAGGACTTTTTGTGTACAAAATGAATGGGAAAAAACTTCTTATGAATAATATTTTTATGCATTTATATAAATTTATCTTATTAATATTTATATATATATGTAAGATTGAATATTTTGTTTTTATTTGGTGAGGCGTCGCATCACCTGCCTAATCTAAAGAACCGCCACTGATCGGTACCACTAAGGCGAACCAGATGAAACAATGCTTTTTGGGAAGCTTATAATTTGTAGTTTCCAAATATGCTTGCTGGACAGCTGTATCTGGTAGCGTTTTAGTGTAAATCTTCATCAAACATAGGCACCCAATATTTCAATATTGGGCACAAACTTAAAATGCTGATAAAACAATAAAGCTACTCTTTTCAAATGTTCAGCAAGCATTTTTATCATCCACTTAGCATCCTTCATCATTGGTATGAGTAGGGTGACCAGACGTCCTGCCGAGCGGTGCCCCCCATAGTACTGTGAGGTATTGAAAAACTCATGATCTTCACTTGCCCCACAAACACCTTGAAATGGGAGACCCAAAATGGGTGCACACACATTTCTACATTACTGTACAGTCTTTACAGCTACACCTACACTTTTCCTCCTAAGTATATATATTGTAATGTATATGGTTGTAAATTGTGACTTGGTCCGCAATTGATACGGACCGTGACTTATTTTTGGTTGGCAAGGTACTGGTATTGATGGATACCGTAATGAAATTGACTGGATTCTTTGGATCTGATATATTTGCATGTCAGTTATAAATAGATATAGAGTGTAACATATTTGTGGATAGTAATCTATTATGACTTGATCCTCTGGATCCAGAGATTCTATCTTTAGTTTTAAATTGATAATTAATTAGTTTTAAATTGATAATTATTTAGTTTTGTAAAAATTGGTTGTTGCCAATGTACAGGCAGTTTTTACATAGTGGAGCCACCTCGATGGGTTGAAGTGGCCCCTAGTGTGCCCACTATAAAAATTTCTTATGTTCTTATGTTCTTTGTGGTTCGGAACCCACGTAAAATTGTAGGTCCCCTCCGCCGCCACGGACCACGTGCACAATACACAATTACGAACACAGGTAGACCAGCCATGAGTGGATCCTAGGGTCTTTGTTGGTCTGAAACATTATAACATTATAACATTTTGCAGGACTGTCCCGCATTTAGAGTTTCTGTCTCACAAAAAACATTGACCAATGCGGGACAATGCAATGTCCCGCATTCTTGTATTTATGCAATTTTCGTACAAATGAAATGTAATTTGTATTCATTATCGTAGATCTGGCATCCGCGCATCCCCTCATAAATGTTTTAAAACGTTTTTGAAACCTCCAGTACGACAGACCTCGACGGCCGACGTTCGTCAGTTAAAATTTTGAATTATAATGGTGTTGACGTGTTATTTAATTGTCAGAGTACCCATACATTTTAAAAATTACTTTAAAAAAAAGTGCACTTTCAATGGGTAGAAATATTTACACATTTCAAGAGTCAGAAAATTCCCTTTGAAAACATTTCCAAGGTACTAGAATTCTGTTTGATTTTACCTGTATCAAATGCTCCAACAGAGAGGGTATTTTCATAATGAATAACTTTTGGACAGAAGAAAAAAGTCGGTTAAATATAAATACTCTAAAAGCAGCGTTATTAACGATATGTAATTACGAGATGAGTTGCCTTGAATTTTGTGAATACCGTATCTGAACAAAGAAATACCTCTCCTTAAGAAAATACATTCCAGTGCCAAGTACAATTAAATAAAATGTTTTTCAATAAATTAGGTAAGTAAACTATATAAAATTACTTTTTGGTAGTACAATTATTTGTCCGTTATATATCTTTGAAAGATAAAGTAAAATGCCTATTGAGTACTGCAAAATGCTTTTAAAAGGTATTGGTTGACCTGTGGAGTGTTATCGAGATATCATACGAGTATATTAGTGTACCAATGGATGGATCCGTCCCGCATTGGGATCGCAAAAATCTGGTCACCCTAGGTATGAGGGACGTTTGGTTCCCCCGAGTGGTACCGATCAACACTTCTGGCCCACGAACTATAGTTTAAACTGAGGCTAGAAATAGCGGTGCAGACAATTTTTGTCAAATACAGATTTTTAGGCGGCGTATCGCGGATATGAGTCTAACTTTATGAGAGGCGTAGAAGCGGATCGTCGGATCGCTCAGTTTAGGACAGGTTAGGTTACGTTAATAAGCTAGGACTGCTAGGTTATTAAAGGGTCGATGAAATATCGATTAAATGAGTGTAGAGTCCTTTATTCCTTCTCCTTTCTTTCCGGAACATTATTTTGTCAGTGTTGATCATTCTTCTTTTTCTTTCAGTCACTTCCATGACATTCAGTTACACCGAATACACTCTCTAACACATCATTTCATCTTCTACTTTCAACAAAAAAATGGTTTCATTTTCAGCATTCTTTCCCTCATTTTTTTCTTTCTGTCAACCCTTCATACTGGCTTTATCCACCACACATATACAATGTCATTTCTTTTATTCCACTCCGCATACACGGTTACACGTGTCTACAAATACTTCATATTTTGAATCTCCATGCACACTTACATCTCTAGAAATATTAATTATATCACCGAGTTTTCACACACGTTAGAGGTGTGTGCGCACGCACGCACAATTATTGTACTATCTCCTTCAGTTCTCACTTGTGCACTGCAAATTGGGCCCTAATTCATTTATAGGCTCAGGACTTATACTAAACGTATCTTCATTCACTCATTTTTTCGCACTGCATCATTCTTCATGCGCCCATATATATAACCTTTAACCTTTGGTTAGCTTTCGCCCGAATTGTTAATTCTGACGAAGGTCAAGCTTTTCACTCCACTTTAGACCTACAGTTTAACGTGGAATCCGAACCACGCCCCACCAGCAGCCCAGCGTCTTAACCACTAGGCCACCCAGGGTACCCATTTATCTACCAACCACTTTCTTGATTGTGTGGAAGGATGAACAGCTGGGTTTTGCTGCGCGCCGGCTGCCGTCACCGGGTCTCGAATCCGGGGCCGATGGATTCGTAGTCAGCGACGCTAACCACTACACCACCGATAATGATTATGATTGATAATGATTTGATTGTTAATGACTAGGCTGGGGTCAATAATTTATAATGTCCTACGGTATCACCGGTTTGAGGTGGCCAATGAAGTAGGCTTACCATAATTACTTTCTGAGTAAGACGAATGATTCGAGGTCACCAGCTTGGATTACACCCAACCCAAGCAAATAATATTAATAAGGTTAGAAAAATTACCTTGTTGTTTTGTGTTTAATTAAGAAAATAAATAAGTTATTTGTTCACAGTAATTAAAAATGGCAATGAAGGTATTTAAGGTGATTAACAATTATATAATGGCATTTATAGTATGCTAAATATGACTGAGGATTAGCAAATAAGGAAATGGTTATACAGATTAATTGTTAAGTAATACACTCATTTATGATAGGCTAATGGTATGCAAAAGGGAACACAGCATGAAATATGAAGCCTATTGATAACAGAAATTATGCACGTATGTTTTGGTAAACTGAATGGATTAGGCCGTCTAGAATGAAATGCCTAAAAGAACACGTAAACAGTAGGATGCACGATAAGTGAATTGTACGATGATCACAATAACAGGGTGATACAAAATTTCGATATTTGATACAACACTAGAAATAGACCTACTGCAGTCTTAACGGGAAAGTTAGTTTGAACGGTATTGAAAACACTTTTGGGTATAGCCGAAAACGCGGTTCTGCGATTACACTGTGTAGGCTTCACGAGACTTCCTTAAGAACGAGGCACAGAGAGCTTACCGACTATGTTGTAATACCTCTGGAGAATCAAGAGATACTTGAAGGTTGATCTTGTAGAGTGTAGGCCTAGAAGAGGCGGATGTGCTGAGAAACTGGTAGGGGTTGTAGTAAAGAGGCCAACTAGACGCCTACAGCAGAGATTTTCTTTCTCGCAGGAAGGAATTGTAGCGTACTTCAAGTGTTAACCTTTGGTTAGCTTCCGCCCGAATTGTTCATTCTGACGAAGGTCAAGCTTTTCACTCCACCTTAGACCTACAGTTTAACGTGGAATCCGAACCACGCCCCACCAGCAGCCCAGCGTCTTAACCACTAGGCCACCCATTTATCTACCAACCACTTTCTTTATTGTGTGGAAGGATGAACAGTTGGGTTATGCTGCGCGCCGGCTGCCGTCAGCGGGTCTCGAACCCGGGGCCGATGGATTCGTAGTCAGCGACGCTAACCACTACACCACCGAGGAGCATTGGTGTTGCTTCGTTCTGGTATAACGGTTGAAGGGTGACTTGGAAATGCAGCCGGCAGGAATTGTAGCGTACTTCAAGTGTTGCTTCGTTCTGGTATAACGGTTGAAGTGTGCCTTGGAAATGCAGCCGGCTAAAGTCGATGATGGCACTGCGTAGAGAGTGTAGACGTTCGAGGGGGAAGTACGAGCGGAGTGAGAATTGGTAGAGAGCCTTACTTGATTATAGACTTCGTGTAGGCTCGACCCAAACCTTGAAGGAACCGCAGGCTGCTCTCCGGCGAAGGCCGGAGAGAGGGTGGCTTGACGTGTGGTGCTGCTGACGAAGGATGCTGAGCGTGAAACGTGATGACCAAGACGAGGAAATTGCAAGCGAGAAGTGAGAAAGTGTATCAGTGGACACAGCCTTTTATAACCTCTTAAGACGCTAAGTTTCGCGGCCTTTTTGAGACGCCTACAGGCGTCCTGTTGTTTCTCTGTCCTTGACAAAACCACGTGTGTTCTTCGATTCTTGATGATTCTAAGATGTTTGAGAATTTAGGTGGAAAGAATTCCTTTGGCTGTTCTTTGCCTGTTTCCCTGTCTGTTCACTACAAGTAGTATATATACAAGCAGAGCCTTCGGCTCCCTGCCCTACGGGCGGGGCTTGTGCTTCGCAAACTCGCCTACGGCGAGGGCACGTTAAGGTTACTCCTTTGGGGGAGGTCATTCTCCCTCTCCCCCATCCCCTTGTTGCATAATCCCTCCCCTATTACCCCCATTCAATTCAGTTACGAGCCAAGAAGAAGAAGAAAAGCAGTATCTTCTTCGAGTGGTAGAGAACCATCGTCACACGTTGCCAGATGTGAAAAAATCTACCCTCTTCAACAAATATTAAGAGTGATCCTAATTCCTAAGGATAATATCATTGTTAAAGTAAGTTAACCCATTAGTGCCCAATGGTAGAATTTTCTACCGCCAAAATTGTTTGTCTTTATTACATCACTTTTTCTTGTATTCACGTGATCTTGCCTCACATCAACGACTCATACCGAAGATCACGTGATGCAATGATGACAAACAATTTTGGCGGTAGGAAATTCTACCAATGAGCATAATGGGTTAATGCAAGGCTACGAACTGGTCTCTTTTTTTCTTTTTGTCCTTTTTTTTTAATTTATTTTTTTAATTAATTTTTTTTTTTTTTAATTTTTATACGTCATATTCAATATCACTTTAGAAAAAGCCAAAACTGTATTATTTGCTACATATTTTTTTTGGTAAAATGTTGCATTTGGTTTTGTATAATAAATATTGAAAAAAAAGGTTTGAAAAAAATATGGGAAAGGAGAGCGTTGAAATGACTTATTATGGGGATGGAGGAAGTCGTTAAAAACCGAGAGAGGATCAAAAGTGAAGATGTACATTTATTGTATGGGGAATCAAAAGAAAGAACGCAGTTTTCAATACGTATACTTTTATCAAAATGCGTCAGATTTGGGGAGAAAATATGGGGGGGGGGGCAGTATTAAATATTGCCTTTGATTTTTTTTCACCAAATGGTAATATTTAAAAGGGTGTGACCACAGAAATTCACATCTTCGTTTTGATCCCCCCCCCCTCCTATTTTGAACCACTCTAATAAATATATATACACCGGGTAATCCATTTAAAACCGTACCCAAATTACAAACATTTTTTAATTTGGGTACGGTTTTAAATGGATCACCCTGTATATATATATAATGCGCCTCGGTGGTGTAGTGGTTAGCGTCGCTGACTACGAATCCATCGGCCCCATGATCGAGACCCGGTGAGGACAGGCGTCGCGCAGCAAAACCCAGCTGTTCATCCTTCCACACAATAAAGAAAGTGGTTGGTACATAAATGGGTACCATGGGTAGCCTAGTAGTTAAGATGCTGAGCTGCTGGTGGGGCGTAGTTCGGATTCCACGTTAAACTATTAGTCTAAGGTGGAGTGAAAAGCTTGACCTTCGTCAGAATGAACAATTCGGGCGGAAGCAAACCAAAGGTTACCAAAGGTGTATATATATATATATATGTGTGTGTGTGTGCTTTACTTATTCCAGGATCATCTTTCTCTTCTAACCATACACGAACTAACGTTACAGTCATAACTTACAATTTAGATATCAATCGCACTTCCACGGTAATCTTACATAGTTTGACTGTTGTTTCTCTGTCAGCGAAGCATCCAACTTTATACACACCCTGCGTATTCAATTTTACATCTTCTTCTACCACAATCACACACCTACATTACACAGACCCCTAAAAACTTTCCGAAAGCGATATTCTAAGATGAGAACCCAGTACAATCTCCAACCCTGCTGTATACACGCGGGGATAGAGTCTCAAATCCTTGCCTCTTTTTCGAGGCGGAAGGAATATAAACGAATAATCCAAAGTATAAAGGGGGGATAATAAACCCCCAACTCCTTTTAATTCCTGGTTAACAACCGGTCGATAGTCACGCTCTAAATACAGCAATCGTGCAGTCTCGTATCGAAGTCCAATCAAACTCTATATCTGTCGTTAATGTTCTGTATTAATTTACAGTTAAGTCTTAATGGTCATCAACCGAGTACGGTATAGAAAACCCACCTTTCCATTCAGATTGAAGTTAAGGGCTCACGATGGGCAAATATCACGAGAGATTTCAGCGTTAAAGCTGTAATGATTGTCTCAAATGTCGAGCAAATCGTCATCAACCAGCTCTACGTTTGCCCCTGAATGATGAGTAGAATTTAATCAACTCTCTTGAACAGTTATCTGATCGATCGACAAGATTTGTCTTCCGTTACGGAGCAAAGAAGAAACAAGAAGGTTGTTTAATAAAGCCTTCGAATACGTCGTAGCCACGTCGCGACACCGTTTCACGTTAGATCACCGAGGTTAAACGACGTTCGGTCTGTTCAGTAATAGGATAGGTGATCATCCTCTGCGTCCAGATTATGTAGCGACTCCTAGATGGTTCGGATCCCACGTAAAGGTGTATAGGTCCTCTCCGTCACTTGACCTCTGCCACTGCGAAGGAGGTTAAACAACCCAAAACATTATATTACCAAAATTCTTTTTAACATTACTAACTTCCATTAAAAGAGGTAATTGAACCAAATAACTTGATATCAGTATGCAGTTCAAAGACGAATAGACATACAGCGGAGCGGGTGGGGGGAAGGCTGACAAAAGAAAATAGACACCTTTGGTTTTTCCATAGTTTTTTATTTGATAATAAAAATCAATAAATATAATTACAGATTTATTGAATGAATATATTTAGAATCGTGTTATACACACCTTCTGACATTCCACTGATCGTGGTGTCTATTTACTTTTGTTAACCTTTGTATACTGTAATTAAACGTAGAATCCTAAGCAAATACTCAACTGTACAGGTTGATTCACTCGCTGGTAGCCCCAGAGTATCTTATTAACGATATTCTGGGGCTACTAGTGAGTGAATCACCCTGTATAATTTTACCCAAATAGTAGATTTCAGCCTGTAAAGCGTGTACGCTCGTTAAAGGCAGTTTATAATAATTGTATACAGTATATGTACTGTAATAAAAAATACAGGGTAATAATAAAGAGGTGTTCACAAGAAAATATTTACGTAACAAGTTATTTCTGGAAACACCTCTTTGGATCACCCTGTGTATGCCCATCTACGTAAACTCTGTCTATACTCGTAAATAAAGTAGTAAGAAGGAAAGTTATATGAAAAAGAACGTGCCATACAAATTTAAAGTTCGGGAAAGTGGATGTGTTGATGGCTGGATGAGAGTTCTACGTCCGTCAGTCAAGAAGAAAGGAGGAAGTGAATGGCTAAACTTTATTACTATTATTATTATTATTATTATTATTATTATTATTATTTTAGTAAGAATGGCTAGAGAGGGTTCGCATGTACGGATAAGTTTGATGCCTGATTTGAGACAAGCGTCGTGAAAGGCGGAAGAAGACGTGTTAAATCCAATGGATTTTTGTGGATTATTTTAGGAGAGATAATTCTTCGTCGGAAAAGCTACAAATTATGGTTTTCAGAATCGGATATTTAATCTTAATTTGTTGAAGGCACTTATGCAACAAATTGATCGACATTCATTGCAGTGACGATCACGATTTAGAATTTTTATATATATATATATATTTGCAACAAAAGAATTTTACTGGGTCAATTTTGAAATAAATATATAGATGGGGTGATGGGGTCACCAGCTTGATCTTCCAATGAAGAGAGACCGACGCAGGGAACTTGGGAACTTTTACCAGGTGCGTGTGTGTATATATATATATATAATTATATATATATATATTGTATTAAAAAAAACCACCGTTTGTTTTACATATTTTCCAGAGATTAGTTGCCTAACATCGTTTAAGCACCGAGAATTAAACGTAAAGTTGTTTTTCCATTGAAAATACTCAGCATTTATGAAACAATAACTTATCTTTTACACAAATTAATAATGACACCCCAGGGAAGAAAAGTCCTATATATATAAAAAAAACGCAATGAAATAATGTTTCTGTATCGTCTCGGTTATCCCAAAGAGATATTACACGTAGGATTTGGCGTTTCTTAGAATGGAATGTCCAAAACCATTAAAGATAAGAGGCGACGGGCATAGTCAACAGTAAGAAGTGCCGAGGAGGAAAATGAAAGACGACGGGAAGGGAACATGGATTATTATTGGTTATAAAGTTCAAAAGAAAAGGTAGATTATTGGTTATAAAGTCCAAAAGAAAAAGATGGATTATCGGTTATAAAGTCCAAAAGAAAAGATGGATTATCGGTTATAAAGTCCAAAAGAAAAAGGTATTGGTTATAATGACCAAACGAAAAAGATGGATTATTGGTTATAAAGTCCAAACGAAAAAGATGGATTATCGGTTATAAAGTCCAAAAGAAAAAGATGGATTATCGGTTATAAAGTCCAAAAGAAAAAGGTATTGGTTATAATGACCAAACGAAAAAGATGGATTATTGGTTATAAAGTCCAAAAGAAAAAGATGGATTATCGGTTATAAAGTCCAAAAGAAAAAGATGGATTATCGGTTATAAAGTCCAAAAGAAAAAGATATTGGTTATAATGACCAAACGAAAAAGATGGATTATTGGTTATAAAGTCCAAACGAAAAAGATGGATTATCGGTTATAAAGTCCAAAAGAAAAAGATGGATTATCGGTTATAAAGTCCAAAAGAAAAAGGTATTGGTTATAATGACCAAACGAAAAAGATGGATTATTGGTTATAAAGTCCAAAAGAAAAAGATGGATTATCGGTTATAAAGTCCAAAAGAAAAAGATGGATTATCGGTTATAAAATCCAAAAAAAAAAGATGGATTATCGGTTATAAAGTCCAAAAGAAAAAGCTGGATTATTAGTTATAAAGTCCAAAAGAAAAAGATGGATTATCGGTTATAAAATCCCCCCCAAAAAAGATGGATTATCGGTTATAAAGTCCAAAAGAAAAAGCTGGATTATTAGTTATAAAGTCCAAAAGAAAAAGATGGATTATCGGTTATAAAATCCAAAGAAAAAGATGGATTATCGGTTATAAAGTCCAAAAGAAAAAGAGATTATCGGTTATAAAGTCCAAAAGAAAAAGCTGGATTATTAGTTATAAAGTCCAAAGAAAAAGATGGATTATCGGTTATAAAGTCCAAAAGAAAAAGGTATTTGTTATAATGACCAAACGAAAAAGATGGATTATTGGTTATAAAGTCCAAAAGAAAAAGATGGATTATCGGTTATAAAGTCCAAAAGAAAAAGATGGATTATCGGTTATAAATCCAAAAAAAAGATGGATTATCGGTTATAAAGTCCAAAAGAAAAAGCTGGATTATTAGTTATAAAGTCCAAAAGAAAAAGATGGATTATCGGTTATAAAATCCCCCCCAAAAAAGATGGATTATCGGTTATAAAGTCCAAAAGAAAAAGCTGGATTATTAGTTATAAAGTCCAAAAGAAAAAGATGGATTATCGGTTATAAAGTCCAAAAGAAAAAGATGGATTATCGGTTATAAAATCCAAAAGAAAAAGATGGATTATCGGTTATAAAGTCCAAAAGAAAAAGCTGGATTATTAGTTATAAAGTCCAAAAGAAAAAGATGGATTATCGGTTATAAAGTCCAAAAGAAAAAGATGGATTATCGGTTATAAAGTCCCAATTTAATATCAATAAACCCAATTTAGCCCAATTTAATATCAATAAACCCAATTTAACCCAATTTAATATCAATAAACAGCGTCTCACATTCAACTGTTCAAAGGCGACTAAGAGAGGCAGGGTTGAATGGTGGTGTAACTCTTAGAAAACCTTATCTGAGGCATGACAATAAGCAAAAGCGACTGAAATGGGCAACAGAACACCAAAACGTTACGTTAGAAGACTGGAAACGAGTACTTTGGAAGGAAGAGGGCGAATTTGAAGTATTTGGCAGTAAGAGAAGACAGTATGTGAGAAGAAGACTTTGGTTAAGAATAACTTCGTCTTCCAGCAAGATAATGACCCCAAACATACAAAACTATGTTTCCAAAGATATCTGAACAGAAAAAGTGAACATTTGAGATTATGTTGGGTGAACTTGACAGAAAGGTAAATTCGCGAGGTTCAACTAACTCCACTCAACTTTGGGAATTGATGAGTGGAATAATTTGATACTAGAGTATTCTGAAAAAAAAAATAGTTGAAAAGAGTGCCCAAAATATGCCAAACTTGTGACAAAGCAGAAAGAATTTTTTTTTTTAATGAAAAGAAGTTAGTTCCATAACAAGTTATTGCAGGATTATACAACAAAAATGTAACGTAATTTCTGTTAAAATGTGCATCCTACAAACAGTGTTAGTGTTTATTTTCATTTAATAGTAAACCTAACTAATACCACCATAATTTTATTTTGACCATTGTGACATCATGATGTTTACCTGTAATATATATATATATATATATATATATATATATATATATATATATATACAGAGCCGGCCCTAACAAGTGCGGGGCCTAGGCATTTTGATAATACGGGGCCCCACTCCAGAAAAGATTTGCTTCTTCATGTTCAATTGACAATATTCCAAGGTTATTTAGCCTATCTTGGCCCATATTAGACCTTAAGCAGTTTTTAATTAATTTTAATTTTGAGAAGCTTCTTTCTCCTGATGCTACCGTCACAGGAATTGTTAAAAATATTCTTAGAGCAATGGTTTTATATTTCATTAAAACTGTCCTTAATTTTCCCCTTTCCTATGACAGCCGGCGTGAGTCGGGGAATCTGGTGGAAGCGAAATATATAAAAAATTTATTTGCCCAGTCCCGCTGGCAGCGCGGGGCCCTCTTAGACGCGGGGCCCTAGGCGGCTGCCTAGCTCGCCTTGCCCTGTATATAATATATATATATATGATGCAAACCCACAAAGAAAAAGGAAAAAATTATTCCAAGGTCTTTCGTATATTCAGCAGTACATCTCGTCAGGGAATTCCCTGACGAGGTGTACTGCTGAATACACAAAATGCTTTGGATTCATTTTTCTTTTTCCTTGTGGGTTTGTATCGATCATTCATTTCACGTGTTTAAGTGTGAAATTCGACAAATATATGAAACAAGTTTATGGTGCATCTTGCTTCTGAAGAATCATGCGCCTAGATTGATAAATAACTTGGTGTTGCAATACAAAGTGACAAGAAATGGCGAAAACGAATATGGATTTGGATATTCTTTGAACTTAAATGACATAGACCACTGTTGCTTTCAGTGGTGATGAACCACATATGGGAGCCTCTTCAGTACATTGACCCCTCACCAGGACCGGATTAACCATTAAGCAAAATAAGCCCGTGCTTAGGGCATCAAGGGAAGGGGGGCACCACAGAAATTTTCCATTGTCGGATTTACCATTGATTTATTATACTATTATAATCGCGGCTTATAGCCTATAAGCTGTTGAAAACTGAATTATATATATTCATATATAGTATTTTTTTTTCATTGTTTGAATTTGTAGTGAACAACAACCCTTTTGAGAGAATAAATATATTTCGTTGTAATCACACACTTTACGCTTTGCGTTATTATTTTGTTTATATCATATGTGTGCCATAAGTTCAGTGCAAAAAAAAATGTAAAAACAAGATTCAGTCATGCTGAACTTTAAAAATAATTGTAGAAGACAATATTGAGTGTGCCTTCCCAAATGTAGAAGTTGCCTTTCGTATATTTTTAACATTAATGGTCACAAATTGCTCAGCTGAGCGTTCATTTTCTCAGTTGAAGTATATTAAAAATACCAACAGAACAACTATGCAACAAGGCAGGCTGGATGCCTTATCTCTACTAAGTATAGAAGCAGATGTGTTACGTAAGATTAGTTTTGAGGATCTGATCAAAGACTTTGCAATTAAAAAAAGTAGGAGAAAACTTTTCAAATATAAATGAAGTGGAAGTATACAAAAATAAACATTATTTTCCATCTTACTGTAAATTTTGTTTCATTTCAAAAAATAAAATTTTATTTTATGGTTTATTTTTGTTTATATTTTGAATTACATATATATGGGGCACCAAAATCTTTTAAGTGCTTAGGGCCTCTAAAGGTCTTAATCCGGCCCTGCCCCTCACTTTGGTTGGTAATATTGCTGCGTTCTACTCGTACCTTCAAATGGGTTTATGGGTGTAATAATACCCTATGTAAATATATATATATATGAAAATTATTTCACGAAAGTAACACGTGAAAAATATTTATGATGAATAAAACCACGAAGGAAAGGAAACACAGAATGGTGCTCAAGCGCTTTCGTCTAATGACATCCTCAGGAACACTGAAGATGTCATTAGACGAAAGCGCTTGAGCACCATTCTGTGTTTCCTTTCCTTCGTGGTTCATCATATATATATATATAATATATATAGTGTACAGGGTGAGTCAGAAGTAGCGCCCGATTTCTGTCAGTTGATGTTTGTTTGCCATTGTATTACAGTGTACAAGAAGGTAGAAATAAATGAATGACATGTTTATCATGTTTATCTAACCATTTATTCGGGGGAAAATATTACGGAACTGTACCAAGCTGTTTTACTTGCAATTTCAAAGTGCCCTCCCTCGTGATCGATGCACCAATCTGACAGCCAAAAAAAAACAGAAATCGGGCGCTACTTTTGACTCACCCTGTATATATATGAAAATTATTTCACGAAAGTAACACGTGAAAAATATTTATGATGAATAAACCACGAAGGAAAGGAAACACAAAAAGGTGCTCAAGCGCTTTCGTCTAATGACATCCTCAGGAACACTGAAGTAAATAAAGGTTACGGCCTATATATAGGTTACAGAAAGAAAAAAAATAAATAAATAAATAACATACATACACACAAACATATATATATATATATATAATATATAATATATATATATATATAATATATAAATATATATATATATATAATATAATATCTACAACATACATAATATATAGATATAATATATATATATGCAATAAACGGAGAAGTAAAAATAAAAATTAAAAATTAAAGATTAGAGGATTAACAAAGAGGCATACAGATTTGTAAGGAAAAATATCGATTTTAGCACAAGATCAAATGAATTAAAAATACAAATTTATACTGGAAATCTACCCGGGTTTTAACACTTTGCCGTTAGAGTCAAGTTTCGATATATATAAAAATAAAATGAAGATTAAAAGTTAATAAAGTAGCGTACAAGTTTACCAAGATTTAGCGTCCTACCCTTTTTATCTAAATTTGTTTTGAAGGAATTCAAAACAACAAGGAAAAACGAACTTTCTATCGTGTCAATAAAACACTCGTACTTTGTCAAAAAATATTTTAGTACTTCCATTTTTCGCAGGCTTTTTAGGCATTGCTAATGTACTTAAACTTTTGGATATTAATGTAGTATTTTCATATAACAATATTGTGAAAAATATCATAGTAAAAAATAGCCCTACCAATAATTCAGGCATTATCTATAAAATTGGGTGTAAACAATGTGATTCCTTTTACATAGGTCAGCGGGAAAGGATTTGCACACACGTATAAAACAGCATCAATATTCCGCTAGAACAGGACAGTTGTCCAGTGCTCTTTTGTCCATTTGTCAGAGTTATCCCACTGTATTGATTGGAATAATGCTTGTTTTATTTCATTTAGCAACATTGTCAATAGAAATATTCTTGAGTCTGCCATTATCCAACTTTCAAATAACTTCAACATAAGCAAAGGTCTTTTCAACTCGAGTCCTGTTGTTTTGAATTCCTTCAAAACAAATTTAGATAAAAGGGTAGGACGCTAAATCTTTGGTAAACTTGTACGCTACTTTATTAACTTTTAATCTCATTTTATTTTTATATATATCGAAACTTGACTCTAAAAGGCAAAGTGTTAAACCCGGGTAGATTTCCAGTATAAATTTGTATTTTTAATTCATTTTGATCTGTGCTAAAAATCGATATTTTTCCTTACAAATCTGTATGCCTCTTTGTTAATCCTCTAATCTTTAATTTTTAATTTTATTTTTACTTCTCCGTTTATTGCATATATATATATATAATATATATATATATGTGTGTGTGTGTGTGTGTGTAAGTAGGTATGTATATATATATGTATATAATATATATATATGTTTTGGTGTATGTATGTTATTTATTATTTTTTTTTCTGTAACCTACTGTATATATAGGCCGAACCTTTTATGTACTTCAGTGTTCCTGAGGATGATTAGACGAAAGCGCTTTGAGCACCTTTTTGTGTTTCCTTTCCTTCGTGGTTTTATTATCATATATATATATATATATATATAATATATATATATAATATATATATACAGAGGCGTACTTAGCATTTTGCCGCCCCTCTGCAGGGATTAAAGTGCTTTATAGTTGTGCCATTTGATATCGCTAGTTTGCTATTAGAGGCTTCTGTTCTTTTTTATTTTTAAATTTATTTGTGAATCCACTTAATTTGTTAGTGCTTATAACTTAATTATTTTCTAGTTTTGTTTCTTTGCCATATTTTGGTGAAATACGGCAAAATTTGCCACTCTTAAAATTTACCACCCTAGGCAGGTGCCTACTCTGCCTACACGAAAATCCGCCTTTGTATATATAAATATATGTATATAAACCAGAACAAAGGAGGGGAGGGGGGGCACGAGAGAAGACCAGAAACGAGCAAAAAATGCTTATAGTTCTAACAAATGAATTTGTATTAACGCAAGAAATAACGGATAACACCAGAAAAAACAACAAAAACAACAACTTAACTGATGACATAAAAATAACCCAAAACGATTACCTGAGGCCACAACATTATCGAGACATCATCTAATATGGCGACATCTTTAAAAGAAAATATCATACCAAAGAAAGAAGCAAATTTGCGATTTTAATCTAACCCAAATTATTTCTATAGCTTTGCGAAAAGAAAAAAAGAACGCGACAAGCGTGATCATGGTATGATAGTACATAAAATGAAACGTAAGGGGGATAACGGCAAAGTGGGAAAAATGGATCTATGACTTCGTCAGACACGTTAAAATCCAAGGTATATCATCATCAGAATTGGAAGTGCGTAGCCCAATACCACAAGGAACAGTAAAAACCACAAGGAACAGTGTTAGTCTTACTCCTATTCATTATCATGATAACAGATATAGAGAACGAAGTAAACAACAGCGGTAAAGTAACATCAATTGGGATGATACAAAAAGTAGCAGAAAAATTAGAATACGCAGAAGGTGCATATAAGCCTTACAAAAGTCCACAAACAGAATATACAGATGGTCAGAAAACAACAACATGAAATTTAACACCGAAAAATTTTAGCTCTTAAAATATGGAAAAACAATAAACAACTAAAATAGACAAACTATTATATTTCAAGTAGACAGAAAATTAAAAAAAACAAAAAAAAAACAGCAATTACGCGACAGATATTGAGAACATTTAAAAGAACAAGAAAGTATTCACTCCCTTGCTGAAAACACTGATCATACCAAAACGGGAATACTGCTCAACCTTGACGTTCCCATATAAAGAAGAAGAAATTAACGCGCTAGAAGAAATTCAAATAAATTTCACAGCCAAGATCATTGGCTGCAAAGAAGCAAATTACTGGGAAAAACTTTGTGCATTAAATCTATACTGGATAGAAAGAAGAAGAAGAAAGAGAAACACCATAATAAACACGTGAAAAATAATTAAAAAAATAGTACCTAACCTCAAAGCTGAACCAGGTAACCATCCAAACGACACTGAGAAATAGGAAAAGTGGAATGTGCAGTGTTCCCAAACTAAAAGCCAGAAAAGGGACATCTTCAACTCTGAAAGAAAAGAGATTTTTTTTTTTTGGTCAGAAAGCCAAGACTATTTAACCAGTTACCGAAGTCCATCAGGAGTACATCTGGTGTCCATGTGGGCGTAGTTAAAAGAAGACTAGATACCTGGCTCAGGACAGTCCCTGATGAGCTGGGTGTACCTGGCTATGTGAGATAGAGAGCCCACAAAAGCAATTCTCCAGAACACCAAGCCAGAGCTAGAGGAGAGACCCTGAAGGGTCCCCACAACCTGACTTTCGCGTGTAGAGAGATCGCGCGGAATCCTTGGCAGAATGACAGGGCAGATCTCTCTCTCTCTCTCTCTCTCTCTCTCTCTCTCTCTCTCTCTCTCTCTCTCTCTCTATATATATATATATATATATATATATATATAATATATATATATATAATTCATTAAAGTATGTCAGTAAACATTCTAAGAAGCATAATAGCTTAGAGTCAACAATGGCCCCCAAAATAATAGAACACACAATAAAAACATTAAACAATTTTCAAAGTTTAAACACGTTCAAACACGAAAGAAGGAAAATGTCAAAAGTTCATCTTTTTTCTTTGCCAACGTTTGGAGTCTTCCTCTGTCCCCACAAATTGAGGTATTTACAAAAGAATGACAAAGGAAGCAACAGCGGAAATATAACGGTAAACTTTCTTCCGTTCTTTCGAATACGGAAATGAACGTTAAAATTCTTTCTGCAGTCTAGCAACGAATGTACAGTAGCTCCTTATTCGTTGTGTGTGTGTGTGTGAAAGAGAGAGAGAGAGAGCTATTTGTAAGCTGATTAATAATACAATCTGAATATGACTTGCATTCGACGAAGCATGACGTCACCATTAATAACTATCATTTTCGTCATCGTCACCATTACCTCGGAAAACCGAACACGAAGATTAGAAACTCTATAAATTTATTATACACAAATATACAAAGCCTCTATACTAACCATTCACATTGCAAATTACAATGCTTGCAAAATTTGGCTCTGGAAACCAGCATAGATATCATATACCTAACGGAAACACGCTTATATAAATGTGAAAAGGGCTGTGAAAACTACATAGAGGATACTGAAATAGCAATACTGGACTACAACATATATAGGGTATATAGAGTTGCTAGACGAGGAGGAAGGTGTTGCATCTACGTGGAAAAAAAACACACACACACACACACACACACACGTGAGATGAAGGTAAGCAAATCAAACAGCACAGTCGAAATTATTATTTACAAGTAAAAGAACTGAACCTAACCATTACGAACGTCTACAGACGTCCACAAAAAGTGAATTCCAATTCGCTACAAATGAAATAGAAAATATGTTAAAATTACTTGAAACTCCAGTACCAAATATTTTAATTTGTGGGGATTTTAATTTTCCATTCATAATATGGAAGAAAATTGACGAAGTTATACGAGTTGAGAAGCTTCATAATAACATTACAAAAGATGACAGAACCCAGGCAATAATGCTATTCGATATTATGGAACATTATACAATTACCCGGGAAATCTGTGAAGCCACTAGAAAAGAAAGTTACGTTTTGGATTTAATTATGACAAATAACAATGAGATAATAAATGAAAAGGTAACGCACACAAATTTCTCCGATCGTAACATAATCGATATGCAATTAAAGTTAGCAACCAGAGGTTCAAAAACACGTTCCAGAGAGTCAGAAGAAATATTTGAAGGTTTAAATTTAAATTCAAAGAAAGGTAGATTGGCAAAGTGTAAATGAAGATTTAAAGAAAGTAAATTGGGAATTGTTACTTCTCGAGAAGATTCCAGAAAAATACTATATGTATAATAGAAAATGAAACTAAACCTATATTGCTGAAACATGCTCCGAAGAGACAAAAAAGAAAACACAGCAAGCTCGAGAGAAAAATCAGGACACTATTTATCCAACAGAAACAAACCGTAAAAAATTTCCATAGGTGCAAAACTGAAGTAAGGAGACTCAAACTAGAAAATGTCTATACACAATAGAAGTGAATCTAAAACAAACATCATTCTTAAGACAAACGAGGAGGAAAACAAGGTAGCAGAAAACATAAAAAAATAACCCAAAATACTTCGACACGTTTGTGAAAAGAAAAAATGTAGTGACCCAACACAACTGACCCATAAAAAATTAGCAACTACTTAATGAACAATTTAACTGTGTTTAACACCCCAAAGTCCGAGAAGAAAGTAGGAAATCCAGGTGAATTTGTTTTACAGATACAAATGAGCCAAGAACAAGTCCAGGCACGAAACTATTAATAGACTTCGAGTTCTCGGAAGAAAATATAATTAAGACTTTATCACAAATGCGAGAAAATTCGGCACCAGGGCCAGACACATGGAGGGCCACGTTTCTGAAGAAATGTAAAGAGTATTGCCAAGCCTTCATACTTACTGTGGAGAAAACCACTCGACACAGGACAAATTCCACTTCCATTATGAAACATTATGAACATTGCCCCCCCTTATTTAAAGGAGGTAATAGAGCAATGCCTATGAACTATCGGCCCACAAGATACAGAATTAGCTCCTTTGCTGTTCATAATAATAATTGTAGACAGCGATGCAGATATTAATGACAGTATTGTATCATGTTTCGCGGATGACACAAAGATATGCAAGGAAATATCGAACGAAGGTGACAAAGAAAAATTAAAAAATGACAGTGAAACATTATTCGAATGGGCAGAAGACAACAATATGAAGTTCAACGAAGAAAAATTCCAACTTCTAAGATATGGTAATAACAAGGTGCTGCAGAATAAAGGGTACAAAACTGCAAATCAAACAGAAATGTTGTCGGATACAGAATTCAGAGAGCACTATAACATTAAAATTACAACATTTAGAAAAATAATGAGAATCATCTGGAGGGGCTTCCACAGCAGGAAGTAAACAACACGTTAAAATTATGGAAGATCCTAATTCTACCAGTAACTGAGTATTGCTCAGTACTCACAAGCCCATACAGAAAACGAGACAATGCGAACATGGAAGCCATACAAAAGACTTTTATGCCTGAGACAGAGGAAACAAAAGGTGAAAACTTCTGGTCTCGACTACAATCCCTGAAACTACTCTCTCGAAAGAAGACGCGAACGGTACACAATAATACACATATGGAAAATACTCGATGGTTTTGTCCCTAACCTAGAAACGAAATAGAAACACACTAGAATGAGAGAAGAGGCAGATTTTGTACTGTCCCCACTGCGGTGGGACACGGGGCCATGAAAACGAGGATAGAAAATACCTTCGGAATACGAGGCCCCAAACATTTTAATAATCCTGCCCAAAGAACTGAGGAGCCTCCACCACACCAACCTGAATAATTTAAAGAACCAACTGGACAGGTCCCTATGCAAAGTCCCTGACCAGCCATGCGTGGCGGGAGGAGATCGGAAAGCAATTCCCTCCTCCACCAAATCCTGAAATCGTCGTTGAAACCCTCATAAAGTATAAAGTATCGTAGAATCATTGTCATTTTATCGTTAATTTCCATTGATTTTGACGATAATTCACTCCACTTCAAATTACCACACACACACACACACATATATATATATAATATATATATATATATATATATATATATATATATATAAAGAACGACGCTTGTGTAAAAGAACGTTCCGCACAAGATGAGGAGGGAGAACGAACAAATGAAAAATGAGGTAACCACCCAGGAATCGGACCCGGGATCTTCCGATTGCCGGTCAGATATACTACTCACTACACCATGGGCCTCGATTAATCAGAAGCCGTAATTCTCCTACATACGTTCTCCTCCTCATCTTGTGCGGAACGTTTTTCTACACAAGCGTCGTTCTTTACATTAATTATACTGTGTGTTGTTTGCAGTTAATATATATATATATATATATATATATATATATATATATATATATATATATGTGTGTGTGTGTATATATATACCTTTCAAAGGTTCTGTGCGATGATTCCTTATTTCACGAAGGTCAAGCTGGTCGCCATTCCTCTCGAGATGGCCTGATGAAGTAGTGAGTTGGTTTCTTCTACTCTCCACCTCACATAGCCAGGTCTTTGGGCAGCTGATTAAACAGTTTTGGTCCTCTCACAACAAAACTATTTTCTTTCAGGGTTAAGGATGTTCCCTGTCTCGCCTTTAATTTGGGAACACGACACACACACACACACACACACACACACACACACACACACACATATATATATATATATATATATATATATATATAGAGCGAGGCCTAAATTCGTTATTAGGTCGTTCGTTTATGTGTTTGGCATGACCAAATAGGGGTTTATGGTGATGGAGTCTTGGGGGTCCTTGTAAGCCTGAGGCCCCACTAACGGTTCCAGCAGAGGTTATCCGGCCGCAGATAACAAGAAGAAGCCCAAGGACAGCAGAGTGCCTAAATACCCAAGTAGATCGAGGTCGTACCCGCTTCCTTTAATGCAGTGCTTCATGATCTCTCAATGCCTGACCGATATAGCATCTCTTTCGGATTTGTAAAAGAAGGTGGGTATCATTTGTTGGCATGACGGAAATGGTTCATGCATGAGCATAGTAGGGCAACAAACACATTTTATATATATATATACACAAAGTTTTCCCCAACAGGATTTGAGCTCTGGTCGGGAATAAATTTGGTATATGCAAAATTGGGCGATTATACGTTTACATACATACATACATACATACACACACACGAGATTATATATATATATATATATATATATATATATTATATATATGAAAATTATTTCACGAAAGTAACACGTGAAAAATATTTATGATGAATAAAACCACGAAGGAAAGGAAGATACAGTTTCAGGCAGTGACCGATTTGGTCCTGCAAATATAATACATTCAATCAACAACAACAACAAAAACAGCGGAAATATTGTGAAGAGAAAGCAACACCAACCAAATATGGGACTCATCACAGTCAAGGAACTCATTACGCTCTTCATAACATACATATATACGACCTTATGACATCTTATCAACTTGACTTTTATCAACAAGTTATTATTAGGTTGGCCTAAGTTTAGGTTAAGTTAAGTTAAATTAATTTTTTTAGTGTCGATGTTTTGGTATTGTCGACGAAATCGATATAGGTCATATATATATATATATATATATATATATATATATATATATATATATATACGAGATAACGAAGAGATAATTATTATTGGAGACATTCTTCATCCTTTTAATTATCGCATTACTACGCCATAAATAATTTGTTTCGGGGTTGAGAGACTTGAGGTGGGATGATTCCCTATGTGGCGTGATAAAGGGAGCATAATAATTCTGATCCCCACCAATTACCTTACACTCATTCTATCCTCCCAATAGATAAATAAGAGGGAGGTGGGAGTCTCTCTCTCTCTCTCTCTCTCTCTCTCTCTCTCTCTCTCTCTCTCTCTCTCTCTCTCTCTCTCTCTCTCTCTCTCTATATATATATATATATATATATATATTTATTTATTTATTAAGAACAACTTATTCGGTCTAAAATTTGCGTTTTGTGTCGTGGTTCGTTTTACCCAGTGACCTCTCTGAACCCCGATGACCTCCGATGACGTTAAATGGAGTCAAGCTAATCAAATAAAATGAATTCATTGTTAACGTGTTAAAATGTCGTCACAAAACACACACACATTATGAATGGCGACATTTAACCTAATCAAAACAACTTAGTTGACATAACTTAGTCATAACATCCATGTCCCACATTCCCCCAAGAAAGTCGGGGGGAGGGATAGAGAGCTGAGCCGAGGCTACCTTAGCCCGAGTCAATTAAAGGGGGATGGCTGGGCCACCCCTGTTTCGTCGTGACGTAATATACAGAAAAGACAACCGCCCAATTCTAGGCAGCACTGGGGTTCGAACCCACGATTCAGCGCAGCCTTAGCACTGCCGGGCGGCGCCCTAACTCTAATCTAACCTTCTTTAGGTCCCTTTTCCAATGATGCTTCATGATTTTCATTAAAAAAACTATGGCGACATTACTAATGTCTCTATACGCGTTTCTGTGTCGCGATGAGTTCTGCGTGTACCCTAAAGACTGTCGCTGTTTCGGAAGGTAAGAACACACGCATAAAGCACCGTGCCCTCCCTGCGAACTGGAGATTATACAAAAGAATATAAACAGTTATAATTGTTATTTGATTATATCTTATGTACACATAGCATACACGTGTGCGTGTGTGTATGTGTAGATGGAAGTCCCCCGTTATGTGTATACACGAGAAGTTTCGTTTAAAAATGAAAATGATTAAAAATATTTTTCTTCTGTAATAAAAAAATAAATAAATAATGATAATAATAATTATTATTGTCATCACTATGATACGATGGCCAGAAATAGCTTGTAACCCTTTATTACTTATTTAGGTTATATTTCCATTATTATTATTATATTTATAAATAATTACCCTGAAATTACTCGTGAGTAAAAAACGGGATTTTTGTCTTAGATTCAAAATTTGTTAAATGACGTCAAAATTCAATTTTTTTTTTATAATCGCAAAATTACGCCACTTTGTTTCGTGATATATTTTCTGGCGTTAATATATTAACGGCATTTTTTATATTCTCTCTCTCTCTCTCTCTCTCTCTCTCTCTCTCTCTCTCTCTCTCTCAATTGAATTAAACGATACAGTTAATTAAGGTTATATAAAAAGAACGGCTCCACAAAATTTTTAAACTTCTACATGATCGAAATGAAATGAAACTTTTTTTGAGATCGAATCAATTTGGAATGAAAAAGCGAAAACTTTTGAATAAACGAAATTCAAAGAGTAGAACAGGTGAGCCATTTGGAGATTCCTGAAGAAGCGAACAACATTCCTTTCTTAGATTCCATTGCGAGTGGTTCGTTGTTCTCTAAACTCATACTTTGTATAAGACTGCTTACAAAACCGCACCAAGGTAAGTAACAAATATATACTATAAATATATATACAAAATCTGCACCCATCAAGGTTCGAACCGACCCTTTTTTTTAATAAAATATGAGGGGCCTAGCCACTATACTACGACGGGATAAAAGTTAGTAGCCTGTCATATATTTAAATAACCGAGAAAACACGAACGCTTTCGTCTCCAGAGGCATTTTACTGGTTAACCCTCCTGCCCTCGAGGTAATGACCAGATTTCGTTGAAACTATCCGGTGCAACGTTGGGGTTCATAAGTGAAACCTTATATATGGACACACACGATTTTGCATAATGCTTCTGAACGCCAAATTGTGAAATTCATCCTATAATATATATATATATATATATATATATATATGTGTGTGTGTGTGTGTATTTTTAATACATTAATTTATTACTAAACAAAATAAATACGTACAAAATATTACTAAAAAAAAAAAAAAAAAATTCAATTATTTCAATCCGAAAATGAAGAAATACAAAAATTAAAAAAAAATAATTAATTAATAATTAAATCTCGTTTAAATAAAATAAAATACATTTTTTTATAAGAAACAAATTAATACAAAATAATAAATAAATAAATAATTATTATTAATAATTATATTTAATTTATAAGAAATAAAAAGAGATTTCAATTCAACCCCAAGAAATGATCCTAATATTTGTTAAGCATTTAAACGGGATTTTAGCATAGTGTAGCTTGTATATATATATATATATATATTACAAGTTGAAATTAGTGATTCTGTCACATAATTTAATAGGAGAAATTGAGTGGGAGATGTACGGATGCCTCGGTGGTGTAGTGGTTAGCGTCACTGACTACGAATCCATCGGCCCCGGGTTCGAGACCCGACGGCATCCGGCGCGCAGCAAAACCCAGTTGTTCATCCTTCCACACAATAAAGAAAGTGGTTGGTAGATAAATGGGTACCCTACGTGGCCTAGTGGTTAAGACGCTGGGCTGCTGATGGGGCGTGATTCGGATTCCACGTTAAACTGTAGGTCTAAGGTGGAGTGAAAAGCTTGACCTTCGTCAGAATGAATAATTCGGGCGGAAGCTAACCAAAGATATTAAGGTTTTTGTTTCTTTGTGTGTTTGTGTCTGTCTGTCTGTTTTGTGTTTCTTTGTGTGTGTGTTCTTGGCCACCTTACGAAATTGCGAATATCTTTAAGATACACATAAAACTCGTCGCGACACGAACGTGAGTGTAGCGACATTAACGGTGTCACCATAATTTTTTTTAATAAAAAAATATAAAAAAATCAATAAATATCATGTAATGAAGTTATATAGTGAAAGTTAGGTTAGGTTAGGTTAAGTGTCGCGATTTTATACCGTAGCAACGTGTATATATATATTATATACACATACCTCGTTAACCTCGTTGCTGTTCCATGCGTTGCTCTTCACACGAAGGTCAAGCTGGTGGCCCCGCCTCTAGGTCTGGCTTGGTGGAGGAGCGAGTTGCTTTCTTGCGCTCTCCATCGTATATAGCCAGGTACACCCGACTCATCTGGTACCGTCCTGAGCCAAGCATCCAGTCTTCTCTTGAAGACTTCAACTTTGACCCCTGTAATGTTTCTGATGTCCTTTGGAAGCTGGTTAAAAAGTCTTGGCCCCCTGTCAACCAAGCTATTTTCCTTCAGTGTTGAGGTAGGTCCCTTGTCGGGCCTTTAATTTGGGAACACTACACATCCTGCCCTTCCTATTTTCCAGTGTTGTTTGAATGGTAATTGGGTTTAGTTTTAGGTTTGGTACCAGTTTTTCGATCATTTTCCGTATGTAGATTATGGTGTACCTCTCTCTTCTTCTTTCCAGGGAGTACAGATTTAGTTTACATAGTCTTTCCCAGTAGTTGAGTTCTTTGCAGCCATCAATCTTGGCTGTGAAATGCCTTTGCGTTTCTTCTAGTTTTTAGTTTCTTTCTTTGCATATGGGGACGTCAAAACTGAGCAGTAATCAAGTTTTGGTATAATCAGTGTTTTTAGCAGGGGAATCATTACTGTCCTGTCCCTTCTTTTGAACGTTCTTAGTAGGTATCTGTCCCGCGACTCTTTTTGCTTTATTTATCGCTATCTGATTTTGTGTTTCGAATTTCGCATCATCGGTCATTATTACCCCCAGATCGATCGCTTTCGTGCTTCTCTGAATTTCCTGTCTATCTGGAGCGTACTATGCAGTCTTTTTAAGTTCCTCTTTTCTACCATATCTCAAGAACTGAAATTTTTCGGTGTTACATGTCATGTTGTCTTCTGCCCATTTGTATATTTTGTTCGTGTCCCTCTGCTTAACGAAAATACCACGACTTAACCTAACCAATCGTCAAGGGCGTACAGTTGACCTAACCGAGCATACAATAATTTTTCCGTAGGTTTAACGAAAATATCACAACTTAACCTTACCTGAAATCCCTGAACATTTTAGGAATTTCATAAAATCCCTAGTTACACAGATTCCCTTTAACACACACACACACACACACACACACACATATATATATATATATATATATATATATATATATATATATATATATATATATATGCACACACGTGTGTATCTGTGTGTGTATGTATGTAAAAGTTCTAAAACCAATCACATATCTCACCTCTAAATTCCATTATAAGAGAAAGTACAGAGCATTTCACGACTTTTCCAGAAAGGAACCGTTAGAATTAACGGAACATTGAACTCCGTCCGTTATTGGAAGAACTCTTAAAATAATATGAACAAAAAATCCGTGAGAACAAACTTTCGTTTTTAATCATCATTAATTAATAATTGAATATAATTATTAATTACTTTGCGTAACATTCGAATAACATTATCCATAATCATGCGTACGCTTCTTTGGTCTATATGCGCCACAAACTCTAGGCCTACTCGGTCCACTGGTTCCAAACAGTAGTATAAACCACTGAGGAGGTACCGTTAAGAAGCTATACACACACATACACACACACACACACACACACAAAATATATATTAGTTTTATTTCCTTAATAATAATAATACAGGTGATTTCTTTAATGTAATATTATTATTATTACTAGTTGAGGTACCAGGAAGTGAAATGAAATAACATTAAGAAAGCCATTTAAGATCATTATTTATTTTTTTGTTTAAGATAAACCGCCATGTTGAATCAAGAGAAAATTAATGACATCATTTTCTTATTAACCTGATTTCAACGTTATCAAGTCCTCAATACATGAATAAAGATTTGATATTGAACAATAAATTAGGGAACATTCCTCACAAAAAGAAGACAAACAGTGCGGTCAAATACGATAAAAAAGTAGGTCAGAGAGTACCGTTAGAAAGATGGGCGTGGCTTGGGGGATGAGGGAGGAGCCTCAGGATAAGAACGGCTCAAGCTTCTTCAAGAGTTGGATTCGTGACGTCATCAAAGCCTGACTGATTGTCGTTTCTGATGCTGCTACGCCACAATTTATAGTAATTGCACCATTACGACAATACCATTGATAAATTAATCATTTTATTACAAAAGTTATAAACTTATCAAAGCACCTCAATTATATATATATATATATATACATACATTATAACTGCAAACACGCAGTATAATTAACGTAAAGAACGACGCTTTGTATAGGAGAATTATCCGCGCAAGATGAGAGCGAAAGAACGAAACAAATGAAAAAATGAGGTAACCACCCGGGAAACGAACCCGGGATCTTCCGATTGCCGGTCAGATATGATAACCATTCACCACGGGCCTCACTCAGTCAAATGTCGTAATTCCTCTACATGCGCGCAGAAACCAATGCCCCAAAGGGGCACCTCCCGCATGCCGTAACATTATACACATTATAACTGCAAACACGCAGATAATTCTCCTATACAAAGCGTCGTTCTTTACGTTGATATATATATATATATATATATATATATATATATTAGGGGTGCACCGATTAATCGGTATCGGCACCTGGCATGCCGATATTAGGAAAATACCTGGCATGGCCGATTAATTGGCATGCCAGGTGCCGATACCGATTAATCGGTGCACCCCTAATATATATATATATATATATATATGGGATGAATTTCACAATTAAACACGTGAAATGAATAAATGATGCAAATCCACAAGGAAAAAGAAAAATGATTTGAAGTTCTTTCGTGTATTCAGAAGTATACCTCGTCAGGGAATGACGTCATTCCCTGAAGAGGTGTACTTCTGAATACCTGCAACCCCTTGGAATAATTTTTCTTTTTCCTTGTGGGTTTGCATTATTATATATATATCCCTTATCAGGAGATAGTATCTTATAACGTACAATGAAATACTATTGCAAGGCGAAGTAACGTACAAGATACATAATTTACAGTGAACAAAATATGAATCTTAAAATACATAAATTATCAGAACTTTTGTTAAATACTAAAGAAAGACTGAAAATTTAGTGTGCCCAACTTACTCATAAATTTTAATGCTCTTCTATAGTGGGTATTTCGAACTGACAACTTCACGAGGCGATAGTACAAAGGGTATTCAGATAATCAAGTCAGCGATATATATATTATATATATTATAATGCTTGTCTACGAGTAGGATGAAAAAGAATCACCGTTAGATCTCTCTCTCTCTCTCTCTCTCTCTCTCTCTCTCTCTCTCTCTCTCTCTCTCTCTCTCTCTCTCTCTCTCTCTCTCTCTCTCTCTCTCTCATTTAACATTGTTATTTCTCTATGGGTGACTTATTCCTTCATTATTTTTTAACATACTTTTTGACGCAAAGCATTTGTCATCTGTTTCGCTTTCCATTTTTGCTTTCAAAGGAAAGTCCCCAAATTAACCCCACTCGTGTAGAAAGCACTATTGAGGGAGTGCCTTCTCATTTAATGGGCTTTAATGGAATGATATTGGTGGGTACCGCCTCTCTTACAATAAATCATTTCAATTATTTCCATCGGTAAACATTGGGTCTACATTAGACTTCGAAGTTTGTCGTTAAGATTACGTACACACACACACACACACACACACATGTATGTTACTTTATATAAATCTTATTATTTTAGGTTGTTATATAATTATTATTATTATTGCACTGTGCCATTTTCTGGCACTCTTGCCTGATTATTATTATCCTCATTATATAATTATTAAGATAATGGATGACATTATTCCGGATTTGAAAGAAGGGTCATATCCGGTAGTGAAACCGGAAGCATGATAAATTAACGTCTCCAGATATACAGTGTGTGTGTGTGTGTGTGTGTGTGTGTATGAGCAAGTGTAGTTTACGTCCCCCTGTGGTGCCTAGTGTAGTTTACGTTCCCCTACATATTCTAGTGTAGTTTGCGCTCCCCAACTTTGACCTACTGTAGCTTGTGTCCCCTTTTGCGTCAGCGGACGTACACTACACTTGCTCATATATATATATATATATATATGAAAAATTATTTCACGAAAGTGACACGTGAAAAGTATTTATGATGAATAAAACCACGAAGGAAAAAGAAACACAAAGGGGTGCTCAAGCGCTTTCGTCTAATGACATCCTCAGGAAAGCGCTTGAGCACCCCTTTGTGTTTCTTTTTCCTTCGTGGTTTTATTCATCATATATATATTATATCTGGAGACGTTAATTTATCATGCTTCCGGTTTCACTGCCGGATATGAACTTTCAAATCCGGAATAATGTCATATATATATATATATAATTATATATATATATATATATATATAAGTGTGTATATATATATATGGCAAGAAAAGGCGTTTTTAAATGTTAATTACTGTATAACATTTTATTTGTAATTAAAAGGTATTTTAGGATAATTTCATTCGCTAAGAAATAAAAATATTGATTTTAATCTTGTTTCAATATATATATATATATATATATATTTTTTTTTTTTTGTGTGTGTGTGTGTGTGTTTAACAAGTTTCTACAAACATAACTGCGAGATTTAAAGAATTAAAGTGTGAATTTAAATTTAGTGAGATTTTCTCACTGATTCTGTCACAAAATTCTCTTTTTAACGACGAATCACGTTTCATGCGTGACTTTATTCACGTGTTTTCATCACACTCGACACGTGATGAATCTTCAGTGGAGAGAAACGTGATCTTTCGTACTGAATATATCGCGGTCGTGGAAAGAAGTTTGCCGAAAAAAAATCTGAAAAATACTGAGCACTTCAAAATGCAACAGAAATTCATAATTGGTTCAGTGTTTTTGGAAATGACTCTGATATGTACGGGCGATTGAAAAAACACCGCGGTAAACCTCAATGATTTTTTTTAGCAATATTTACCGGTAAGAAATATTGAATGTCACTACGGGACATTTTTTTTTTTTTTAACCAACTGTACCATTAATCAAAATATCCTTCGCTTTTTATGTCTGGGTGATAGATACGCTGTCCTTCCATTTGGTCGTTTATTTCTTTCAATAATCGTTTTATTTCTCAACCAATTATGAAATTTTAATGAAATTTGGATTTTTTTTTTTTTTTTCATAGATTTTATATCGTCGATGGATCTTTTTCCGCAACTGTACTATTTCATGACGAAATTTCCCCTCGATAGGATGGTTCATTCGATCAGGATGTTTCCATGACAACAAACCAAATTTAAAAAACTCGTGAATCTAAAAGCACCCTCAAGATAAGGGTGGAGAGTCGACTCCAGAAGAATCGGTTCTCGGTTCTTTATCATATTTTGGAATTGATTCTATCGACAGCACCTATTAGAATTGACTCCAATCTGGATTCGATTCCAAATCAAAAAATCGATCGATCATCTAAAAAAAAACAAAAAAACTGGCCTACAAATATTTTTGTATGCCAGCAACTTCGGTACCAAGTGAGAGAGAGAGAGAGAGAGTATTCTCTAAATCTGGAGAATTGTTATCGAACAGTCTAGACTTAAAGGCCAAACAAATCAATATATTTCTTTATTACAATTTATACTATTTATCGTCGTATTGTGATTAAAAGGTCTCCCAAATCAGTCTTTCTTTTTTTTTTTTTTTTTTTTTTTGTAGCTAGTCTGAATCGGAATCGGAATCGAATGAGAGTCGGTTCCATCGATTTCTTGAGGCAGGAGTCGATTCTGGAGTGGACTCCATTTTTTTTTCTGGAATCGTATACTACTACTACCTCAACATCAGTTTTCACCCAAAAATGACAAATCAAAGCGTGTTGTTAATTCTTATTAAGTCGGTCAGAGATTAACAATTGAAATAAGCATGCAAAGATCGCTATTTTGAACTTCATATTATATGAACTAATTTAAGAGCTGTAAAATATATATATATATGCAAAAATTACTCCAACCAAGATTCGAACCTACTACCTCTTGAATGACAGCGCTTACATTATACAAAGTCAAGTATGTTCATGCATGATATTCCATTTATGGGACCCCAGCGTTGTACTAGATAGTTTGAATTAAATATTGGTCATAAATAGGAAAAACGTAGTTCCTAAACCCTGACACCGGATGGCGTTGTGACTCGCGAGCGTAATGACGTTTGTAAGCTCAAAACTGCTCTCGCAAACCCTAAAAGAAACTGAGCGGAGTCTCAATGTTTACATACGTTCGTCCGCGTACATTCTTTGGTTATACCAGGGAAGAGTGAGTGACCAGAGCAATGGACATATAGATTTTGTGACCTGACCAATGGGTATAGCTTTTGTGACCTGACCAATGGGTATAAATTCATTTGAAAAGGAACACTTTAGGATTTATTTTGAACGTTGTTCAAAATCAAGTTTTGTAAGAATCACTTTAAAAGTTTGATTAATGAAACAGTGGTAACGTTTTACCAAAGTCAACATTTCATTGTGGAGCTTATACCCGTATATTATAAGGACGGTACAGATGATGTCATGCAGACACATGCAGATAGATACACAGCCAAAGAGATAAATGCACGCACACACACATATTATATATATATATATGATGCAAACCCACAACGAAAAAGAAAAATTATTCCAAGGCCTTTCGTGTATTCAGAAGTACACCTCGTCAGGGAATCTGAATACACGAAAGGCCTTGGAGTCATTTTTCTTTTTCCTTGTGAGTTTGCATCATTCATTCATTTCACGTGGTTAATTGTGAAATTCATCCCATATATATATATATATATATATATATATATATAGAGAGAGAGAGAGAGAGAGAGAGAGAGAGAGATCCTAAGTGTCATTTTTGTACAGATGAACGTTTGTCTCTTCTTCAGATGAATTTCCGACTTCGTCAGAAGTGTGCAGCTTCCTTCTTCGCGAGCATCGTGCTCGTATCGCACCTGGTCCCCGCAATCGCTTTCTCCTTGCAGCAGCCGTCGCAACTCAGCCTCGAGGACGAGTTCAGGGCGTACAACGTGAAATCGAACAACATCAAGAAGGCGCAGAAGGTTGAGAATAAAGAGGGGGAACCCAGTCAGGCGGCCAAGCCAGCGCCCGCGGTAAGGATATGCACGTAGAGGCATCGTACATCGGGGCACTGGGCGCATTCACGTTCTAGAGATTCTTTCGCTTTATTAAACGTAATAATTCCTTTAAAGCAGGGATAGCCAACTGTCGGCCCGCGGTCTGCATCCGGCCCGTAAGCAGTCAAATTGGCGGGCCGCTGACCTCGAAATAATTAACATTCTTTTAATATTAAGATACTTTAGCATTATTGACAGTTACATTATAATACATACATAATTTGTTTCACTTTTGACGTGTATACATTTCACGAATTTTAATATTTTGAAAGAAAATATTTTCAGCTACATTTCCCAGGACCACTGGGAGTGAAAGAAAGTGGACCCCAAGCAAACAGAAGTTGGCCAGCCCTGATTTGTATAGTTCACTAGTGTTACTGCTGAAAATATTAAAATTGGGACCTAAGTTATATATATATATATATATATACAGTGGTGGGCACCGTTAACCAAAAAGTTAACTTCGATAACGATAATCCGTTAACCCCAATTTTTAACTCCGATAACGATAATCCGATAATTTTACTACAAAGTTAACGGAAGTTAACGATAATCCGTTAACGATAACTATTTCTTTACTAACATTTAAAAAAATCAAGGAAAAAAGCTTTAAAACCCATAGAAAATTTTATTTATGCAAAATCCAACAATAAATAGGTATTTAACTGTATTTTTATCGTTTTGCAACTTTTTTCTTAATAACTTTTTTTTTATTTTTAATAAAAAATGTACTGATTACATGTTTTGAAACCCTTGTAACCACTAACCATTAACTAAATTTTAATTTACCAGAGAATTATTATGGCGGAACTGAAAGGTAAAATTAAATTTTAGGCACATTTATTAAAGACTATGATACAATGTGCTGGTTGCCCTTCAGAAAGACCAACTTCTCAAAGTTAGGCCCAACTGCCAGTCTTGACCTCTTGGGCCTCAGGATGTCCTTGCCGAAAGAGAAGAGCCGTTCCACTGCGGCAAAAGACGGAATTGGCAGACTGAAGTTATGGCGGTTTGAATTCATTCGCGGAGCGGTGATCTTCCGTGAATGACTCCTCGCAGTTAACGTGTTAACGGACTTTAACAGACTAAATATCGAGTTATCGGAAGTTAACTGGTCCGATAACGATAAATGGAAATTAACTTCCGTTAATAGTCCGTTAAAAAAAGTTAACTTCGTTAATTAACTGTTATCGGATTAACGCTTTAGTGCCCAACACTGTATATATATATATATATATATACATATACTAGCCAGTATTATCCATGAAGACAGGACCATGATATACATTTTACTGATTGCTTCTAACACTTTATAAAATGATTGTTAGCTGGCTTTAATTGTAAGTAACCGACAACAGCCACATAACAAATTTTAAATCAAAATGTTTTAATTCTTTAATAAACTCGTTTTAATAAAAATTTAAACATAACTTAAACATTAACCGCATGATTTTGGTTAAATATGTTTTGCTGATTATTACCATAAGGATTGTAGTTATTATGACATGACGTTCATTCCCTGAACTGGTATTGTAAGTTAGTGAAATTTGTATCTCATTTGGACTTACAGAAAACCTTTTAGAAGGGGGAAACATTTTTATTTTTTTAAGTTCAAATTTGATGCTTAGAACATTATTGTAATTTTAGTGACGAAGGTGATTGTAATTAGATGACTGCATGACAGCACTGGACAGCAACAATATCCTGTTACTTCCACATGATTATATTATATATATAATATATATATATATCGTGTCTTTGAGTAGATATGACATCAAGAAATGGATAACGAATTTTTCCTTTCTCGCGTTACACAGTAAAGCTTAACAACTGATCCATACAACAGTGACCACCTATTAAAGGTTTTAATTGGTATATATATATACAGGGTGTCCGAGAATTATCTGTACAATTTTTGGCTGTTATTAAAAGTCAACCATGAAGTGTAGAAATTCCAGTGTTGTCCCATTTTACAGAGAATCTCATTAAGTTTTTTCTGATACCAAGTTTTGACAAGTTTTTTAGAAATTCCAGTGTGTCCGAACATTATCTGTACAATTTCATCTTTTAATAAAATTCTTGATAACACACGTAAATTCTTAAACAAGATTATTTAGAATCTGTATTTTCAAAAGTTTCTTTTATTAAGTAACGTTGTTACAAACATTCGATATGTGCACCATTAGTGATTCGCAAACATCCAATCGATACTCCAAATGTTGCCATGTACGCTGCAGCATATCCACATCAATTCGCTCAATAGCAGCTGTGATTCTTGCTTTTAAATCATCAATGTCTGTCACCCGCGTACATTTCTAAAAACTTGTCAAAACGTGGTATCAGAAAAAACTTAATGAGATTCTCTGTAAAATGGGACAAACTGGAATTTCTACACTTCATGGTTGACTTTTAATAACAGCCAAAATTGTACAGATAATTCTCGGACACCCTGTGTATATATATATATATATATATATATATATATATATACTAATTAAAGCTTTAATATTGGTAGTCTGTATGGACCAATTATTTATGGATCAATAAACTTTACAGTGTACCTCCTCATTATTCCCCTCATTTTTCTTTTTCCTCCCCTCTATGTCACCTATCTTCCTCTATCGCTTCTCGTTCCCTCTTTCTAATTCTTGCGCTACGTTGACTGTACCACTTCCGCTGTCTGTCATTTCATGTAGAATCCGATTCCAAATCTGCAGAGTTGTAATTTAGAAATATAGATGTAGAGAGAGATCACAGAACACGCCCTTCGTTCGACTTTTACGAGCATCTGACATCATCATGATTCTAAGATGGAAGATTGCGATGCATGACGGTCGATCCGGAGCGCGGTTTGAACCCCCTTTTCTCCATGCAGATTTTGAAGCAAAAGAGAAGGGAGGATTCCAGTGGGGAAACCTTTTGGGATTGCCTTTAACCTCCTCTCTGGCTCCCAATCTAATCAAGGCACCTCCACCCCTATTGACAAAGTGGATGAGATCTCTCACCTCACGGTTCGTAACTCGCTCGCTTTGCATGCTTTGCAGGATCTAATGTTTATACGTATAAAAATTACATCGTTTTTCTTTGACTATTTCTTGCATAGATATTGTGCTCTCTCTCTCTCTCTCTCTCTCTCTCTCTCTCTCTCTCTCTCTCTCTCTCTCTCTCTCTCTCTCTCTCTCTCTCTCTCTCTCTCTCTTTGGTTTTTCGCTTTGTAGAAGGCTCGCTCGTCTTGGCAGTTTGGATAATCTGAGCTCCTTTCATGAATGTCACAGCAGCATAAAAAACTAACTTCGCTTTAACTTTCTTAAGTATTCAAATATTTTTAAAAGTATGACGACTTATGTGAAAAGATGGAAAAAGACAGTTTTTTTGGACCTTTAAACAAGAACTTCTTTATGGACCTTTAAATAATAACTTCACTACGTAATCTGTACTTTTTTGCACTCTCATGTACAGTTTTCTGAACGTTACAAATGGACTGTTAGTAGTGCACCACACATCCAAAAACGACTCACTATTATTCTAGTTCTTAAAATTCGAATAGAATTCATCAGAACTTCTTTAACATATTTAAGAAGTTCGTCCCTACATTGAATTCATCATAACTGAAGGCCTAATTACAGTCTGGAGAATCCTATTGGACCAAAATAATCTTCCTCGGACTGGAGCTGATTTTGAGTTTCTTCGGGCACGACAATGTTGCTCTCGACAAGATGGACCCAGGATCGCCTATCGAGGTACGAATATATATATATATATATATATAACAAAATTTTGGAAAATTTGTGTTTATCTTATGTTTTTGGTGTTTCTTTATGTTTCTGGGTGCACTGAATTAAAAAATCACATTAGTTTTCTCGTGAAAACTCTAGTTTCTTCTGAAAACCATAATCTATTTTTCGTACCTAGTGGCTTATCAGAGAGCAAAATCACAATGAAGAAAAGGAAAGGAAAATAAATATATTTCATATTTAAAGATATATAATGTATATATAATGCCGGCAGTGGCGACTGGCGTATTGGAGCGATGGAGCGGTCGCTCCCCTTGCTTGAAACGATAAATATTAATTTAACAGATAAAAAATATATTAATTTTAAGATATTCATCAATTATTTTTATATTTTATTAAAATATTTTTTTAATACAAATTTATGGCTTCTTTTGACATATAAGTACCGTACGGAAGCACCATGTGATTGTTTATGTACTAGAATTCTAAAAATTATAAATTTTATGAAATCGCACCCCATACATTTATACCACGAGTCGCCACTGAATTAATGCGTATATAATGCGTATATAATGTGTATATATAATGCCCCCAAATATAATATGTACACAAATATGCTCACAAATCTAAACAGATAATGCTTAAAATGTACATTTGAGCGACTTTTTCTCTTGTAGTCCCGTGGATTATCTCGTATTAAACACCAGATATAGTCGCCCATCATAGCTTCGTCCCATATTCCCTGATATCTCCTCTCCATGGTTTGGATATCTTGGTGGAAACAGTCACGATGTTCTTCACTTGCGTCACCCAAATTTGGTCTGAAGAATTCTAAATGCGAGTCCAGATAGTGTAACTTCAGGGACATTCTACAACCTAACCTTTGAAAGTGTTTGAGTAGATTTTCTACTAGCTCTTTGTATTTGTTGTTCTTCTTGTTACCTAAAAATCCATGGACTACAAGCCGAAATGACTGCCAAGCATTCTTTTCAAGCGCTGTCATTTTTTCTTCTAACTCTTTAGATGCAACATGCGTCTGACTTGAGGTCTAACAAATATGTCTCCCTTGATTTTAGCTTCAGAAAGTTTGGGAAACATTGAACGTATATGATAAAGAGCATCACTTTCAGCATACAAAGCTCTGATGAATTGCTTAATAGACCAAGCTTGATATGCAGCGGGAGTAGCAAATTTTGTCTGTTGGAACAAGGCTTCGTTAAGAACATTGTGTTTGCCTGGATTAAGCTCATTTCTCACGGGCCATTCCTTTCTGACGAAGTGCTCACCATCTGCTTTGCTGTCCCAAAGGCAGAGGAAACACGAATATTTAGTGTAACAGTTCTGTAGTCCAAGCAGAAATCCTAGCATTTTGAAGTCTCCACATACATCATATCTTTGTTCACTGTAGTTTATTTTGTCTAGCAACTGCTTTACATTTTCATATTCTTCCTTCAATTCAACCGAATGAGCCACAGGAATAGATGGAAACATGTTTCCATTATGTAGTAGGTTAAACTTCTAGTTGAACTGTCAATAAGCAAACGCCACTCAGCAGGGCTGTATTCAATTCCTATCTCAGCAAAAAGGCCATTCACATCACAGCAGTAGCAAAGAGAGCTCGATGCAAAACAGGAGTAGAAAGAAGCGTATCGCAAATGTCTATTCTTGTAGAAAGCGATTTTGACACTTGGGTCCAAAAGATTCCACTCTTTAAGGCGGGACGTCATAATTTCTGCATTGGTTTTCGTAAGGTTCATATCCCTGACTAGGTCGTCTATGTCTTTCTGGTTAGGGAAATGGGGTGACGTATTGGAGCTTGCCTCGAAGTCAGCATCTTCATCTTCATCGGAGGATATTAAAGGCGTTTCTTCTATTTCCTCCATGGTGGGTGGGCATGGAACGGGTAAATCTTCATTATGGGGGACTGAGGCAATAGAAGATGGGATATTTGGATATAGGACATTTTTCCGACCTTTACCTGTTTTGTAGAGTGAAATGTCTACCATGCAGAAGTAGCAGTCATCGTGGTGATTGGTTTGCTCCCTCCAAATGCCAGGAATAGCAAATGGCATACCTTTTCTGGTACCTCGCAGCCATCCTTCTAATGTGGAACGGCAGCTTTCACAGCAAAAGTGAGGTGCCCATGATTTATCTTGATCGTCCATGGGCATGCCAAAGTAAGCGTGATATGCTGCACAAAACTTCGTTCCTGTGTTAATTTTGTGCTTTACTTGCTTTGGATTGATCTAATGGCCGCAAACATAACAAATGAATCTGCAGTGTCTGCAGGGCCTATTGGTAGCCATCACAAATAATCACCATATAATTCTAATTCAAATATCTGAAAAATACAAAACATTTTATAAACAGAACTAAGAAACCAAATGTGTACAAATATTTAATAATGGGCCTTAACTAATAAAAACATTACTAATAAACCCAGTTTTGGGGCTATTTTGAATTTTGCTTGAAATTACTTTTGCTATCTCAGAAAAATAAATGCCTTAAAAATGGCGAAAAGTAAGATTTCTAAATTTGACCATATCATAAAACTATAGTTTTCTGAGTAAAACCGATGCCAAATTTGTAATCAGCGTGGCCGAAACATATAGAAAAGATCGAAAAATCAACATAAACAAAACATTGTTGCACAGTATATATATATATATATATATATATATAGAGAGAGAGAGAGAGAGAGAGAATGTAGTTCTCATGATTTATTTCGTTACAGGCCTTCCTGTCCGCCGTCATTGCCTATTTCACGGGATCGAACGACACGAAGGAGGTATCCGTTATGGCAAAGCAAGCAACAGAGGTAAGCATCTTTTTCTGGAGCCACCTAGGGCATCTCAGTGGTCAGGCCAGTGCTCGTAGCTCAGGGTAACACCGTTTAGCGAAGTGAATACACTCTGAGGTTGGATGTTCGATTCCCGATGGTGTTAGTAATATTAATACAGGAGTTAGAGCAATAGGTCACTCTGGCCCTCTTCACGCGGGCCTACCGCGTTTAAACTCCATACTGGACAAACTTCAGCAGTCAAAGATACGTTTTACTAAGCTTTCCTAAACGTTTATTAAACGTCCATGTTTGGAGGGAGACAGTCCAAGTCAATTTCGTGTTTTCTTCTATTCTGCATTTAACTCAGTTCCCTTTTCAGCTTTGGGGCATTGTGATTTCCTTGTTCGATGCCCTCAAAACCAGCTTCTCTCAGAGGTCGTTTGAAGCGAGGGCAATCGGGTCCAATGACTTGGTGGCAGACGCTGCAGTTGCTTCAACATCCATGATGAAGGTACAAACTCACTTTTTCATTCTTTGTTGGCGAACAAAAATGTACTCGTATATAATTTACCTTTCGACAAAACCTTCATTTAGCGCAGTGGTTTCCAACCTTGGGATAAATTACCCCACTGGGGTAATGACAACTATTTTGTGGGGTAATGACACGCGATCCAGAAGTTATAAAAAATAATATCTAATAATTGGGAAAATGGAGCTGGATTAGAATTGGGTTTTGGGTAACCATACAAAAGAAGGTTGGGAACCACTGATGTAGTCTGTCGCAGTCCGCTTATTAATGACGAGGGTCGGAATTATTATTATTATTATCATCACAAATTATTATTATTCAGGACTTCTAGGTAATCAGAAGCTCGCGATCGAGGACTCAAAGAATTTATTTCGTGAATGTTCGCATAGTCTATATAAAGTCCTTTTGGGTAATTGCTTTTAAACAGATTCAGACTAGTTTATATCCCTTCCAAATCCCATTCAAACTAAGTTTAATCGTCGATTCTTCGAAGTAATTCCCTTCATAAACCTTCGATTTTATCTTTCAAATTTTTCCTCAGAGTTTCGTGAAGACTTTCAACACGGACGACGACCTCTGCATGCAGAAATACGTCTGCGAAGCGAACAGTGAATGCTCGAACGAGACGAGCGACTCTGGATATTTGTTCTGTCAAATGGCGGCGTATGTATTTTTCTTCATGTATAATCCTTTTTCGCTTAACTAATCTAATTGAGGTACTTCTTGTTCATGCTTTTACACTATTTCCCAAAACATCAATGCATAGTTGAGCGACATTGGGTCTGGCTAATAGTTCGATAGGTGATTGCCCTCCGCTTTCGGATGATGCGGCTACCCGCGGTTCGAAATCCACGTTAATCTGCAGGTCCCCTTTGTTATACGACCCTGATTGTTCGTACGAAAAATAATGCTGGAATTACAAGAAGTACTACTACGAGTACCTAATACCCTCGCCGGTATTAGGTCCTGTCGAGGCGCTGTTCATAAAAATAAGACGCAATGATCTTATTCAAATAGTTTCAGTATTTGTGGAATCTTGTTACAATTTCACGCAGTCTTTTCAGATTTCGAGTAACATCAGATTATGGTCGTAATTATATTGCCGAGTGTAAAGAGACACAAAATACTGCGTAGTTTTTCTTTAATAATGTATAGTTGCGACCAGAAATCGAACTTGCATCAGTGTCTCATGATGTGGAAATGGTTGCCTTTTCAATACAATTTTCTTTGAGAACGTCTAAAATTAGCATTACATTTACAACGCAATTCTTTTGCTTTTCTTTGGTTTGGAGACAAATACAAAGAACGGTTCTCGTGTTTGCTACACCGAATAGTGCACTTACATGACTCTCCCTTTTCCGCAGATACGTTCTGAGCTACGCCTTGGAAAGTCGGTCTTACATTCCCTTTGAAATTATCAACGACGCGGGTCGACTGGGAAGAATCGGCAAAGATTGCTCCACTCTCTTCAAGGATTGTAAAGACGTATACTTTTAAGATCTCCCTTTAATCAAGACTTCTCGACATACTAATGATTATTTTGTTATGACCGACGCAGAGACGAAACGGAGCACCCACCCAGACGATAACGACGACAAACGGGTTACGTCAAAGACGATATGAAACGACCCACCTGACTGTGAATTTTATTTTTCAGCGGAACCTTAAAACTCCAGACCCTAACTTACTGATAAATTTTGGGCATTGCAGGGACCTGAAGTTTTTATACTTACTCATATTGGACAGAAACTTCTTTGGAAGTGAACGTAAGGAATATAATTTCATATACTTTTGATAACGCAAATGGAAATAATTCACCCAACGAGTTTACGACTGGAAATTAAGATGTTTTAAGAATATGACACGTGACAGATTTTAAAATGACTTTGATCGACATTTCAGCTACAATTTTGCCAGTCCACGGGTGTATAAAACCCAAAACAAGAAGTAGTTCTGACAGAAATGACCATGTACAGTGGACGAGTAGTTAGAGAAAATGATGCTACTAACTGAAAACAAAAGATATAGATTCAGTCATTACGAAAGCATTTTTGGGTATTTAAAGGAAAGTTCATTAAGTTTTACATTATTTGACATAAATTAACTTCATTTTGTAGCATTTACTGAAGAGGACAGTATAAGAACTTTCCTCGCTATTCCTAATCTGACGACGAAAAGTGACTCATTAGAAATGGACATGAGAGCTATTAAACGTAGGCTCATTAAAAACGGACTCTACAGAAACTATGCGACGCTAATAAAGTTCGAAGACACTGCTACAGTACAAGGACCCTGCTAAAATTCAAGGACACTCGACTCAAGATCACGGACTCTCTAAAGGATTCCTTGTTTTAGAATTCAGTTAATTTCAGTCTTTTTAAGGACTTTCTACTGAACTCAAAGACACTACTAAATTTTAGAAACTCCCTAGCAAAGTTCAAAAACTGAACTTGACACTTTATTCAACTTCAAGGACTCTCTCTACTGAAATTGCAGTACATTCTGTTGAAACTCATCGACTCTACTTTTCTAGAATTCAGTTAACCTTAAATTTTTAAAGACACTACTGAAATTCAAGAATTATCCTGAATTATACTGAACTTCAAGGACACCTGACTCAACATTAAGAACTCGCTACTGAATTCAAAACCCCTATGCTGAAGTTCCAAGACATTCTACTGAAGCTTAAGGACCCACTATTCTTGGCTTTAGCTAATTTCAGACTTTTAAGGACTTTCCGCTGAAGTTCAGAGACTACTGAAATTTAAGAACTCTCTGTCAAAGTTCTAGCACTCTACTGAACTTCAGGGACACTCTAGTGAAGTTTAAGGACACGATAGACTAGCTACTGAATTCAAAGGAGTTTTGTACTGAAGTTCCAGAATATTCTACTTAAAGTCAAAGACTATTGTTCTAGAATTCAGTTAACTTCAGACTTTTAAGGATTTTCTGATCACGTTCACTGACTCTAATGAAACTCAAATAAAGTTCAAGAACCATTTACTGAAGTACAAGGACAAGGACACACGACTGAAAATCAGTGACTGTCTTCTGGAATTCGAAAACTGTCTGTTGGAGTTCAAAGACTATCTATTGAAGTTCAAAGACATTCTACCGAAGTCCTGATCTCTTTACTGCAATTCAGGGACTTTCTGTTGAAGTTCAAGGACACTCGACTGAAGATTAAAAATCTACAGAAGTTTAAGGACACTCGACTAAAGATTAGAAATTCTACTAAAGTTCAAGGACATTCGACTAAAGATTAAAAACTCTACTGAAGTTCAAGGATACTCGACTAAAGATTAAAAACTCTACTGAAGTTCAAGGACACTCGACTAAAGATTAAGAACTCTACTGAAGTTCAAGGACACTCGACTAAAGATTAAAAACTCTACTGAAGTTCAAGGACACTCGACTAAAGATTAAAACTCTACTGAAGTTCAAGGACACTCGACTAAAGATTAAAAACTACTGAAGTTCAAGGACACTCGACTAAAGATTAAAAACTCTACTGAAGTTCAAGGACACTCGACTAAAGATTAAAAACTCTACTGAAGTTCAAGGACACTCGACTAAAGATTAAAAACTCTACTGAAGTTCAAGGACACTCGACTAAAGATTAAAAACTCTACTGAAGTTCAAGGACACTCGACTAAAGATTAAAAACTCTACTGAAGTTCAAGGACACTCGACTAAAGATTAAAAACTCTACTGAAGTTCAAGGACACTCGACTAAAGATTAAAAACTACTGAAGTTCAAGGACACTCGACTAAAGATTAAAAACTCTACTGAAGTTCAAGGACACTCGACTAAAGATTAAAAACTCTACTGAAGTTCAAGGACACTCGACTAAAGATTAAAAACTCTACTGAAGTTCAAGGACACTCGACTAAAGATTAAAAACTCTACTGAAGTTCAAGGACACTCGACTAAAGATTAAAAACTCTACTGAAGTTCAAGGACACTCGACTAAAGATTAAAAACTCTACTGAAGTTCAAGGACACTCGACTAAAGATTAAAAACTCTACTGAAGTTCAAGGACACTCGACTAAAGATTAAAAACTCTACTGAAGTTCAAGGACACTCGACTAAAGATTAAAAACTCTACTGAAGTTCAAGGACACTCGACTAAAGATTAAAAACTACTGAAGTTCAAGGACACTCGACTAAAGATTAAAAACTCTACTGAAGTTCAAGGACACTCGACTAAAGATTAAAAACTCTACTGAAGTTCAAGGACACTCGACTAAAGATTAAAAACTCTACTGAAGTTCAAGGACACTCGACTAAAGATTAAAAACTCTACTGAAGTTCAAGGACACTCGACTAAAGATTAAAAACTCTACTGAAGTTCAAGGACACTCGACTAAAGATTAAAAACTCTACTGAAGTTCAAGGACACTCGACTAAAGATTAAAAACCCTACTGAAGTTCAAGGACACTCGACTAAAGATTAAAAACCCTACTGAAGTTCAAGGACACTCGACTAAAGATTAAAAACGCTACTGAAGTTCAAGGACACTCGACTAAGGATTAAAACTCTACTAAAGTTCAAGGACACTCGACTAAAGATTAAAAACTCTACTGAAGTTTAAGTATTCTATGAAAGTTCACGGACTCCCTAGTGAAGTTCCAGGCCTCTTTACTTACCATTCTGAAACTTTAGCAAAGACACTGAAAGACACTAGGTTTTTTTTTTTTTCATTACACTGGATGAAGACTACTAAATTTCTGAAATTCACGAAGTATTAATTCCTGAATAAATTTTTTATCCACTTCGAAAAGACTCATCTTATTTAAAGAGATACAACGCTGGACTGATTTGTTCTAAATTTACGTAAGACATTATGACAACTTTCCTTCAGAAGAACTTGAAATGACGACACGAGGTAACTTAAAAATGAAAGATACATATTTCAACGACATAAATTTTGATAAAAGACTTAAAAAATCTTTCAAAACGGACGGAAAAGCACAAAAACGATTTCAGACCGTTTGGAAAAGTTTCACGGGACAAATACTTTGACTTACTTAAATCCTTCATTCATGAAACTGTAAAATGGTACAAAGGTGAAACAAAGACACAGGAATAACGAGCTAAACGTTTTGTTTTTTTGACTGTCTTAACTGCGAATCATTAAATTGTGAACATAAATTTACAGAGACAAAGGCTGACGTAGACTTAGTAATATTGTAGAATCTCCGTTTAGTTATTGCAGATGACTTAACGACTGGACCTGATAAGATTACACTAGACCAAGATTATATAGATAACAAGATATGAAACTGTCGATATTGTTCATTATTTAGTGCGGTTTCCCGCCAAACAAATATTAGATACCTCCACCTAGCGTATGGAGTGAAAAATAAGCTTCACTTAAGAAAATAGTTGCATGATTTAAAAGTATATCTTTCCATAAAACAAATATTATCACATTAAACTTATAAAAATCTGCGAATTTATAAGCTTAATTTATTTAGTAATTTTATATCTGATTAAACTATTTATATAAAATATTAATAAACTATATAATAATAATATTAAACAACCTTAAGTTGATGAGTATTTTCGCGAGTAATTTAATTATCCTCCCGAACACTAGGTGGCAGAAGAGAAAAAAGCTAACGCAAAAGTGGGCGGAGTTTCGGATCTTGTTATAAACTATCTTGACTGGACTTTGGTTTACTCTACTCGACAGACATTTTGTACGCGACTCTTCAGTACTTATAAGGACACTTTCTCGTTTGACTTAAATTCAATTAAAAATTTAAATCTTTTATTTTTTAATAGAAGATCAAATTCTAATTTGATTTTAACACAAAATTTTTAAAAAGTAAACTGAAAAGAGGCATTTTAAAACAGTAACTTCAATACTGAAAGATGTCATAATTTGTTTTAGACAGTAAATATATACTTCAGATACACAAATTTTATTTTTAGGGGGAACTATAATTTGTTTTGAAATATTTATTTTAATTCAAAGTTCTCGACATATTGTCTAGAACATATTTTCTAGACAAACTTTCTAGACATATTTCTAGAACTGTCTCATATAAAATTCTGAAATTATTTACAACTACGCTTTTTTTATATCTATTAAAAGTTCTGTTCTTTCTTAGAAATTTTAAAATATAAAATTTTAAATGCTCTAGAACAAACTGTTTCAGTGGTACGCGTACCACTGACGGTATTCCAAACTAATCAGTGGTACGTCAACAATAAATCATACAATTTTGCGTTATATGCTTTAAGTAACTATTATACAGTGTTTCTAAAGTCGCGCAACTCAAAGTATATAACGTTATATACTGGTTGCGCGACTTTAGAAACACCCTGTACATAGGGTATAGTTTAATTATGCGTGCCTGTACAATAAAGGGTAATGTATAGTCTGCCCTGGAAAGGTTTAAAGGTGTCGGTACGGTACGTTTGCCGTGAGTGGTACTGAGAAAAATAAGGTTTGGGAAAACCCCTAAATTTAGACTTAATCTTCTTAAAAAAAGGGTGGGGGGGTTCTAGAAGTTTTCTAAAGAAATCAGTATATAAAAAGAAAGGTTCTACAATTGCACGAGAGTCTCTAGAAGTACAGGGGTGCACAATGTCTCGTCACCCCAGTAAAATACCAACTGATTTTCGTTTTTCTTTCACGCTAATTTGAAAGGTATGATAGCAGCAAGTATACGATTGAAAAACGCATATTGGCTAGTACCGGATCCATGAGCGACACGTATCGTGGAAAGTCTGCACGAATTATTTTCAATGGTTTTGCCATCACGTGGTCGCTCATAGAACCAGGTACTAGCCAATATTCGTTGTTCAATCGTATAGTTGCTACTATCACACATTCCAAATGGGTTTGAAAGAAAATGAAAACTAGTTAGTATTTTACGGGGGTGACAGGACATTGTGGACACCCTGTACATTATTGAATAAAAAGGTTCTAGTGTTACAGTTATGTTCTAGATTGTTTGAATCTTTCGATATGAAGTTGTTCAATACAACTGTTGTCATTTACAACTTTACTTTTTCCTTCCTTCTAGTTTTTTTATTTAATTTTTGTTGATTTTTTTGTTGTTATTTATTTACCCGCAGGCGGGACAAAAACAGTAACTTATGAAAAATACAAAAAAAAAAGAAATAATAAAGTTAATAAAGTAACAAATATAAACAAAACAAAAAAAAATTATATATATATATATATATGCTATTTGTATATACATTTGCTAAACTTTACTTTAGAGAATAATGTTATTATATGTGATAATACTAAGTGTTTATTATATTTGTACTCAGTATTTTTTTAACCAAGTTTGATGTGAAGCAGTTTACATATATATATATATATATATATATATTATATATATATATACGATTATGGGATTTATATCCTGCCAATAAAACTTATCATTATTCATCATATATATATATATATATATATATATATATATATATGGAGTATATATAATAAAGGAAAAAAATATCTAATTTTGGTTTTTATTTGGCCTTTCTGCAGTGTTGTCGTGTGTGGTGTGTGTGTGTGTGTGTGTGTGTTGTTCTTGGATTACTGTAAGCCAGGGTTGTGGAGTCGGTCCAAAATTTTCCGACTCCGACTCCACACATTGTAAAAAATCTAAAAATCCGACTCCGACTCCTCACATTTTAAATATACGACTCCGACTCCTCTAGTGTTTCACTCTATAATTATCATAATAATAAGACATTTCATCACCACCACACTAAGTGTGAAATTTTATATTTTATATTTTATATTTAAATAAATATAATTGTATATTCTGAAAATGTAAAAAAAAAATATTAAAAAAACTTAATCTAGGGGCTATCAATGAATAAGGTTTATTGACCAAAAAAACTAAATAACCTAAATGTTAGTATTTAGGATTTAGAAATTAAGGGTGACACAGGACACAGAAATTGGAGTCGGAGTCGGAAGTTTTTTACCGACTCCGACTCCGACTCCGCCCTGAAACGTGCGACTCCACGACTCCGACTTCGACTCCACAACCCTGCTGTAAGCAATGGTATTTATCTATTTTCGTACGAACATAGAAACAATTACAAAAGTGGTTTATCTATCAACATTATTACTATCATTATCTACAATATGAACATATTCTACAGTGATAAAATAACAAATAGATAAATGAATTGATAAAAGATAAAATCAGTTAATCACAATAAACTTTATGCTGGAGAATAACGTAAAAAAAAAAAATACGGTCAAATATACAACAGTATTTCTCAACATTATTCAAATTTAACCTAAGGCTTAAAAAAAAAAAATATATATATAGACGAGTATATTCATATGTTACACACAGACCGTGCGTGGAACAAGGAGCTATTCTGGAAAAATTAAATCCAGTATATTTCGAATAAGTAATGGTAAATGACAAATAATAGTTTTTTTTTGTTTCATGATGTTAGCCCGACGTGGGCAACGGATCACTAGTAAAGAGGTCCCAAAGTGTAACATAAAAGTTTCTCAGGGGACCATTCTGAGTTGTATGCTTACTTACTTTAGGTGCATACTTTAGGTGAGTTCAAACGACGGTTCAGGATCCCGCCTCATTTACGGGATTTGGTGAAGGAGGGAATTGCTGTCTGATCTCCTCCTGCCCTCGTAGCCAGCCACGCATGGCTGGTCAGGGACTTTGCGCAGGAATCTGTCCAGCTGGTTCTTGAAGTTATTCAGGTCGGTGTGCTGGAGATTCCTCACTTCTTTTTGGTAGGACATTGGAAAGCTTTGGGCCTCGTATTCTGAGGGTATTTTCCATCCTCGTTTCATGGTCCCTTGTCCCACCGCAGCTGGAACCGTACAAAATCTGCCTCTTCTCTCATTCCATTTTGTTTCTATTTTATTTTTGAGGTTAGGGACAGAGCCCTCAAGTATTTTCCATATGTATATATTGTGTACCGCTCGCGCCTTCTTTCGAGAGAGTAGAGTTTCAGTGATTGTAGTCGAGACCAGTAGTCTTCACCTTCCGTTTCCTCTATCTCAGATGTAAAAGTCCTTTGTATAGCTTCAATGTTCGCAATGTCTCGTTTTCTGTATGGGCTTGTGAGTACTGAGCAATACTCAATTATTGATGTGTGTGTGTATATATATATATACACATGGTGTCCGAGAATTATCTGTACAATTTTTGGCTGTTATTAAAAGTCAACCATGAAGTGTAGAAATTCCAGTGTTGTCCCATTTTACAGAGAATCTCATTAAGTTTTTTCTGATACCGAGTTTCGACAAGTTTTTAGAAATTCTAGTGTGTCCGAACAATATCTGTACAATTTCATCTTTTAATAAAATTCTTGATAACACACGTAAAATTCTTAAACAAGATTATTTAGAATCTGTATTTTCAAAAGTTTCTTTATTAAAGTAACGTTGTTACAAACATGCGATATGTGCACCATTAGTGATTCGCAAAACATCCAATCGATACTCCAAATGTTGCCATGTACGCTGCAGCATATCCACATCAATTCGCTCAATAGCAGCTGTGATTCTTGCTTTTAAATCATCAATGTCTGTCACCCGCGTACATTTCTAAAAAACTTGTCAAAACGTGGTATCAGAAAAAACTTAATGAGATTCTCTGCAAAATGGGACAACACTGGAATTTCTACACTTCATGGTTGACTTTTAATAACAGCCAAAATTGTACAGATAATTCTCGGACACCCGGTATATATATATATATATATATATATATATATATATATATATATATATATATATATAATATATATATGATGAATAAAACCACGAAGGAAAGGAAACACAGAATGGTGCTCAAGCGTTTTCGTCTAATCCTGAGGATGTCATTAGACGAAAGCGCTTGAGCACCATTCTGTGTTTCCTTTCCTTCGTGGTTTTATTCAGCATAAATATTTTTCACGTGTTACTTTCGCGAAATAATTTTCATAATATATATATATGAATAGAAACGACATAAGTGTTAAGGAACGTTTCTGCACACGAGGAGGAGAGATAACGATTAATGAAAAATGAGGCGAACCGCCCGGGAATCGAACCCAGGGCCTTCCAATTGCCGGTTGGACGCTCTACCATTATGCTACGGTCCTCACCCAATCACAAATCGAAACTCTCCCACATAGGGCAGTTATATATGCATATATATATATATATATATATATATGTATATATATATATATATATTATGCAGGAAGGAGGGGCTAAAGGCAAACGCCCACAAATATGCAACCCCTTTTGAACGAAAAGCATAGGGCCGAAATAAAGGTCTTCGAGGCTATTATAGAGGTTGCCATTTTTTTTTTTAATTTTGAAAAGATTGTTTAGAGGGGAAAAATGTGTCTTTGAGACCTTGCAGGACTGCTCACAAGGTAGATGAGACACGGAAAAAGATCAGATATATATATATATATATATATATATAATGTCGTAACATCGCTTCCGACCCCGTCCATTGCCAAAGTTAAGTGACAGTGGCTCTCGGTGGTAGTAGTTGGATGGGAGGCCGTCCTCTTCGTTCAGTGACTCATGATTCGGATCAACGTAAAGCTGTAGGTTCCCTCCGTCATATGACCTTAGCTGTTTCGAAGGAAGTTAAACGGGAGACCATCAAATAAACAAATCAAAAAACCAACATCGATTTCATTGTGACCGAATTAAAAAAAAAAATGAAATATTGAGGGAAATTCCCTTAGAGTTTTTAAAGTAAAAACAAAGGCTGTCTTTCGAGAAATATGACAATGGAGAAGTAATGACGAGGAAGTTCTCACCAGTTTTTTCCCCTTCAACCACTCCATCAGCAAAAAAGATCACTTTAATTAACCCAACAGTGCCCATTGGTAGAATTTCCTACCAGCAAAATTGTTTGTCATTATTGCATCACTTTTTCTTATATTCACGTGATCTTCGGTATGAGGCATTGATATGACGCAATCTAAAAGATTGTTGGTAGGAAATTCTACCAATGGGCACTAATGAGTTAAAGTAGAATTTAAATATTTTCCTTAATTAGTATGATGTTAAATGGACTTTTTAAACATTTTGTCGACAGGAAATGTAACTGACATTAATGTAACTTAACCTGACCAAGCTTAAACCAACCTAATCCAAACCCTATCTAAACTTCTTAGACCTACAGTTTAACGTGGAATCCGAACCATGCCCCACCAGCAGCCCAGCGTCTGGGCCACCCAGGGTACCCATTTATCTACCAACCACTTTCCACTTTGTGTGGAAGGATGAACAGTTGGGTTTTGCTGCGCGTCGGCTGCCGTCACCGGGTCTCGAACCCGGGGCCGATGGATTCGTAGTCAGCGACGCTAACCACTACACCATCACCACCATTTCTTTCTCTTTCTAATCATATCTCGTGAGACTTTGGTCGACCACCGAGGTAAACAGCCTCTGGGGTTGGATTTATGGAGGAGAGAGTTGTTATCGGGATCTCTCGTGACCGTGTAGCCAGACGTAGGAGGTGATGATGATTCCATTCATGTATAGAATAATTCTGAGAGTTTTTAGGATTTTCCTCTCTACGTTCACTTCTATTGGAAGACACTGCATAGGGTAGTACAGAAATGAGGCCTTCCTAGGAAGAAGTGTCTAAGCGACAAAAGTAAAGGACGACAAGAAAAGGCAGTTAAAATTACACAAATTTGAAAGTGACGCTACTCTTGAACTACATATTGAAGATTTTTTATGAAATATGTTCAAAAGTTGAAAGGTAAGATACTTTCAAATTTAGGACAAATTTAACTGCGTTCCTGGCGTTTTTTAACGTTTGTCACTTAGCCACTTCTTCCTTGGAGGGCCTCATATATACAGGAAAAAAGTAGTGGATGATTTTTTTTTTTTTTTTTTAAATATCTGCCATTTTAAAAGGTTTTTTTTTGTTAACTGAAATAAGAGTATAACATTTTTACTGTACCTTTCTTTTTTTATGTAGGAAAGGGAGGCCAAGGACGAATGCCACAAAAATACCCAGCCTCCATAGAGGAAGTAGAGAGCCAAAATCGAGGTCCAAAGTTTTCGAGATGCCTGGATACTCTGCGTTTGAAAGATTGGAGGTCATAGACAGGGGGGGAAAGATGGATTGAGGAAGATTGTTCCAGTGTTGAGCGGTTGAGTAGATAAAAGATTGAAAATACCGATTAACCTTTGCCATAGAGAGTTGGGCAGAAAAGGAATGAGAATGGATCTACACGAGGGGAATTAATCCCCTGGTGCAAAATATTTTCTATGTGATGTCCTTCAAGCTCATAAACTCTTCGCGCACGGAGAACAAAATTTGCACTACTCTCGGCAGAGTATATATTGAAATCTAAGAAATTTCTGGTTCACCTGATACTTTCAATTCTTTTATTGTGTGTTAACTCTTTTTAAATATTCTTAGTTCTTAAATAACTCCACATATAAAAGTCACAGGGTTTAGATCTGGTGATGTTGGTGGCCATGATATTACTTTATCATAAACCACAGGAAATATGTTGGACAGAACTCTTCCGTTGAAAGTATCCTGTAAGTATCGTGAGAAGACCAGGTACAGAGAAGATACAGTAAGGTACAGAGAAGGTACAGTAAACATTTTATGCTTTTATTTCAGTTAATAAAAACAAATACAATATTTTAAAGCGTCACATGTGTAAAAAATGACCCGCATATATATATATATATATATATATATATATATATATATATATATATATATATATATATATATAACAAAATATTCGCGTACTAGAATCGGATTTACTCCTACGTTTCAGTAGATTACGTACAGTTATAATATTACGAACAAAATGAATGTCAGTTTATGCAAAATAGATTCAACAAAACTTCATTTGTTTGAAAATGTCACAAATATATTTAGAAAAGCTTGAAAACAGGTTATTTTTATTAAAAATATCTGTATATTTTTTGGTGTAATAATTACGCTGAAACTTAATATCACTTTACCTATTAAGGAACATTAAATCTATTATACAGGGTGTCCACAATGTCTCGTCATCCCAGTAAAATACTAACTGATTTTCGTTTTTCTTTCAAACGCATTTGGAATGTGTGATAGCAGCAACTCTACGACTGAACAACGAATATTGGCTAGTACCTGGTCTACACTGCGTTCGCACTTATTAAGCAGATTACATTTTCTCCAATGTTTTCAAAAGTTTTTCCCCGATTTCGATGAAATTTGTAGCAAATAATCATTATATATAGCAGCATTGATGGTATTCATTTCGATAAAATATTTTGATAATTAAAATAATCATCTCATTTTATTGAAAAATATGTAAAATATTGTGTTCCGAATTATTAAGCAAGTATTCTATTTACGGATCTAAATGGTGAAAATGGGTAAGAAGAAGGATTTGACATTAACTGAGAAAAGAAAAATAGTCAAGTTACTCGCTGAAAATATAAAATCTATTGAAATTGCGAAGCAGTTTGGCAGAGCTTATCGAACTGTAAACAAGATTGTAGCGGAGGGTACCAAACTGAGGCAGCGAAGTGATAAAGGAGCTATAAGAAAAGTGACAAGGCGGCAGATATCTGTAATCAAGCGCAAATTGCAAAGCATCCATTGTCCTCAAGTAAAGAGGTTTTTGAGCAGGCTGGCATACATAATGTACCAAGAACATCTCGATGTGGAATCCTCCAAACAATTGGCAAGATGTGTAAACCTACGATTCAGTCACCATTAACACCCAGGTACGAGAAGCAGCGTTAGTCGAGGCAATCTAGAGCAAAAATAGCTTCAACCTGGGCAAAATTGCTTCAGAAGCTTTCTAAACTGTTTCCAGCTCAGGAACCATTGCAGAATAACATATCCAAAATCCGACAAAATTGGACCCCGGGAACACCCCCAAAAATGAAATTCAAAATGGCGGACTGGCAGTTTCCTACGAAATACAATAAATTTTAATTTCGCTTTGTAGAGAGAGTTATGACGTTTTTCTTGATCAGTAAAATGTTTTAAAACACATTTCGTTTCTAAATTAACCTATATGACACTAAAAATTGTATTAGGCGGCTAGTATTAAACTATGACGTCACGTAATGTAAATAAAATATACTGTATGGAGTGTATGTGAGAATGGACATTGCTACATCTTTATAAACTTATATATACACTCTTTAATTCCTACTACCCACTATCAAATCTGCGTATTTGTGCTTGTCATTTTCTTTAAAACTGTTATTATGTACTCCTTTTAAATACTGCAACACAGTTTATTAATTTGTGTTTTCTGTTTCAGACTGACTCGGTGTACGGCTGACTCGGTGTGCGTCCGCCTTCAAGAATGCAGACCCCTGAAGAATTGTGCGTGATTTGTAAGGAGAAATTGGACAGCGGACAGGAAGTGGTTCACATCTCGCAAAAAGGAGCAGATGGTATAAATGCATCCAGCCGCAGCCGTGGAAGCGATGTTGTTGCAACAGCTGGAATAAGTGTTCACGTTGTATGTAGGAAAAGGTTTACGGATAAAAAGACCATTGAAATAAAGAAGCGACAGACCGCAGCCGAGGCAATACCAAGGAAAAGTGCTCGTTTTCATGAATACGCATTTTCCAGTGCTACTCACTGTTTGTTTTGTGATACCTTTGTGACTTTTTTTCCAAACACAAACCAAAATCAGAGCATGTCAAAATAAGAACTACAGAGTTCTCCGAAACCATAAAAAGGTGCTGTGAGAGCCGCTGCGATGAATGGTCGTTTAATGTAAAAGGCCGTCTGGAGTATTATCTTCGTGATCTTCCTGCTGCAGATTGTGTCTACCATCACACCTGCAGCGTAAATTTTCGAAGTGGAAAAAACATTCCTCGCGCATACTCCTGACGATCATGATTCGAAGAAAGGGAGACCAACTAATGAAGAGCAACACCAAGCATTCCTTCAGACCTGTGCTTACCTGGAAGAGAATGATGATGAACAACTGTTGATTGGAGACCTAATTTCCAAAATGGAGGAATATCTTCAAGGAAGTCAGAGCTCTGTCTACGAACGCAGGCACATGAAGAGAAAGCTTTTAGAACGTTACGGAGACAAGATCATAATATCAGGTGAAAGTGGGAAGGCAGATGTAGTAACACTACGAGAGACAGCTAATGAAATTCTTATAGATTATCACAAAAAGTCGAAAGAATGTGATATAGATATAGAGCTACAGAAGATTTACCTAGTAGAAGCTGCTGCAAAAATAATCAGAAGTGATATCAAGTCTGTCGACTCGCCTAGAAAAGATGTGTATCCATCTCCAAATGACATCACTGCAGAAAGTGCTCTTGATTACATTCCCAACAGTCTGAAATTGCTATTATCAAAAGCATTTGCGGGACAGGATGCTTCAAGAAAAATAGGTGCAATTGGGCAGAGCATTATGCAAGCAACCCGTCCTAGAGGATTACTATGTCCACTACAGATCGGTTTGTCGGTTCAGCTACACCACAACTTTAGGTCAAGGTACCTTATTGACGTTCTCCATCAGCTGGGTTACTGTTCGTCGTATGCAGAAGTAACAAGATTCGAAAGAAACGCGGCGCTGGCAAGTGGGTCTGGCTCTTTTACTGTTGATGAAAACACTGCAGTCCTTCTAGCAGCAGATAACGTTGATCATGATGTCTGCACTTTGGATGGGAAAATACCTTTCATGGAATGGGTATGATTGCCGCAATAACTCCGAAGATCAAGATCCACCCTTCTATTCACAGGCGTAATGTTGGTGACAATGACATTAAGAAGATTGCAACCGTTGACATTAGGGAATATAGACACGCGAGAAGCATGTTGAGGGACATATCATTCCGCGAACTTCCAGTACCCACTGCCACCATAAGTCGACTTAGTCTTCTCTGGCAGATATCTTCAGCAGAAAGATCAGGTCCAAGTTGGTCCGGAACAATGCAGGCAATTCACGGTGGATCAAGTGTCTCACATCCAGGTGTGGCGTCGATCACGTTCCTTCCCATCATAGATATGTCGCCAACTGACATGACCTGCATATTTTCGACATTACATATTTGAGCAAGATAGCACGCGATCAAAAAGTCCCATGCATTATTACCTTTGATCAGCCTTTGTTCTGGAAAGCTTCCCAAATCATCAATGAACAGAGAGACCTGCAGGACATTGTTTTAATGTTGGGATCATTTCACACTCTGATGAATCTTTTGGGAGCAGTCGGTACTCTTATGAATGGTTCAGGATTGTCTGAAGTACTTCAAGAAATATACGGACCAAATGCCGTGCAACACATGATGTCTGGAAAAGCTGTTTCAAGAGCGATACGTGGTCATATGATAGTAGATGCAGCTCTTAGTACTTACTAGTCGCAGACGTTTTCCCTCGTAATGAAGATGGAACTCCTCATGACCTCCATAAGGAAGCTTGTGACCTGCTCGACGATGTTATGACCGCCAAACAATCAGTTGAGGATGTGGAATCTTCGAATGCATTGTCTCAGATTGCTACCACTTTGGATGCGAAGAAAACTGACCTACAATCTACTTCGCAAACAAGTCAACTCTGGTTGGAATATCAGCGAATGATCAACATTGCACGTTCCTTGATAACAGCAGACAGAACCGGCTCGTGGGATTTGCACTTGCAAGCTATGCTGGAGACCATCCCCATAATTGCAGCAGCCGGACATCACAATTACCTGAAATCGATATACCTGTACCTGCAGAAAATGTTAAGTTTGCCTTCTGAAAATCCAGCCGTTAGCAAAATGTTCCAGGAAGGTAATTGTTGGTAAGAAGAAGCGACAGATTATGGGCCGGACTCGGCACAGACCTGGTGATAGAACAAGTACTAATGCGTTCCCTGAAAAGCAGAGGCGGACTGACACGCGGAAGTGGATTTACAGACATCCAAAGGACAACGTGGCTCTTTTCTATGCCTCTGTGTTCCACTTATAACTTAGCAATGCAGGAATACACCAGAGTTTTGTTGGAAAGTAGTGAACAGCACAAGGAAATGAGGGGAAGTAGACAAATCAGGGACAGTAATGACATGAAGAAAGTACTTGAACGTCTGGAATCCTTATCCCCATTCCATTCTACCTCGGGTCTCTGCAACATTGTAACAGGGCTAACTGCTGATCCTGGAGTTAACGTTCATCAATTGCATTCAATCGGTACGAACATTGTCGTAAAAATGATTGGGAAACAAGCCTTTACATATTCTGCCAAAAGATCTGACAAAGTGAAAACACTAGGATCTGCTTCTGCCGTTGTGATCACTGATGCTTCAGATATAGAAGTAGATCCTGCACTACTGTTTCAGAGAATGATGACTGTTGCCACTGGCGGAGACATGAATCTTGAAGATGTCATGTGTTACGAACTGTGTGCATATCCTCCTGCATTGTTCGAATCACGAAGTATCTTGAGGAAACCCGATAAGTCTCAGCTAGCTCATGCAATAATTAAATACACTGACACTTTACGCATGGAAGAAGTTCAAGAAATTCAGTGCACAGACCAGTACGTATTGGATGGTGGATCTCTACTACATCGTGTTTCCTGGCGTCAAGATGAAACATATGACAGCATCGCCAACTCATATGCCGATTTCACTCTGAAAACATATGGAAAAGCAATCATTGTTTTTGATGGCTACAGCAGCTCTCCTACGATCAAGGACATGACCCACAGAAGACGCAGCACCAAGACAAGCAGAAATGTGAATCTCAGTCCAAGCATGAAGTTTGTTGGCCAGAAGGAACACTTCTTGGCTAATGAAAACAACAAGCAAGCATTTATTTCCCTCGTAGGTGAGATGTTGAAGAAGCACGGGTGTACTGTTCACAACGCAGATGGGAATGCTGATGTGGACATCGTTCGTGCAGCAGTTTCCTCATCAGAAAATGCAACTACAACAGTAATAGGGGAAGACGCCGACTTGCTGATTCTCCTTCTGTACCATGCCAAGGACAGTGGTTTCAAGTTGTACTATCGCAGCGATATAAGACGGGGACCATCTCCTAATCCTGTGTATGATATTCTCAGCATTCAATCATTGTTAGGCAATGACATCTGCAAGTATCTCCTGTTTGTGCATGCTTTCACGGGCTGTGATAGCACATCCAGAATTTTTTCGATCGGTAAAGCCAAAGCATTCGACACACTGATGAAGGTGGCTGAACTCCGTTCAGTTGCAAATACATTCTGTTCTGATTGTTGCCAACACTCTGACATTGAAGCCGCTGGAAGAAAGGCAATGCTTCTGTTGTATGGCTGCAAAACACTTGAATCCACTAACGCACTACGTCATCGAATGTTAGTTGAAAAGGTAGCTACAGCTAAATCTTTTGTTATACCCGAACGTTTGCCACCTACCGATGCGTCCACAAAGTACCACAGCTTTCGCACATACTTTCAAATACTAATCTGGAAGTCTACAGAAGAGAAGATCGATCCAGAACAGTGGGGTTGGTATGTAAAGAATAATTCCTACTACCCTACAGCCTGCGACAAGCCACCAGCTCCAAATTATCTACTCAACATGATCCGCTGCTCCTGCAAGACGAAATGTGCTACTTCAAGATGTGGATGCAAGCGTAATGGAATGCCCTGTTCAGCCGCTTGTGGCGAGTGCCAAATCAGTGGTTGCGATAACAACCCAAGTACCGGTAATCTATCCGATGATAGTGATGAAGAGGATTAATTTCTGTATGTTTGTGACCAGGTATCACTTCTTCTGTAATGAACATAACTTGAAACTGGGAAAAAAATAATTGTTGTATTATTGATTATAAAAATCTGTAAAAAGCTATATAACATTATATTTGCGTAATAACTGGTTGTGTTGTATATTGTTGAATTATTTAAAACATTACAACTGAAAGAAAAAGCATCAAATGTATCTCTATAAATAAAAGCGTAAATTATATATATTTTTTTTTCGTAGGAAACATCCAGTCCGCCATTTTGAATTTCATTTTTGGGTGTGTTCCCTGGGTCCAATTTTGTCGAATTTTGGATATGTTATTCGGCAATGGTTCCTGAGCTGGAAACAGTTTAGAAAGCTTCTGAAGCAATTTTGCCCAGGTCTAACTACAAATTGCCTGGACTACGTGTTGAATCGGCGCGTCAGTACGTGAAAACAGATTTTAATACTGTATTGTTCACCGTTGAATGAAAAGCAACCCTTGAGGGACTTGATGTTTGGTCAAGAAGATGGATTGCTGAGAGCCAATTTCTACCATCGAGATTAAGACGCCAACAAGGTGGAGGTAGTGTCATGTTTTGAGCAGGACTGATAGGCAATGAAGTAGCTGTCCCATACAGAGTGCCTGATGGTGTAAAAATGAATGCCCAGTCTTACACAAACTTTCTAAAAGAAAACCTCATTCCATGGTAGATCCGTAAATAGAATACTTGCTTAATAAGTCGGAACACAATATGTTACATATTTTTCAATAAAATGAGATAATTATTTTAATTATCACAATATTTTATCGAAATGAATACCATCAATGCTGCTACATATAGTGATTATTTGCTACAAATTTCATTGAAATCGGGGAAAAACTTTTGAAAACATTGGAGAAAATGTAATCTGCTTAATAAGTGCGAACGCAGTGTATGAGCGACCACGTAATGGCACAACTATTGAAAATATTCACGCAAGCTTCCAGGACCGACTGAATCGTGCACCTCCTCCAATACTCGAATGAAGATACACTTTTTTGCAACTTGAGTAAACTTGTTATAAATAATTAATATTTTTATTTCTACGTTTAATTTTTGGGATCACGCTCTATGTTCTATATTTTCAAAACTTTATTTTACTGCAATTTATATGTTCTGACGGTTAAGCCGTCTTGACGGCATTCTAGGTCTTAATTATATCTATGTTCAAAAAAAAAAAGCCTATAAAATTATTATCGATGAAACCGTTTACAAATACTTGGTACAAAATGAGGTTTTGAAAAACATTTGGTTATAGCAAATTATAAGGTTAGCCATTAATTAACTTTAATTCCTTACTATTTAAACTATAGCTTTGATCAACATCACCAATGATTAATTTCGAGTCGAGTTTATTCTTGTTGATGAGTTTTCAATAACTTTTTAAAAGAGTTATTTTTACCAAGCGAAAGTCAGAAACTTCAAAAAATCTGATATTGATAAACTGATCAACTGTTGATGCATAGTTGATATCGTTGAAATGAAGTCGTATTTATTTGTGCCAGTTCACAAATTAATATTACAATAATGTTGATAAAATAGAGTGCAACCAACATTAATAAAATATATTTTCCTCAAAAATAGGAAAATACTGTTGTTTATTTATTTACTGAATAATGACTTTACATCAGTACTCATTTTCAACCCCAATTCGATACTGCTGTCAAAATTTGTGTCATTCAAATTGCTAATTCAAAATTGCCACATCACTATCGTTTCAACAATGACAGGCTGATTCATCGATGTTTCATCATCATTATATTAATTTTTATAAGTTAAAAGAAGTTAAAAAAAAAGTTAAAAGTAGTTAAGTTAAAAGTCGAAAGTGGTGATGAATTCAATATGTGAACGGAACATTATTAATTAAAAAAAGCTAAAAACTTGGACGATGATGCAAGACATTTGACCGCAACTCTGATATTGAGAAACTGGGAGCCAATGAGTGAGGCACGAACTCGCGTTGCGTGATATTAGAGTCAGTGCCTTAACTCAATGAGCCATGCGGACCCTTAAAAAAGGAATGCGTTCGTGGATCAGCAGTCTTAGATGTGTTTAGTCGGGGTTAATCGGTATTTTCAATCTTTCATCTACTCAACCGGTCAGCTCTGGAACAATCTTCCTCAATCCATCTTTCCTCCTATCTATGACCTCCATGCTTTTGCGGGCATTCTCCCTTGGCCCCTCCTTCCTGCATAAAAAAAATTATCCTTTATATTCCCTTTATTTGTATAAAGTATACAACAGCTTTTAGCACAATATAACACAAGGAGGGGATTGTAGATACCAATCGACCAGGGAAGTACTCCGGGGTGAACGTTAGGCAGGAGACACGGAGTGCTGGAACTCTCGTTTCTCCTGTCACTGTCCTCCTTAGCTGTTCTTTTTCCGCGTCTCATCTACCCTGTAAGCAGTCCAACATGTTCTCAAACACGCATTTCTCCCTTTATTTTTTACTACCTATACGTGCATTTTACACACTACACAATCCTCTCAAAATTTAAAAAAAAAAAAAAAAATAGCATCATGAGCTTCGGAAACCTTGATTTTGGCTCTTTCTTATAAAGGTGAGTATTTTTGAGGGCATCCGCCCTTGGCCCCGCCTTTCTACATAAAAAAAACGCACTAATTTTGAACGCGATCCTATTTGGTTCGCTGGGTGGCTCAGGGAGTTAAGGTGGTGACTTCGATACCATTGAACGCGGGTTCGAGCCCCGTTGGCACCTACTTTCGTATTATATTTCGTTTCTTTTGTTTCAGTCTTAAAATGTGAGGTCATTGCACTTAACTGAAAGAAATAATGGTCTATAAATTATGAGGGTACAAATAACACTGGGCAACACGTATTTTATTGAATGATATCTGACACTTGATTCTAGGTAATTTGGGTGCGCTGACTACGAATTTCAACTCGGTTTGGCTCTATCAGGTCCTGATTCTTGTCGACAGCCTATGTGCCATTTTCCAGATTTTTCAAATTAGGACTAAAAAATTAAGTCATGTGTTAAATTTTTTTTTCAAGTTTCATGAATACAAGCAGTTCAAACTACAGTAAAATTACATTATAACGATAGAAATGACTTAAAATAAAAAAACAAACAGATATGAAGCTTTCACTGTGGCAAAAATTTTCTTTTGTAAGACTTTCTAGTGTATTTGCTTGTTGATGGCAGGTCTCTTTTCAAGCACCAGCAGTAATCAGCCATCATGTGGGAATCCCAGCGGCCTTGGTACCGTTCCTTCATAATTTTGATATCTTGGTGGAATCTCTCCCTTGTTCGTCACTTACATCACCTAAATTACTTGGAAATTGGTCAAGATGGCTATTCAAAAAATGCATTTTTATGCTCATATTGCCATCTAACTCTTTGTAGTCCCTTAAAAGTTTTTTTACGATTTCTTCGTAGTTATCTGCCCTATAATTGCCTAAAAAGTTTTCTATCAAGTCCACGAATGAGAACCAGCCATTTTTTTCGCGTTCATTCATGACATTAGGAAAATTGCTGTCTTTAATCATTGTTCTTATTTGTGGACCGTCGAAAATTCCCGCCTTGATTTTTTCATAACTTAAACTTGGAAATTTTGAAGTTATGTATTTGAAACACTCGCCGTTCGTATCTAAAGCTTTTACATATTGTTTAATGAGGCCTAGTTTTATATGCAGAGGAGGAAATATGATTTTATCTCTGCTCACTAAAGGTGGATTAATTATGTTTTTTTCTCCGACAGTAAGTGATGTTCGTGCTGGCCAGATTTGTTTGAAATAATGTTCTTCCTTGGCTCTGCTGTCCCATAAGCAAAGGAAGCAGGGATATTTAGTATACCCTCCTTGTTGTCCTAGCAGAAAATTAACCATTTTTAAGTCAACACATATGATCCACTCGTGCTCCCTATATTTGATAAGATTTAAAACCTTTTCTATATGTTCATACTTTTTTTTTAATTTTGTTGAGTGCCCAATCGGTATCGAGCCGTATAGATTGCCATTATGCAACAACACACACTTAAGACTTCTTTTCGAACTGTCTAAAAACAAGCGCCAATCATTTGCATCGTAAGACTCAACCCCCATCTTCTTTAACAAACCAACTATGTCGCAGCAATATACTAAACTATCCTCTGTTCTAAAATATTTAACAAGTTCTTCTTCTCTTTTTCTGTAAAATGAAATGTATGTGTTTGAAGTAAGCAAGTTTTTCTCTTTAAGTCTTGAAGCTAAAATTTCCGCAGCCTTTTTGGCAAATTTAGATCCCTTACAAGATCATTCAACTCGGCCTGGTTAAACTTTTGCGAATCGTTTTGACTTTCAAATACGCTGGGGTCAAAATCGGTGTCTGACTCCTCAAAGTGCATAACAATATTTTCAGGAACATCTTCAACTAATTCTTGAGTTGGCAGACCCTTAAATTTTGGAATGGGGATCTCATTTGAATGTAGCACAGGTCGTATCGCGGTGTCGAAATTTGGGTACTCGATACAATGTTTATTTTTCTTAGTGAAGCCCGAAGTCTTGACAAAGCAAAGGTAGCAATCGGTCTCGTGGTTAGTAGGCTCTCGCCACACCTGATATGGAAAAAAAATTGTAAAGCGTTAACAAAAGCGACGAGAGACTTGTTTTTATGAATTTTATCAAAAGTTATCACCCAAACATTTAACATTCTATGTGTTTCAACCTTATGCAATATTTGAGATTCTTATAAACATTTTCTGTAAATTTTGTTTATGTACCTAAGTTACAATTACTTAGGTAAGTTACAGTATACTAGTGATTAAATTACGTAGTTTTATGAAATCATAAACTTACCATCGGAACTCCAAAAGGTATTTTTGAATCCGAACCCTTCGTCCAATGTCGCAGTCTTTCAATGCATATAGTGCAGGCTTTATGTGGAGCCCACGATTTATCTTGGTCCCCCAGTTTTATGCCAAAATAAGCTAAGCTCTTTTTACGAAGTCAGTTATATTTGCTCGTTGATGTGGAAGTGTAAAATTTCCACATATATAACAGAAGGAATCAGGGTTGTTTTTGCATTTGAACTTTCTAGTGCTTGATGACATATTGCTTGATTGTTCTGCCAATTTGTAAAGGTATTTAAAGCCCTTAATTCATATAAATTTAAGAAAATCTGAAATATAAACACAAAAATTAGTTTAAATAGGTACTTATTATGAAATAGGTACTTACAATCTATGAAATTAAACTAGAAACACGGATGAGTAGGTACAATATAAATTACGTCTAATTAAATCAACTATATTAAATCACGATGACAAAATTACTCACTAAATCATATGCCAATTCAAAATTATGTTAATGCCCAGACTTAATTAACTAACTCAACTGACTGACTGACTGACTGACTGATTGAATTGACTGATTAACTCTGGAAACGAGTCGCTTTTATATATTTAGTTGTCCCTCTAGAATACTCTACAGAGAACAGGAACGCTCGAGAAAATTTTAGAATTCTATGATATTTTTAGCTTAATTTACTAATATTAAAATGGGTTAAAAATGACAAAATTAAAAATATTTTTAGGGTTACATATAAAAATATACATAATACAACAATACCATAACAATAGGTACAAATACCTAGATAAAAACCTAGTTGCATAATGTGTAACTGCAAAAAGACTTAGCGAGTATTGAGAAAAAAACCTTTTTATGAATACGACGAAAGAGGAGGGGTGTTGAGCAAAATCAGGACCTGATAGAGCAAACCCGAGTAAAAATTCGTGCTCAGCGCACCCAAATTACCTAGAACTAACTGTCAAATCTAATTCAATAGACAAAAATTTGAAATTTGTTCCCCAGTGTAATGATCTTATTCGTGGAAACACTGAACTGCAGATTAAAAGAAATAAGATACCCCCCATGCCATGGGTATACACTCTAAATGGGGTAGTTTAGAACTATTTTAAGTAACACGTGTATTATTTTTAACTGTACTCTTGGCAACTACAGTATTATATATATATATATATATATATATATATATATATAATATGGCTTGATGGGGTTATTAACCTCCTTCGCAACATCTAAGGTAATATGAAGGAGGGACCTACAGCTTTACTTATCATCCGAACCACTGATCGCCATGCATAATCTAGACACAGAGGATAGTCTCCTATTCAACTACTCCCCAGACCCAACAGACAATGCAGTAGATGTACCTGCTCAAACTATTAACAAAGATATGAAAATAAATGCACTAATATATATATATATACTGTATATATGCGCTTCGATGGTGTAGTGGTTAGCGTCGCTGATTACGAATCCATCGGCCCTCGGGATCGAGACCCGGTTACGGCAGGCGGCGCGCAGCAAAACCCAGCTGTTCATCCTTCCACACAATAAAAAAAATTGGTTGTAGATAAATGGGTACCCTGGGTAGCCTAGTCGTTAAGACGCTGAGCTACTGGTGGGGCGTGGTTCGGATTCCACGTTAAACTGTAGATCTAAAATGAAGTGACAAGCTTGACCTTCGTCAGAATAAACAATGCGGACGGAAACAAAACCAAGGTTATATACTGTGTGGTGTGTGTGTATATATATATATATATATATATATACACTTCCACTTAACTTAATAATATATATATATATACACACACACCGCATTGGCCCGATTATAAGACGAGGATTTTGTTCAACACGACGACCTTAAAAACTGCAACTCATCTTTTATTCGCAGACAATATTAGAGCGAAATCGTAATGTCTCATACTTGCGATATTTAGTCGTTACCAACTATTAGGTGACCGAAGACGCCAGGATTAAACGTATCTGTGAGAAGTGCTTTGTTTTCCAGGTTATACCATCATTGTATCATTGTCTATAAATAAACGTTTTTGTTACTTTTTTAACAAATGTTTTTTTTAAATATGACTAATGTTATATGACGAGGATTATCCTTCAACAGTTAGTAGTAGAGGGTATTTGGTTTATGATAAAAAAACCCACTCTAATAGACAGAGTTTATTTCCACAACAGTTTCGATGGCCACTGGCATCCTCTTCGGGTGGCTACATAAATACAGAAATTCATATTTCTGTAGCCACGCGAAGAGGATGCCAGTGGGCATCGAAACTGTTGTGGAAATAAACTCTGTCTATTAGAGTGGGTTTTTATTATTATATTTTGACCTTCACGTAGAAAAGTGAAGTTTTTTGCAGGTATTTGTTTTTTTTTAATTTCAAGCAAAACTTGTTGTTTGGCACCGTTCAAAGTAATGGTCGTTTATATTTGAGTCCGTCTTATATTAGGGCCAATACGTTATATACAGGGTGTCCCATAAATCCGGTCTTGTAGGAAAGTAATACATTAGAACTAAAACAATTGTGCAAAATGATGTCTTGTTTTGGGACCTTTTTTTTGGTTGCGGGTAGAATAACAGGCAATGGCTAATATGAAAGTGAGTTACACTCGTGAGTAAAAGGTCATCGGAGGCTTTTTCCTCACGAGTGTAACTCACTTCCATAGAGGAAGTGAGGACATCCTAACCTGACCTAACATTACTAGGATTGTAACTTGCCGTAACCTAAATACAGCGGGTCCGTGTGAAATGAAGGACCATTGAGTCACTCGTTTTTCATGGGTAGATTATGAAAACCTTTTTTCATTCTTTCCGCGAGTATTATTACGCTTTTGGTAAGGCGTAATAAGAGAGACATTACATTAACATTAAGGAATGACTTAATTGTAAATTCTTTTGCGTTCACTTCTCGAAACCAAATAGATAGTTATTAAGCGTAAAGTATATATATATATATATAATATATAATATATATATATATATATATATATATTAATTTCAGAGTACTTTTGTTACGTGTTAACCAAAGCATAAGAAAATTTACATTAAATCTAATTTATGGGGTCTTTCTCAGCAATTTCGGTCGTTCAAAGGTGTTCTTTTGGTTACAAAATGTCAGTGCGCCAGGGTATCTTTGTGGTTAAGGGTCGAGCTGTTAATCTGGAGGTTGTGGGTTCGAAACTCTGCTGAGACTTCACATTTCAATGATTAAAAGGATTCTTTGGGTCTCCATTATAGATCCTCTCCTTCATAGGATCTTGAAGGTTTGCAAAAGGAATTAATATTTTATTATTATTATTATTATTAACAGTAGTCTAATTAATAAAGCTTAATGGCCAAATTAAATAACATAAATAATTCAATTAACAACTGATCATTGTATTATTGTAACAGTAGAAATTGTAATAGCGTAATATTTATTTTAGAAACAAATATTTTTTCACTGATCGATTGATTTGATTGACGATGCGTCTTTATTATTCTTTCTGCTCGCGTTAATAACGCTCTTTTCATGAATAAAAATTGAAGTTAAACCAATCAGAAAAGGGAAAATTTTTAATGAAAGATTACCTATTTTAATGTGTGTGTGTGTGTGTGTAGAGTCGAAACTAGTATAATAGTCTATATAATTTGCCTGTGATGCAATTAATAAAAAAAAAATTATACAAAAGTCTATTGACAGTCGAGAATACCTTGTAAAGTCTATTGACAGTCGAGAATACCTTGTAAAGTCTATTGACAGTCGAGAATACTTGTAAAGTCTATTGACAGTCGAGAATACCTTGTAATTCCCTATTCTGTACTATGAATTTACTTGCGTGTAGCTTATTGTAGGTATTTTCAATCAAAAAGGTATTTTCGGGTTATATTTCGAGTGCAGCTACATTTGAAATATGTTCATATATCTTTTCATTCGCCTTTTGTATTCAAATTAATACATTATTAGATACAATACGCCTAGCCTAAAATGCATTTCGTAATTGCGCTAAAAAGAAACTTTGAGGATTCCTTATATCGATTGAATCGGTGATACGGAAGAAAATTTAATAATAAATACCAAATAAGAAAAAGTATATTAGGATTTTTATTAGCCGAAATCAGCCATATTGTTATCATCTTTTAAACAGGATCGAGACTTTTTCGTGGGGAGACAATCGCTTTTTCGCCTGACATATCGACCTATTCAACGCCGATAATAAGATGTAAAATCCATATTTTATCACCTATTGTGCCGGTCGTAAAAGCCCAAATAAAACATTATTGGAACAGGCGTCGATTGTTGCGACTTTTCAGTCTTAAAAATGCCCGGCAAGGACCTAGGCTATACTCCAGCGCTCATTGCCTCACCATTGTTGAACCGCAGTCCGAGGCCCAAATATGGCGATTCTATTCCTCCTTAACCCTCGTTGATCAAGAGGTCAGTTTTGTATTAGCAAATTTAAGGAAATCTATACATTTCTTTTAAAAGACTTTTCCTTCGCGCGATCAGCGAGCATTAATGTGACGTCATTTGGGAGTAAACTAAGTATGTATATAAATGCTTTTGCTCTGTTTTAAACCACTAATTAACTTAAATTTTAAAAATTTTACATTTTATCTTCTTCAACTATATATATATATATATATATATATATATATATATATATATATATATAATATAATATATATATATATATATATATATATATATATATATATATATATATATATACAAACTCAGAATGGTTCCCTGAGAACAATATATGTTAAACACAGACGGTCTGTGTTTAACATATATATATTATATATATATATATATATAAAATTTCAATCAAAATACAATTTCCTGTCCAATGAAATACGGCTTTACATAAACTGTAGCCAATAAGCGTTCAACTTTCAAAATAAAGCCCTCAATACGGTTTCATATCGTTTTTGGACTTCACTCCCGAATATGATCCTCGAAAATGATCTTGTAATGAAATTTGATACCTGTAAAGTACAAACAAGAACTGAAGAGACAATTAAGGAATGACTTTGTTGGAAGGAAGGAAAATAAAGAATTTTGGCACTTAATGAAAGGTAGAAATGGGTTTATAATTGCTCGAATTTGGTATGTGATTAAGGTTGATTTCCATTTATTTATTTATTTATTAATATATATAAATTAAAAATATTTCAAACGGAAATATTTTTGGGCACTTTTGAAACAAATGATTGGCTGAAAAGGCTTAGTCGTCTGTAACTCAGACGTCAGACACAAATAAGCCTTCTTAACTAATCATTTATTCATAAATAACCTGCACCAAGAATTAAATCTTGTAATTTGAATTAAATAATATAATATATATAATATATATATATATATATATATACTCTATATACACAAAATCATTGATGGATTCATAGTTTAAGTGGAAGTATGAAGAGTTAAACTTTTTGTGACATAGAGCACCATCCCGCCCATACGCCCATTTCCAGAGCTGTGCCTAGCGGCGCTAATTAACGACGCTAGTTAATTATTAGCGCATCCATTAGCGGCGCTATTTTTCAAAATAGTTAGCGGAACAGATAGCGCCGCTACATTTTTAGGCAATGTTAGGCGCTAAGCGCTAATATAAATTAAAATGAATAGAATCTTAGAATGGTATTCTCTATATTAAGTTGCTTTTTGCTCATAATGCTCAACGCAGAATGTATAATAATAAACAGTTTCCTGAACTGAGTTTGTAAAGGAGGCCAATGTCTTTCCAATAAATAAGTTTAATTATAAATATCAAATTACGCAATTTTCTTGAATACCCAATAATCATTTTAAAGATATAATTTTGTTCCCATTTCACACTATAAAAGATAATGACAAATAGCGAACACATATAAATATATACAAATGCATTATTATTATTATTAAAAAATAGTACTTAGCTATACATTTCATAAAAATTTGCGTTAGCGTTAACGCCGCTAATTTTAAAAACTGTTAGCGTTAGCGGCGTTTGAATTTATTTGCATTAGCGTTAGCGGCGCTATATTTATCAGTTAGCGCGCACAGCTCTGCCCATTTCAGAGACATTAGTGACGAAGTATCGGTAAGTAATATAAGAAAAAATGATACAGAAAACGGATTTTCGAACATATGGCGGCTTCGTCACTCCTACTCCGGGCAACTCGATTCTGTTGTCTCAAATTAACGCCTGAACGGGTAGATACGCGGGAATATTCCAACGTATAGGATGTTGGGGTTGTCGTACATGCTAGTATACGTTAAACTACCTCACAAGTGCTTTACGCAACAATATATAAATGTTAAAATATGTCACAAGTATTTCACGCAACAAAAAATTTTACATCAAAACACGTCACGATCGTTTTACGCAACAAAAATTAAACACGTTTCACGGCCTATTTACGTGGACGTCAAACCACGTATAAATAACTCCCCAACTGTGTTCCAACATTCACACATTTTCAGAAATGTGGAGAGCGAGAGAGAGAGAGACGAGTTCATCGCGAAGGATTTCACTCCATGGATTGGCATTTAATTTTACTTCAATGGTAGAAATCACGTTATTAATAAACCAACCAACCAATTCGTGTTACATTAGGCCAACAGCCACAACAGTTTTGGTAAAACTAGAAGTGCAGTAATGGAGGAATTTCGTTTTGTAATTAACGGAATTTGATCAAAATTTTAATAAAAGTAAAAATGTGTAGTTTTTCCTTTGATCAATTTGTCACTTGAAAATGATAATTAAGCAGAAATTCTTTAATTCCAAATGTAGAAATAAAGAAATAAATGGATTTTATCGACATGTAAAAATAGTTATTTCCACTCTATGTTTTGTGTAATATGTAAAGACTATACGATACTCTCTTATGAAGAAGTAGCTAAGCGACAAAAGTAAAAAACGCCACAAAACGCAGTTAACCCTTTAATGCCCAGTGTGTGAAATTTTCATCGTTAACTTTGGAAGCAATTTTAGACCTTCCAGTTCCCAATGTGTGAAATTTAACACATTTCGTATTTTATTAATTATGAACAATAAAACTTTGTAAATATATTTTTCAGTTATTTTGGGTCAAATTAAACGATTTTTATATCCCAATTTTTTTTTTTACTTTTAGACTTAATTTGGGTATGAAAGGGTTAAACGTTGTACCAATTTGAAAGTTGCCATAACTTTTGAAGATATTTCGTCGAAATGTCTTCAAAAGTTCGAAAATTATGGCAACTTTCAAATTGGTACAACTTTAAATGCGTTTTGTGGCATATTTACTTTTGTCGCTTAGCCACTTCCTAAGTGGGTCTCATACACTAAGCCATTTTTTCTCTACATTATCCAGAACCCTAATAGCTTAGTAGGTAACACTACTTTCCTTTCAGCGAAGTGAAGACAGTGAAGGTCAGGGGTTCGATTTCCGATGGTCATGATTAATAATATTCCAGGAGTGAGCGCAGTGGGCCGTATTACACTGGATTAATCGCTGTGCCAGTTTCTGGCCTTCCTGACTTATTATTAATCTCGGTGGTATATATATAATTATATATATATATATATATACAAGGTGTCCCATAAGTCCGGCATCATAGGAAAAATAATAAAAAAAGGCAAAACAAAAGCTTTTATTTACAGAAAGTGCTCAATATGTATTGTTCCGTAGCCCATTCACAAAATTCCATCCGCCGGTCAGGATCATCTTCGCTTAATTTTTGTAGGATCTGAAGTTTATATGGATGCTACTTTTCGACACTCCTGTCTCGGCGGACAATCGCCGAAGAGACTTATTGGGACTTCTGTTAAAATGAACCAGGATAGCAGTCGCTGTATCATCGTCAGTGGACCTCCTTAAAGGTCCACTGCGTGGTTTATCTTCTATGGATGTTTCCTTAAACTTTGCAACAAGTCTGCTAACACAACTCTGTGTTATTGGCTCGCGGTCTGGATGCAGTCTGTTAAATTCAGCAGCGGCCTCTCTTTGACTCCGATTTCCTATGAGTAGAATTATCTGGATTCGTTCTTCCTTGCTCACAGACATTATGGCCTGTAGAAAGAGAAAAATATGAATTATGGTTTGTAGAAATAGAAAAATATGAATTTCTCCTATGATGCCGGACTTATGGGACACCCTGTGTGTGTGTATATTATATATATATATATATATATATATATATATATATAAAATAGCGTCTAATTCTGTAGTATACATATAAATAAAATAAAACTAATCTATACACCACCAGATGAGAGGGTTGATGCGTTTTGATGGGGTTATTTAACCCCTTTCGCAACAGTGAAGATTATATGATGGGGGGGGGGGGACTTACAGCTTTACGTAGGATCCGAACCACGGGTTGCTACATGAGAAGCGGAGGACAGCCCTCCCCACCCAACTACCTCTCAGACCCGGTGTCATTTATCTTCGCTGATCAATAGGATTGGATGTTTACACGAAAAATACGGCCTACAATCATTTAAATTATAACGGATCAAATTATACGTTAGATTAAGTCGTTCTATATATTATAATGGGTTAGGTTAGGTTAACTGAGTATATAAGGTTAAATAATGCGGGTTGAATTCGGTGCAAGAATTCAGAAAAAGTATACACGCATTGCATTCCGGCTGTAGAAGAATAGGTTATAGCTATTTAGAGTCTACTAAGTGGTTGTCGAGGGGAGTGCGGAAGAATTAGCGATTGATACAGTATGTTATATTCAGGGGTGCAGTGCTGCCGGAGCTCACCGGAGCGCCGCTCCGGCACCTCTGCAAGAGGAAGTTTGGAGGAATTACCATAACAAGCAACAAAAAAATTGTCTCCATTAATTATCAACAGTTTAGTGAGTGAGTGCAAACACGAAATACTTAGTCATCGTGTGGCATATATAGAAACAGGATAGGAAATGGCAGGCTTTTGTCAGGCCCACCAGAGCTCCGGCACCTATAAAATTGGCACTGCACCCCTGGTTATATTTGACAGTTTTACATTCTAATATGACCTATTTTATATTTTAGGAAGAAATGTGAACGATGCCAAACGAACTGAATGACAACGAGGACCAGACATTTATTGATTGTACGAGCCAATGCATTTTGTGAAGTAATGAAAGCACGAGCAACATTTATCAATCGAAAGTGGATTGTCGAAAGGTTGCGACCAAGCGAACGGCGGATTACCAAAAACTGGAAAAAAGGTTACGATAACTGTTCTACTAAATTTGGGGAAAGACGACCGGAAAAACTGTTACGAGAGAGCGAAGCGATCATTGACGCGAACGGCGCAAAACGGCGACGAAGCAATTCGAGCGTCGCCAGACAGATATTGCGGAAGCGGGCAAGGAAAATTTGTCGTTAAACTGTTCAGCGGTATCGTGCACGGGTTGGCTTGAAATCCCTTCATGTTCAACCAAAACCAATGAAAACAATTTTGAATATCGAAGATCGAATGTGGTTTGGTGAATATCATCTGGAGGCTTCGAATGAGAAAATTTTTTGCATCTTGCACAAAAAATGTAAGAACTCTTTCTCTTCCTCTTCCTCCCAAATGGAAGGATTTTATTTTTTACTTCGCAAACCCTTCACTATATCCTTTAAACTAAAGCACCTAATTCCACTTTTGATGAAGCCTGGACTAATTTATGAATTTACTCGTTCTTGTAAAAACCGAACATACGAGTACATTGGTTGCACGTCCAGAAGTCTTAAAGTAAGAAATGATTCAAATAGAGAAGTTAGCTACAGGACAAATACACTTCTTACTATCTTACTGTAGAATCATCGGTTCCACGTAGCCACTCATATAGATGTAACAAGCGGTAGCTCGCTATCGCTCGCGACCATTGTATAGCTTGGCCCTCCGTGCAGGTAGCCCTCCGGGCGGGTAGCACTGTGATCCAGCTACAAAATTTAAAAAAAAACGTCATTACCCCCCACCCCCACTCCCCCATTACCCCCACAACAAAAGTAAAAAACGCCATTACCCTCATTACCCCCACTCCCCCAATTACTCCACCCCTCCCCTACCCCCGGGCGGGTAGCACTGTGACATATACTGTACTGCTACCCGTCCTCCGGGCGGGTAGCAGTATATGTCACACAATGTGAAGCTCAAGATTTTCACGGCTGCGTTCTTTTCTGTAGTTTCATCGCGGTGCTGGGGCCTTCGGACCCAGTAATTGTGACCTAGGACCGGGAAACTTGACAAAGCACATCGGCAGCTCATGGGCTATCAGTTGGTGGTGGTTGCAGAATTTTCCGATGTGCCGATTAGTCTGTGCACGGTTCCGAAGAAAGCGGACACACACACACACACACACACATTTTAGCTAATTATGAACTGGAATAGTGTATAAAAAAATTTGAAAGTGCTTTCTTCAGCTGTTGATTATGTTGATTATAATATATCGGTACAGAATTTAAATTCTGTACCGATTCATCGATTTCTAGTACCTGGTATTCCATGCACATTAAAACCAAGCTCACCGTCTAGTCTATTATTAATTTCGCACCCATCCCCTACCTAAAATGTAGAACGCAATTTCAGGATGGATTCAGGACCTGAAAACAATGAAAAAAGTTTATATAAACATATGCCCGAAATCGCTTTGTTTCCGAGTTACAGCCCGTTTTGGGTTCCAGCAATTCTTTCTACAAACTGTTTACAAACACTGCTTGCCGACAATGTTTGTGAGTGTGTACGAGACTTATTTCATGTATGGCCTTGCTAATTGTAATGTTTCGTACACTATGACATGCTTCAATATCACTGAGTGTAGAGCCATCAGTCAGTCAGAGGTGCATCGCGGTGTTTCACTGTTCGTATTCGTAACTTCTTACCGTGAATAAGTGCAGTCCAGTGAAAAAAAAACCTTAAACGTTTTTGTGCTATTCAGTGATAGTGTGCATTTGAAGTGATAATGGAGGCTTATTCAAACAGAGAAATGGCAGACACGCATCTCATGTATGGACTTGCCGAGTGTAATGCGGCCGCAGCAAGACGTTTGTATGCGGAAAGGTTTCCGAATCGCCGTCTGCCAGATGAGAAGACCTTTCAGAGAATAGACGAGCGTCTTGGTGATACAGGATCATTCAACAAGCGAGTTCGGATGGTGGTAGACCAATCAGCGCCAGAACTGATGAGTTGGAGGAGCGGGTCCTGAATCGCGTGGAGGAACATCCTGGTGTCAGCACCCGAAGGATAGCAGCAGCAAAGGGTGTAAGATACACAACTGTGTGAGGATTTTACGCGAACAACAGCTTTACTCATATCACATTCAGAGAGTACAAGGCCTTACTGAAGCTGATCTCCCACCACGAGAGGCTTTTTGTACTTGGTTCCTTCAACAGTGTGCTCGCGATCTTCTTTTTCTATCCTCCGTGTTGTTTTCTGATGAAGCTGCCTTCACAAGAAATGGCGCGATCAATTTTCACAACACTCATCACTGGGCCGAAGAGAATCCGCATGCCATCATTCAGTCAAGGCACCAACAACAATTTAGTATCAATGTATGGGCAGGACTTATTGCCGACAACTTATCGGTCTTTTTGTTTTGCCTGGAAGATTAACAGGAGAATCCTATTCCAATTTTTTAAGGAATGATTTAAGCGATTTACTAGATGACGTTCCTCTTAGCGTCCGACGTCGTATGTAGTTTATGCATGACGGCGCTCCGCCTCATTTTAGTCGAGTAGCCAGAGACTATTTGGATGACCATTTCCCTGATAAATGGATAGGCCGTGGAGGACCCATTGCGTGGCCTGCTCGCTCCCCGGACCTGAATCCACTTGATTTTTACCTGTGGGGGTCATCTGAAATCCATCGTTTACGTGACACCCATTGACAACGTTGAAATGCTTCGCCAACGTGTAGAACAAGGATGCCAGAAAATCCAAGTAATACCTGAAATGTTTGAACGCGTCAGGCAGTCTATGACGAGGCGTGTTCAGGCGCGTATTCAGGCGTAAGGCTGTCATTTTGAGCACTTCCTTTAATTAAAGGTAAGTCGGATACTTGCTGGAACACAACGGGCTGTAACTCGAAAACAAATCGATTTCAGGCATATGTTTATATAAACTTTTTTCATTGTTTTCAGGTCCTAAATCCATCCTGAAATTGCGTCCCACATGTTATGAAACACCCTGTATATACACTCGTATATTATTGTGCCACCCTGTATATCGTAAAATCCGGAATTTTCCTAACTGGACAACTCTAGTAACCGGAACTTCCAATAATCTCCCATTAACCAATAACAGAGTAAATATTAATGGAATCTCCAATAATCGCAATACATATTAATATCGCGATGAATCACCAAGCAGTGCATCAATTTTTCGTCTGTTATCTAATCTCGCATGATCGATGGTATGGGAGTAAGTGGATACTTAAATAACGATTATTCATGGTTCTAAATCAATTACAGCTACGCTTGTGTTACACACAAAAGATAATATTTTTCGATCGATCCAGTAGCGATTATCATAAACCGTGTTACATTATCATAATTTGTACCGTAAGCCTGATTGTACATTATATTATTTGAAATAAAAAACAACAACTAAATATTGTACATTACAGTTGTGACAATCTCAGTGGGGTTAAAGAGTGTTATTGGTAGCGTGTACACTATAATGGAACAGTAATACTGTATGCAGCATCAAATTCAATGGTAGTTGTGTTTTAAAACAAATGCTGCATATTTTTGGTGGGCTCTTTACTGAAACCCCTGGGCCCTATCACATGGCCGTTTTCCACCATTTTTTCACCACTGAATCGTGTCCCGCTTAAAACTGATTGTAGCTGTTTACATATTAATCGGCAACATTCAAGGTTTGAAAATTTTAAGAATGTTGTCGCTGAATAGCAATTAATACATTCGATACATTCTGAAATCCCGATTAATGATGCGTAAATGGCTATGATCAGTTTTAAGCGGGCCACGATTCAGCGGTGAAAAATGGCAATAACTTTCATGAAGTTTATAAGGAAAAGTAAAAAATGCCCCCAAATATCATAAATTCTTAAAAAGGGAAGCTTATAATAGGCCTAAGAATTTATTGCAATTCTATCACAGTTCTTACAGCTTAGGTTCAATATAAATGTGAAATTTAAAAAAGCATGCAGTACCTACATAATAAAATCAAAGTAGGCTAATTACATAGCTACATCCTAGGCTACTACTATGGTACCAGCCTTAATTAACAGGTTTAGTTTTACATCATTTTCCCCATTTCTCAATCATTTAATTAAGGAACCTTATAAAAACATTTTTGAAGCCTAGGCTTACAGCCACTCTTTGATGAACATTGTAACATGATACAGGGGCCTATTCAGTATTGGCCACTACTAGCCAGTAAACTATATAGGGCCTATTGAACTCGTGTAGCCTATAAACTATTGGCCCAAGCTCTCTAGACTTGTTACAGCCTACATTAGGAGTAACAATCTACCTAGTCTTTTCTGGACAATAATGAATAGGCCCTAGGCCGCTATGTAACACGATATTGATGAAAGACGTTGATCAGTACTGTGGGTTACATAGTGGCCTACTCAGTATTTCCCAAGAAAAGATTGCAGGCAGACTGTTAGTCCTAATGTAGGCTGTCATGTATTATTTAGGACATATTCAAGTCCCATAGCTTATAGGCCTATGTTTTTTTTTTAATGTAGTTTAATAGCATTTCGTTATTATTAACTGATAACAAGTTAACAACCTCTAACAAAAGAAACCATGAGGTAAAATGAACTATTGGTTTGAAATTATCGATACCCGACGTTTGGGGTAAAATGAACTGGTAAACTTGTTATTAATTAATTAATTAAAAAATTGAATACGTTGGCTCATCCTCATCCACAGTACATCATTTAATTTATTTTCATCATTTTTACCTAATAGTAGAGATCTATAATGGAAATTTAAACAGTGAGCTTATTCCATAAACTATATTTTAAAAAGTTAGCGGTAAAAGTTAATTACAGTGGACTATTTTTTTTATTTTATTTAAAAAAAAATGATCAATAAATTTCCAATAGCCTTTTTTGCCATAAATAAGTGGTTTTGGTAAATAGAAACTGTAAATAAATCTATAAATAATAGTTAAACATGGGACTAGTTCGTGTAATAGACTTATTAGATATTTAGATATATGTGCGATTAATTATATTAGCCGAAATCCATATTAGGCTCCAAATAAATCTAATCTAACCTAACCTAACTTACAAAAAAACACGTGTGGTTGTATGCTCTGTTGGGCGATTTATTTGCAGGCCAATATGGATTTCGGCTATTTAGCATGGGAAAACTAAAAATCTAAGGTAATATCAGGTTACCCCTACAGGACTAGGCCTACTGGATAGTGGCCTGCATTAGTTATAGCCTTACTATAGGCTTACAAGCCCTATAGGAGCGTACAGTAACTGTAGCTTATGGCCCACACGCTACAGGTAACAGAAGTCATAAAGATAAAGGGTCCTTTACCTATATTCTTAGCAAACGCCTATTGGCTTTACTCACACAAGCCCAGGTTGCCATAAGCCCGTTTAACTGTAAGTTCCTAACTAACGTTAGGTTGACTAGTTAGCTAGTCTAGGATCTACAGTACCTTAAGACCTTGATTTTTGGTGCTGGTCTGGTCTGGAATTTCTCTTAGATTTTTATCCTTAAAGATAACCTCAGCAATGGTAAGTTCAATTGACGGACGAATAAAATGATCGCCTATATAAAGATAAATGCAATTAATGACGTTAGACAAGAGTTTGTGTCCATTAAGTTTTTATGATATTTTCACTTACCTTCCAAAACTACAGAATTACTCTATTTTGTCATTTAGTTATTTTTTTATGTACATTATTCAATGTACAGTACTTTCACAAATTCAAACTACACATAACTGAACTATATACGCAAAGTAATACCACAATACAAGGTATTTTGGATGACATGGTAACAACAATGAATTTATAGATAGCACTCGCAGAAGTAAATGACGTGAACGTCACGTGACATTTTAAATTTTATGCAGATGGCAGAAATTTTTATTACATTCTTTTAATTTAATAAAAAATCTTTGTCAAATTTGAAGTTCCAGTTACGTGAAATATGCTTTTAAATATAATTACCCAAAATCAAATGCGTACCATATCCATCCATCCATCGTGTTCTGCCTATCAGGCAGGTCCAACTCATGTGTCCCGCCAAAGTGTTCTATCCTGAGCTATCCTTTTCATCTCATGGTAGCTCCTGCCTGCCTTCAAATCATTCAGCATTGCTTTCCTTTTCCTTCCCCTCGGCCTTCTACCTTCATATCTACCCTCTATCACCTCCTTCAACAATCCTTCTCCTCTCAACACGTGTCCGATCCATTTCTTCTCTCTTTCTCTTATCACCTTAATGAGTCTTCTTTCCTCCCTCACCTGTTACAGTACTTCCTTATTATTTTGGTGTTCCCTCCAGCTTATCTTTGGTATTCTTCTCCAAATCCACATTTCAAAATTTTCCAGGAGTTTCTTTTCAGTTGTTTTCAGTGTCCATGTTTCTGCTCCATACAGTACCACCAGAGCTGGGCAGTATTTAAATACATTTGTATTTAAATACGTATTTAAATACATTTGTGTATTTAGAACTGTATTTATAAATACATTGTTTTTCATGTATTTAAATATAGTATTTAAATACTTTAATGAGTATTTAAATACAATGTATTTAAATACTCAAAATATAAAAATGTAAATACTTTTACTGGTTTAATACACGTTCTGTACTAGCACAGTACGACGCGTCGACAGTGTAGTACAGCATGGTTCATGTTTCAACGTGTCAGTTCAATCAGTTGTGTGCCACTCTTAGTCGAAAGCGGTTGATTTCTTTATCGTGTGCGTGTCATGGCTTCAACAAGCAAATCCGGTGAATCAAACAGTGATATATCTGCAGATAACAATTTAAAATGTATTTACAAATGTATTTAAATACAAGTGATGTATTTTGTATTTAGTATCTAAATACATTCGTAAAATGTATTTAGTATTTAGTATTTAAATACATTTCTCCCATGTATTTAGTATTTAGTATTTAAATACATTCAATGTATTTATTGCCCAGCTCTGAGTACCACACTCCATATCAAGCTTTTTACTAACCTTTTCTTCAGCTTCAAGTTGAGTTTACCTGTAAGTAGTCTTTTCTGTCTCTCAAAAGCTACCTTACCCATACCAATTCTAGATCTTACTTCCTTATTGCAATCTCCATTGTTGGTTAATAAATTTTCCAGATATTTAAACTGCTCAGCTTCTTCTAAGGTCCGATTTCCTATCGTTAGGTTCATTTGTGCTCCTTTCCTTCTTGCAATTTTCATTACCTTTGTCTTGGTCCCATGAATTCTCATTCTGAATTCTTCCGCCGTTGTTGTCAAGCTATTGACCATTCTTTGCAGTCCTTCCTCAGTACTACAAACAAATGCCTTGTCATCTGCAAACCTTACAGATTTGACCAATTTACCTCTCACTCTGATTCTCTCTTCCAAATCTGAGAGTGCTTCATTATCATTGCTTCCGCATAAATGTTAAATAACACTGGGGACAGGGAGCATCTTTGCCTGATCCCTCTCCCAACTAATCCAGGCTCCGATTCTCCTCCTGCAACTCTAACATTCACAGTCTGGCCAAGATATAGATTTTTTATCAGCCTACGGTCCCACCAGTCAACATTAATAGGTATTCTTTAATATTCCCATTAGTTTCCTCCATTGGACTCTGTCAAAAGCTTTTTCAAAATCAATAAAACAAACAAACATTCCCTGATCATGTTCCAGCATTCTCTCTCCTATCATTCTCATAATACCAACAGCTTCTCTTGTTCCGCATTTTGACCTAAATCCAAACTGATCCTCTCCAATGTACTGCTCAACTCTGTTCGTTAGTCTTTGGTTAGTATCTTTAGCATTATTTTTGATGCATGGCTGACCAAGCTTATGGTAACTCATTAAAAAAAATTCTGAAAATTGACTAATGGCTATTTCTGATCAGTAGGACTGCCAGAAAGCGTTACAAGTTTAGAGAAAAAAGGAAATACATAAAATCGTAAATAGCACTTTTATGTACTGTACTAGGAAATGTGGGTTAATATTTTATGTTATTATCTAATGGTTACGCCTTTTGACGTCTGTTTTTTAAAATACCAACTGGGTTTTATTATCTGTGGGTGACATAATGGTAAAATGTCGGACTCAGGACAAAGACTACCTACAGTATATCTAGTTAGGCCACACTCGTACAAACCTTCATGCACTTATATGAAATTAGGCCACGCTCGTACAAAATTTTATACACTTATATGAAATAGAGGAAAAGACAGTAAGAACATACATTTACAAAAATACCACAGCCATCAAAACTGTTAGTTTCATATCCAAAGCCAGTGCGTCCAAATTTGTGAAGCTGCACTTAAAATGTAAGTGGCTCGTGAGTTTAATGTAAATGTTAACGTCTCACTGGCTTAAACATTTATGTTCAAAATTGTTTGTATATTATTATTTACACGTTAAAATGTGAGTAAGGATCAACTAGATATAGGTAAACTTTGCTCAGGACGTTGCCTTTCGACGTGAGAACGAACCCTCTTTAGTTCTGCACGCTTTACCTCACTCTTCTTATATATACGGGGTGTAACAAAAGTCCGTTCTCATAGGGAAATAAGATATAACAGAATTGAACGAGAAAATAGTTTTAAACTATAGATTACAAACAATACAATCAACTTACCAATTAATCCAGTACATGCTCATCGCTCCAGTAACGATAATTGTGGCGATTCACTGCTCCATTTAAATGAAAACAAGCCTCGTCAATAAATAAAAAATCGGAAAAGATTTCCCTATGAGAACGAACGGACTTTTGTTACACCCTATATATATATATATATATACACACCCAGTGAAAATAATAATAATAATAATAATAATAATTGTACAAATATTTTTAGATATTGTGCATAGACCCTGGTTTACCAACTTACGCAGTAGGGATTATCAACTCCACTTTAGTGGTCCAGCATCGAGTGTCAAAATACATGCAGGACTTTTGCATTCCGACTGTAAGCTCCTACACACCATGCACATACATACAATTTTCTATTTCGCGATTTCGCGCAGAGTTTGAGCGAACGATTTTATTTTATTTATAAGAAAAAAGTAATTTCTTTTATTGACAGTATATTTAATTTTGCAAAATGTCTTTTCAAACGTATTAAAAGCATAATTCTTTTCAATATAATTTAAATAATTGTAGTTTACCCTAAAGAGATGTATGTATGAAAAACGAACCGACACTTAAATTCTTTTCACTGATGTTTTTGAAGGTATAAACAGATGATAATGTTCTAATAAAATTTCAACAAGGCAAGTGTTGAAAATTCAATTGTCAAAACAATCTTTGCTTCCCATCGCCCAGATAATCTATTGAGTTAGATGTGCAAAGAGATTTTTTAAAAAACATCATTGGGAAAAGGTGTCGCGCGATTGGCTAAAATTACAACCAATCAGGTAGCGGAGAGTCTCTTTATTGACAATGTACAAAAGGTGGTATTTTCTTAAATTTATTAACTACGTTTTGGCGGAGTTACCGTTTAAAATAAAATTATTCTTAGAGACGACCAACAATTAAAAAAGCACAAAACAATTTATGGGCTGCGTTTTGATTTATTTTTGTTTATCTAAAACGATAAACAACGTGTATTATGAAAGGGGAGGAGCTTTATGAAGTAGGCGGAGCGCCAATGGGCACTAATTGAGGGTGGATCGCTTTGGGAGCCTTTGATCCTAGTAGTGCCCGGTTACTCCACGTAGGAGAGTGTTCATTTATAGACAGTCAAGTGCGTAGTGACAGAGAAATTGAGCTCTTTATATTTCGCTCGGGACAATGAGGATCATATTTCATTGACGGAAAGATTTAGTTTCTTTGCGGGAAATTGAAAAACTGTTAAATTCCATTAAATATTTAAGCGACTTCAGTGTATGATAATAAACAAATGATTTGTAAATAAACACATCTCGTTAATGTAATTCTTCCACAAATTTCATTGATTTACGCCATTATTATTTGTGAAACTTAAAAAATAGAGAAAATAAATGTTGTGGAATATTTCGTTTTCCAACCAAAATCGTATGATATGCTTATGCCAACCAAAATGCCAGAATTTAAGTTTAACTCATAATAACTTTAAATTCTGTTTTTAACTTGTTCTTTAAAATTGTTTAAATCACCACTGATATTTAAAGAGTAGTTTTGTACGGTTTAATCACCCTATGATGACAGTTGTCACCTCACACTGTCAGAAATACCTCATCAACTGATCCGGAAGGAATTCCGTAAACAATTTCTTTATAGAATTAATATGTTCGTCCCTGGGGCGCACTCACTCTGGCAGGATATTACCCCAATGGGGGTACCCATGGGCGGAGGGCTCAGGTTACCCGCTTCATCGGGGCCTTTACAGAAGTACCTGAAGGAACTGCATCAATTTCCGGGAATGGTATCCCCCGGTAGTAATTCTGGCCCTCGTACGACTCCATGCGTCGTTTTAAAGAGCGCCTCTTCACCACCTCTCGTTCCCTCTCCTCCCCTCCTCCATGCGGAATCCCCCTCCCCCTCCCCTTCTAAAACAACCACCACAAAACTGAAATTTGGCGTGGAAAGGCTTCTCGCCCTCGACAGTAAGTGCCACAACACTGCTTCTCTCTCGATTTGAACCTATAAAATCATTTCGCCGATACCCTAATAACTTAACCTAAGTTAACCTATAGGATACTTGTCGATAGCATGTCCCGTCGACGGAATGTATGGCGTAGCATGGGCGCCCGGTCTATATAAATGTCTATTATAGCGCGTCAACTATAATAGACTATAATGTGACAATAATAGACTATAATGTGACAAAAGCCTTGCATACTTCAAGGAATTAAAATTTGTATATATATATAAAAAAAAAAAAAATGTCAACTTATAGCATTGCCCGGGTTTTCTGCGTATGTAGGACTGAGTAAAATCGTGTCTTTAGCTACGACTTTTAAAACTACATAAAGTAACTCGCTGACTGGACCTTCAAGGGTAAAGCTCGGTGGTTCAAAATTTTTGTTTGAAAATTCTTTGGTATGAACTTACTATCCATACAATTTCGGAAACAAGTTCGCATAGGAAACAAATTTGAAGAAGCACAAATAATTACCAATTGGTAATATTCTATTTTCTTTGGATATCTCACCATTATTTTTGGCGACAGTAATCAGTAAGAAAATAACCCATCTTTATACCAATTAGCAGACATGGGGATGATTACAAAATTTGATTATGATTAGTGGGGTGCGAATTTTTTATATTTTGATTTGATTATGATTAGTGGATTTGCAAAAATGTTGATTATGAATTGATTATGATTAATGGGCTCGAAAAATGTATGATTATGATTTGATTATGATTAACATTTTTTATTATGATTCGATTATGATTACGTGGCTTAAAAATGTTGATTAAAATTTGAATTTGTTTGCCACAGTTAAATATGATTAAATTATGATTACCATGTCAGATATTGATTATGGTATTTAAATATGGAATCACGAGTAATAACAGTGTATTACACTGTACATTTATTCATTAACATATTCTGCTTGTTTGCTATTACTCGTGATTCCATATTTAAATACCATAATCAATATCTGACATGGTAATCATAATTTAATCATATTTAACTGTGGCAAACAAATTCAAATTTTAATCAACATTTTTAAGCCACGTAATCATAATCGAATCATAATAAAAAATGTTAATCATAATCAAATCATAATCATAAATTTTTCGAGCCCATTAATCATAATCAATTCATAATCAAAATTTTTGCAAATACTAGAATACTGCTGTAACACTGAGTGTATAGAGCAGTATTCTAGTAAAATATGTACTATATTTTACACTCAAAAAGTCGCAAAAGAAAACATCTCTCGTAAAATTATTCTTCCGTCATTATCACATGGTGAAGTTACGATGAACGATTCATATGTTTATTACATTTTACATAATACACTTTAATCATTGAATAATCATTGATTATAACATTCATAATTTTGATTATGATTATAATATTTTCTAAAATTATGATTATGTATTGATTATGATTGCATAATCACCATCATGTCTGCCAATTAGCGAGGGTTTTTTTTATACTTTTCAGAAATTTTTATATTTCTAGGAGTACTTTTTCCTGAAAATGTACTTGTTTATATACGCGAGCGTGAACTGACTGTAAACATTATATAGTGGCTTTGCTTAACGTCAAACAATTTTTCACTTACACTATGTTAACATACCATTTTTGAACACCTCAAATTACGACACAGTCATGTACAGGGTGTCCCATAAACCCCTTTACCCTTGAACATTTTCCTACTAGAACAGGGTGAGAGTAAAGGGACTTACGGACCACCCTGTAGAAGTATTTGAAAAGAGTTTAATACCGAGTAAATAAAAATTAATCTACATTCTAAAACTTTTTTTTTTTTTTACTTAATTTTAATGTAGTATAATGAAGATCATCATTGCGTCACTCGATGAGCAATTCTGAAAATATATAAAAAAGTTTCCTTAGTTTTAAAAACTATCTAAAGAAGATAATTAATTTCAACTATTTTGGGGTCTGAACTTAATTTAAAACAATTTGGGTTAAAATAAAGAGTTTTTAGAGTGTGTTTATCTACTTAATAATAATATTAATTTGGATTTTTTTAGTCTTCATCGTAACGGCGTCATGTGAAGGAGAGGGCAGGGGGGTTACAGTTTTACGCGAGATCCGAACCACGAGTCGGTACATCATCCGAACGCGGAAGAGGGTCACTCATCCGACTATTGAACAGATCCATCGTCGCTTGGACTCCCTGATCGAACGGGAAGTGGTGTTGCAACGTGGCTAACGAGTAGCCTTCCATTTAATTTATTAGGGTCTTTTGCCACGACATTTTCTTCCTCTTAATCGATTGATGACATCATTTCACGGGAGAAACGACGTTACGAGTTAGATATTTGCGCGAGTAACGTATCAGTTGAGGCCCTCCGAGGAAGAAGTGGCTAAGCGACAAAAGTAAAAAACGCCACAAAATGCAGTTAAAGTCGTACCAATTTGAAAGTTGCCATAACTTTCGAACTTTTGAAGACATTTCGACGAAATATGTACCTTCAAAAGTTCAAAAGTTATGGCAACTTTCAAAGCATTAGATAAATCTAGATTAGTTAGTTAATATTAAGTATAAATACATAAGTTTAACGCAATAATGATAAATATAATAAAGGATATAGCCTCAGCCGAGTTTCCAACACTGCAGAAACATAAATACGATATATACTGTAGTCAAGCCGGCTATGCCTACAATGCTAATTTGCCGCTTTGCACTTCAACGAAAATAAATTATATTATAATGTAATTTATACGAATACAACACCCTTTATATACTCGTAACTAATTTTTAGAAAAAAAAAAAATATCAACAGCAAAAAGTGTGCCACTGAATTGAAAATAATACCCAAATTAAGATCTACTAAAACGCAAAATGTTCGATTCAGGGAAATCAAATGACTGGCTTCCAGTACGAGTCAATCATCAAAAAAACCAGTCATATTACGCACGCACATCATCATAGAGGGCATATGATCGACACTATTCGAGTTGTACAACGCAACGTGATTCGTGCTATTATAAATTTGTCATCATAGGCTTTGTTTATATTTTCTAGATACAATAGTAGTAAATTAACCTAAAACTATTTGAAATAACCTTTTTAGAATACTTTGTAAAACGGGAAATCCTGGGATTTGCTGCGCTTGTTCCGGGATTTAAAGTTATCATTTTCCGCCCGGAATCCCGGCTGAGAAACTCGAGTAAAGATCCACTGCAGCGAGGCTTTTGAAATCAACAGTACATTTAATTCAAGTGTCGATCTACGTAGAATGCACTCAGGCAGAATGCGTAAAATGGAACTTTATTATAATCTGCGCAAGATGGTCAAGACGTTTTGACGTATACCCACTATACAATAAGTAAAGACATGGGCATTCTCGTTTATGCGGATAAGGACACTTCGCGCGTAACCAAATAAATACACGTCAATCTGCAGAAAGTATTGCAAAAAATACATTAACATCCCACTCGCCACCCAGAATAACTCTGCACCTTGATTTCGGCTATCTTCTTTTTCTATAGGAGTGTGGGAGCATTTTTGCAGGCACTCGCCTTTGGCCCCTCCTTCCTACATACAAAAAAAAGTACTCCTCAACAAAAATTCTTCCCTTTATTTACCCCCTAAAAGTGGGGAGTACTCCTGATAATAATAATAATATCACTGACCCTTAACATAAATTAAATAGGTTATGTCACTACAATAATTATAATGCATTGTAATACATTTTGAGAAAGGAGTTTTAAGATAAATAGTGTAAAGATTATGTAGAGAAATCCTTCCACCACTGTTTATATATATATATATATATAATTTTTCAAAAATGTTATTTAACAATTGCGACAACAAAATCAAAACGATACAATAACGAATTCTTTAAAACCCAAATAATTACGTTAAGATAATCGATAAACGGTAATTATACCCAAATATGGGTATATATTTATGGGTATAAAATGGTATCTTGATAATATGATAACAGTGAAGGGAGCATTTTTTGGGGGTTTGGATCGAGGCAAGAGGAGGAAATTTGACAGGAGACATTTTGCAGACTCTCAAGGCTTCCCTTTCTGACGAGAGATCTTAACAAGTCGAAACATGCTTCAGATCTCCATTCAAAAATTCTCATTTAACATACCTTGGAATTCGTGCAGAGGCTATTATTATTATTATTATTATTATTATTTGTAATAGTACAAATTCGAACATTAAAAAAGGCTTTTAAATTTTTATGCAAGTAAAAAGATAATTATATTAGTTTCGCGTACACACACACACATATATATATATATATATAAAGTGCGAACCTTTTCCCCCAAAATTAAATCTTTGAAAAGCGATGAATTTCCTTCTCTGACGATCAGAGACGAAGATCGCAAAATAGTTTCAAACCAAATTCCAAATAAAGAAAAACGTTCAGTAAAAAGGTTTTTGATGTAGCAGTTCGTACTTAATCCACGACCGTATTATACAGGGTGTCCCATAAGTCCGGTCTCATAGGAAAATTTATTTTAAATTAAATTTCCACAAGTAATACATTAGAAGTAAAACAAATGTTCAAATTGATGTCTTGATTTGGGACCCTTTTTTTTTTTTTTTTTTTAGAAAGGTGGAGGCCTTTTCCTCACGAGTGTAACCACTTCGATATTAGCCAATGCGTGTTATTCTACCCGCAACAAAAAATAGGTCCCAAAACAAGACATCAATTTGAACATTTGTTTTAGTTTGTAATATACTAGCAAAAGTGTGCCCTACGAGCCCATTTAGCTAGACCCGCAGTGCTGGGGCCTTCGGCCTCAGTAATTGGGGGGACCACATTACTGGGGAGTCAATTATTCGGTCAATAAAAGTATAGAAAAGAAAGCAGCCATGAAAATATTAACGCGATAGAGTAAAAAGTTGAAACAAAGCAAAACGCATTCATTTCTATGTTCAGAGTAAATACATGATGTCTACGGACGGACGGATAGGACTGCCTTTTTATAATATATAATTATTATAATAATAATAATAATAATAATAATAATAATAAGATAGGGAAGATTACTTTTGTAAATTTAATTTAAAATCAATTTTCCTATGAGATCGGACTTATGGGACAAACTGTATAATGTAGATAATTACGTACAAAGATTTTCAGTACAACGTTTTAATCCAATGAGAGCTTTACATTTACTTTAAACCCGCGAGTTACTTAGATTTTAAATGCGCCTTAACATTTTTTTTTCACCCTTTCATTTCGGATGTGATGCTAAAAACTTTGATGACTCTATTCTTTCAACAATTTATTCACGAAATGATTGAGCTGGATTTCATCGAAGTGTATAAAGTGTTGTACAACTTTGAAGTTGTTACGATTTGAATTATGAACGTAAAAATACGTTGTTAGTACGACCAAATATTCATGGTTATAAATAATTATAAATAATTATTTGAAGCTAATCCAAATGGTTATTCGACCACGTACCATGATCGCGCGATAACCACGTTTATAATATTTTCTAGTATAACGAACGTAACTGGTTAGTGCGTAACATAATTAACCAATTTGGTGTGGCTGTCAAAATGTTTGTTTACTGGAACGAAGTTCTTCTTTTTGTCCGCGTAGAAAGCTGTATTCTCGTAGTTTTGTTGAACGGTTAATAAAAGCCAAAAAATAGATTTCACACTCGGAAACCAATACAATGTTTTCGTAAAAAAATTAAGAATTTTACCTCATGTAGGCCTAATGATTTAGTAAATCTTTCGAGAAAGCCAGAAACTGGCGCAGCGTTCAGAACTTCAGACCAGCGAATGCTGCCCACTGCGCGAACTCTTAGATTAGATTATTTATTATTAAAACCCACACCATCGGAAGTCGAACCCCCCCCGATATCGGTGTCTTCGCTTCGTTTATCTAGGGAAGGGCTACGTCCTGGACAGAGTCGTAACACCCGTTCCGGTCGATCAGCGGAGTTAAGCGACACTGGGTCTGGAAAGCAGTTGGATAGAAGCTGATTATATAGCGACCCGTGGTTCGGACCCCATGTAAAGCTGTAGGTGCCCTCCTTCACATGACCTCAGATGTTGTGAAGGCGGTTAAATAACCCCATTATTATTATTATTGTTGATGTTGTTGGGCGGGTCCTATAACGTCTGTGAGCGATGCAGAAGTGGCCGAAAGGCAATCTGTTCCTCATCTTTCAGCGATGTTCCGATAATCACGTTTTTTCATTAATTGCTTCATCGCTTCTTTTCTCTCAAGAAATTCCCCCAAAATTCACCGCTTTAAAAACTTTAATTAAAATATTAATATAATAATAATAATAATAATAATAATAATAATAATTAGGATAAATCTATCTTAGTTATTCCATTGGGAGAAAGTAATTAACATATGCTCGTGTGTATATATATATATATATATATATATATATATATATATATATATAATATATATATATATATATATCCCTGCAAGGGGGTTCTAAGCTCGTGCTCTTGAGTGCTCTTTGTGCTCGTTTGTACGTGCTTGTTCCTGGAGGTTTCACGTGCGCCCTCCCGGCCCTAGCACCCAAGGATGATGGGGCTCGACCCTGCAGTCCTTGTCATCCTTGGTCTTTTTCCACTTCGACTGTCCCCTCCACCCTTTCTTTTTCCTCTGTCTTTCCTCTCACTTTTTCTTTGTTTTTCCGCTGAGATATGCCCTTTAAATAGAGGCGAATCGGTTCTTCCTGAACTAAAAAAAAAAAAAAAAAAAAAAAAAAAATAATATATATATATATATATATGATGAATAAAACCACGAAGGAAAAAGAAACACAAAGGGGTGCTCAAGCGCTTTCGTCTAATGACATCCTCAGGAACAGTGTTCCTGAGGATGTCATTAGACGAAAGCGCTTGAGCACCCCTTTGTGTTTCTTTTTCCTTCGTGGTTTTATTCATCATAAATACTTTTCACGTGTCACTTTCGTGAAATAATTTTTCATATATATATATATATATATATATATATATATATATATATACTATATATACATATAAGTTAATTTCAAAGTACTATTTATAATTTATAATAATAATAATAATAATAATAAAATATCAGGAAATTAACATTACAAATCCAATTCATAATATATTAATAAATCAGTGTTAAAAGATTAACACTGAAACTGTTTTTTTTCATTTAACGTGTAATCAATCTGTCTCAGGTGTGGCCTACAACCGTCCCACACTCCTTTCGTCACACAACTCCATCAAGAACCATATATAATAAATTCAATCTCAGATTTCGTTAAAATTAATAATCTTTCAGCGTCACGTCCTTTCCCATCACTCTTGCGTGACGTGAGGACGTGACCTCTTGCGTGACACCGTCTGTGACGTTATCCCTTCATCGAAAAGGTCGCGGATAACAACAGGTGTTCTTTTGGTCTGTAAAAAGGCTGCCTTTGTCGTGTTTTATCGCGTGTTTATGAGGTCAAGCGCGTTTACGGGTTGGTTTTGGGTTAAATTAAGTTAAAATGTCACGCGTGTTAGGTTAACAAGATGGTTTTAAGTTAAATTACGTTAAGACAGAGTGTCACTCACGTTTATGAGGTCACGCGTATTAGGTTAACAGGATAGTTTTGAGTTAAATTTGGTTAATTACAGAGCGTCTAAACTGCTCTTAATAAGTCTGATGTTTGCTTACAGTTAAAAGTTAGATATTTTGGCTTTGGATTTTGCTGAAAACTTAATAGCATAATTTAACCACGGCATGCCCGAGGTGGAAAAGCCGCGAATGAAGAAAGTTGGGTTGAATTGAAGTTGAATGAGACTGATGAAGGAATTGATTTATTTGAGATTCTCGCTTTCGTATTTCTAACTATTCGATGAAGAGTAAACTGGCTAAGAATGTGATGATACCCGTACAACATCCTAACTTAACCTAACTTTGTGGCTTTGGTCGTAAGTTATGTCAAATCTGATTACACTAAGTTCAGTCAATTATTATAGGCCATCGATAACCTTAATTAACGCTGGGTTAGGTTATGTTAGGGTGAGGTATGTTGGTTTCGTTTTACCGTGTCTGGGTCCTTCCTAAACGAGATTTTTCTCACGCGTGGCATTCCCACTTCCAGCAGTCTCACTTTATTTAGAACCGTAAATGATGATGGGAATGGTTTAAGTGGGTACCAACTACTCGTATATGTTATACAAAGGTAGGAAAGGTGAGCCATTTTTCACTGACGCTCTTCTGCCCGTCTTCTGGACAAACGTCAACATATACATACTCAGGGCTGTGGCAACTAGTTACCCAGTAATCCGTACCCTTTTGAGTAAGTGTAGGGGGGATCTTTTCGGTTTGACGGCCTGTAATATTTTTTAACATTACTCGTTTTTTATTGTCCAGTTTTAATCGAGGATTTCAAAAATAACATTCGTGTTTTAGAGAAACAAATAGTGAGGCAAATTAACAAATTTAAAATATATACGGTATATATTTTAAACCGTATTGGGATCTTTTTGGTTTGACGGCCGGCGGAAAAAAACGAGTCATGGCTACGGGACCGTCAAATTCTAGACTCTACCAACTGGTTAGGTTAACTGAATGCCCAGTTAGGTTAACAGAATGCCCGGTTAGGTCAACTGTACGCCCTTAACGATTGGTTAGGTTAAGTCATGCTATTTTCGTTAGTTTACTGTCAAAACAAACGAAAATATCATGACAACCTAACCAATCGTCATGAGCGTACCAGGCTTGGGTTCAAGTACAAATACTTGGACTTACGTGCAAAATTTTTTGTACTTGTACTTGTACTGGTACTTGGGATTTAAATAGTCAATGTACTTGTACTTAGCCCATAAGTACTTGAAAAATCAAGTACTTTCAAATACTTTTCAAGTACATGTTGCATGTAAACAAAATTAAATGTTTATTTAATGTCAACAAAGTAATTATTTTATTGCAATTGTATTTTCATTGTTGATAAATTATTTATATTATTATAAATTGTTATTTATTAAAATTGGCAGATGTCGGCTTACAGACAAGAATTTTGAATGTGTAATGTTTGTAAAATGTAATGATAAGTCCTACACTTAATTTATCAAAGTATGTCCCATGTCAGTTACGCTAATTTGCAGCCTGCTATTGCAAACCAAACTGCTCAATTGTTTCCTTCCTTTTATTCTGAGTACCGGTACTGTATTGCGTAACTGCTGACCAATGAGAATATTTTCTTTATTTTCAGAATTATTACGGATAGCACGGAATGCACTGAGCAAACAGTTGTGTTTTATTATTTTCATTCAAACTTGAATACCAGTATTCAGTTATGGATAAATATTAATCAATAAATTAATCATTACCATTATTAATCCCTTAATTGTTTAATTTGAAATAAACTTACGAGTATGTAGATCTGATTTAAAGATTTTTATTAAACTATCTATAAAAATGTACTTGTAATTGTACTTAAGTACATCATTATGTAATTGGACTTGGACTTAAGTATTATGCAAAAACTCTGTACTGGTACTTGTACTTGAATGGTACTTGTGGGTTATCTGTCGCCACTTTTTAATATACCTATTGGTTATCTGTTTCCACTTTTTACTTGTGGGTCATTTTTTTTTAGTTAGGTTAGGTTAAAATATACTATTTTTTTCTTAAATTATTTTTATTTCTCAAAATAACAAACATTAATCATATTATTCGGGTGGCATGAACGCGGCGATGGCCTCCAGGATGCCGTCGAATGGGTCGACACTAGCGGGTAGCTTGCTCCTCCACATGAACTCGGCCAGGTAGGTCTTAAGATGGTGTCGGCCGTTCCTCGGTGACGCTTGTTCCTCCACTTTGCTGATCCCCACAAGCGTTCGATATTTGAGTGTGGACTCCGGTATCTGCATCAACGAAATTGTATCGATGATTAACCTTGAAATGTTGGAAGCCAGCCTCCTGGAGGTCGGTGGTCTTATATCCTCGCCAGCTGTCGGAGTAGATAATGGAACCTTCGGCGATGTTTTCCACAATGGCAGCCAAGAGAGTTGCAGCAGAGCGGTTGGGAACTTGAACGATGAAGCAGTCGTTTGTTTCACGGCAAATTCCTCCGAACATCCATTGTTGTGGTAAAATGCGTCCGGCATTGTTTTTACGCCTCGTGAACAGGCTCTCATCGATCTCAACCACTATTCCTTCGCCGCCGATCTTGGTTTGCTCTAGGTTGGCTAACCTAACCTAACCTAACCACACACTAACCTAACCTAACCTAACTAAAAAATAAATGACCCACAAGTAAAAAGTGGAAACAGATAACCAATAGGTATATTAAAAAGTGGCGACAGATAACCCACAAGTACCACTTGAATTTTCCTTTAGTACTTGTACTTGTCCACAAGTACTGCCGCCAGTACTTGAACCCATCCCTGGAGCGTACAGTTGATCTAAAACTTTCAGGGATTTTGGAATCTTAAAAGCGTATATGATATTCTCTAAACTAAAATGTATAACTGCCTCACTATTTGTTTCTCTAAAACACGAATGTTATTCTTGAAATCCTCGATTAAAACTGGACAATAAAAAACGAGTAATGTTAAAAAATATTACAGGCCGTCAAACCGAAAAGATCCTGTACGGGTAACTGTTACATTTTCCGGCCGAGTAATTGCGACTGTAACTAGTTACAAAATATCATAATTATTTGTAACTTTACCAGTTAATTTTTTCTGTGAGAGCAAAAAGTTGGTAGCTACTTTTTTTCACAAGTTTTGCTCAATGTACATATTGTGCATAGTGCGAGTTTATTGACAACATATATCTAATGTTAGTATGATGAAATCTTAATGTCTATTCGTTAAATTAGAATAAATTTGAAACAAATGAACAACCTCGTCAAGTATCGCTCGTCACGGAAAGTACCATACTTTCACTAGGTTCAGATGCTCGCTAAAACCAGGAAAAATGTCGAAAGTAATTTTCGAAGTAATTAATAACCAGTTACTTTTTTGAAACAAACTACTAACTAGTTACTTATTTGAGGCAGTAACTACACTGTAAATTTTGGGGAGTTCATGAACTCGATGAGGATTATAATGAACTTTCAGAGAGTGTTTTATATAAAGAATTAAACTGAGACAGCTCATTTCACTCTCCAATAATAACAAATAAAACTTTCCGAAAGACTGTAGGACTCAACTCTCTCTCCCAATTATGATAAAACAACTCACGAAAGTAGGACAATCCACTCCTAATTCGACAAAAGACAACTCGCTGCTCGTGTATGAGGAGTTAATTTAATTGAAGTGGGTGGCGCCACCTACTGGAGGAAATGTCAATTAAATTCCATTTTTATTTTCATTAACCGAATGTAATTTACGCGCGTATTATTTTTGTATTAATCAAGAACAACGTACTAATAGCAACTTAAGTTTTAAGATCAAATACACTAGAAGTAAATTTGCCTTACATCGGTGGAATTCGAACTGATTTCGCCGAAGAGGAGAATTTTGTTGGTCGCCACGTTACTCACTCGGCCACGAGACGTTGATGTACGATGAGAAAGTTTTAGCGTGTATACTTTAATACATTTACTTTCCCCATTGCGGTGGGGTTAGGGGACCCGAGCCTAGGATATCTTAGCTCCGAGTAATTACGGGGAGGTTGGCCGGCTCGCCGCAACCTCGTGGAATTAAATTGTACGAACAACTTACCGAGCTCTGGAATCTGAACCAGCAACTCGAAAATAATGAGCCAACCCGATCAAGCGCTCTAACCACCAGTTGGTCACGACTTAACTATCGGAGTGGTTGTACTAAAACATTTGGGTTGAATATTCCCTCAATCCTTTAGCTTAAATTAGACTTTTACAATTGATTCTCGTAATATTCATAATTATTATGGAAATATTTATTTAAAGCGTTTTGGTTTGGGTGTTTTGATTAATAATAAATAAATCAGTGGCGACTGGCGTATAGGAGCGATGGAGCGGTCGCTCCCCCTTGCTTGAAACAATAAATATTAATTTAACAGATAAAAAATATATTAATTTTAAGATATTAAAATAAATATTCTTGAAATATATTTTAAAAATTCATGTGGCATATCATGATTCATGATTCATAAGTACCGTACGGAAGCACCATGTGATTGTTTATGTACTACAATTCTAAAAATTATAAATTTTATGAAATCGCACCCCCATACATTTATACCACGAGTCGCCACTGATAAATATTTATTTATGAAAATCTACATTAAATATATATTTTCAGCTTTTACAAGAAAAAATATAACGAACTTTTAAAAAGCTTAAATTATATTTAATATTGGAACGAGCGGACGATACGCTTACGGTCAAGCGTAAATTGCTTTTATGAAAAAAGTAAATTGTTACCGTTTGCGAGCTTACTATTCTCTCTAAGTAAGGAAATTGACTTTCTCTCGACAGTAAACGTACACTCGCGTAAATTTACAGCGTAGTAACTGTGATTAGTTACAAAAAAGTAACTGTCACAACACTGTACAGAGTGTATACAAAGTCTTGACACCCCAGTAAAATACTAACTGATTTTCGGGGTTTTTTTTCAGACCTATTTGAAATGTGTGATAACAGCAACTATACGATTGAACAACGCGTATTGGCTAGTACCTGGGTCCATGAGCGACCACGTAATGGCAAAACCATTGAAAATATTCGTGCAGACTCGCAAGACCGATTGAATCGTGCGGCTCCTTTTTGGAGGAGCTGCACCATTCAATCGGTCCTGGGGTGACAAGACATCGTGGACACCCCGTACATACTCAACATGACTAACTCTTCAAAGGTTTATAAAACGTCCGAATCAATCTTTTCCTTTAACATAGCACGATAAAATTAACCTCGCAAAATTGGTCTTAAATATATTTAACCTTAAAAAGCGGGTATGGCCTATCGCAATAACAGTACATTTGTTTTATTAGAAATTATGTTTTTTACTGTAGTAATTTATTTTTCATTATGTTCGGTAACAATAAATTGTTTAATTCAACCTATAAATGTACTTTTCATTATGGGGTTGCGTAGATCCCACGCTAGTGGCTATGTGTGCGGTCCCACACTAGCCTTTTAGGGTTAAAAGGATTAGTTCTCTCTCAATGTCTTTCCCCTTCGCACTCCGCAAATGAGATTCTACGAAGTGAGAAATATACATTTGAGATGAGTTTCTTGATTTGAGAAAGTGTACCAATCACATTCGCGGTAAAGACGCCAAATGACAATGGATAATATTTCCTAACAACTTAATCTAACGTAATATAACCTAACATTAGCCGAATCTAACCTAACCCAACCCATACCAAAGTGAGAAACCCGTGAATGAGAATGACATCAAATTACGAGAGATCTTTTTGAGGGTTGTCTCCTTTGAGAGTATCACTCTTGGAAGAGGAATGAAATAGGGAATCACACTGAATGGGATCGTACCGTTTTAAAGCACAAAATAAAATGCTTAGTTTCCTCGCGTTACCGCCACCCCACCGCCTCGCCCTCACTCTTATACTGAATTTGAATACTCTATCTAAAACTGTTACTCCATACATATTGGATTCGCCGGTTCAACAACATAATACACCCGTTCGTTGGCCAAAGAATACCATTTAAAAGTATTTAGTGCTTATGCGCGTACGAGTTTCGACTTGTGGGACCTTCTGTATGCGGATCCGACCGAGTGGGACTCCTCACAACGAAGCCAAGAAGTGTTACGCAAATCAAATGAAAGGATTTCATTCTTTACGAGTAACATCAAAAGAAATAAAACTTTTGTATACAGACGCAAATTATTCCCTGATCCAATGTAAGAAAACTGGAAGGGGCCAACCATGCTCTATATGGATCAACGATCCCAAAGTTGGGTGGTCCTCCGCCGTGGGTTAGGTAGTGGGGGGGGGGGTCTTTCTTCCCCAGGAAAATAGGTAGTCTGACGTAAACTACTGACTAATTTTAATCAGAAAAAATAGGCTTATAAACATTAAACTGAGAACATAAATAAAAAATAAGTTAGTTGGTCAATATCATTTAGTGTACGCAAATGCTGCTAATATGAATGAAGATGACGCAAATGTTTTTTTTTTTACTCTGAAATCGTAAAAATTATTACCAAATACTAATTTTAATATTTGAAATTTAAGTATAAAAAGAAAATTAAAGAGATCCCTAAAATTGATTCCTATACCAAAAGGATCCTTCGAAGAAAAAGGTTTGGGAGCGCAGACATGGTCAAAATCACTGTCATGGTTATCAACAAATCAAACTTGCCCTTCGTCAGAATGAACAATTCGGGCGGAAGCTAACCAAAGGTTATATATATATATATATATATGGTGTCCCAATTTGTCCCATAAATTGGGTTTGATAGGGAAATTTATTTTAAATTAAATTTACAAAAGTATGATAATACATTAGAACTAAAACAAATTTTCAAATTTATGTCCTGTTTTGGAACCTTTTTTTGGTTGCAAGTAGAATAACACAATGGCTAATATGGAAGTGAGTTACACTGGTGAGGAAAAGGGCTCCGAAATTTCCCTTTCACCTCTCATGATCACAGTGACCTCTACTTCCACCATAGATAGGCTGACCATATTTCCTTGAGACAAAAACGGGACATTGGGATGGCAAAAAAGGGACGGGGGTTTGTAATATTCTGTATTCATGAAAAAGTAAGTACATAAACCGGGACAAAATTGACATTTTTATTAAAACGACGGGACGGCCAGGAAATATAAAACAAACGGTACTGTCCCGTTCAAAACGGTACGTATGGTCAGCCTAACCATAGAGGATGAGCAGCCCCATTTTTAGGCTCGTTTTTAAACTATTTGCGAAGAAAGATACTCGTGGTTGTTTGATTACGTATGGTCAAACTAATGTTAAGTTACAAGTAATAAAATACCAGTGAATATTAACAGGGTTTAGTGAAAATGCAGTCTTCGACAAAAGCTTAAAATCTTTCACGTGAAAATTTCTTGACTTGTTTTTTCAACGTAATTTTACAGTCAGTATAGATTAAGTCAGAAAATAGTACGTGTCATGAAATGGACCTTCCCTCACCAATTGAAGTACGTGGAAATGTACAGTATCTTATTACAATAATAGTTTTTTTATCGTCATCGGGATGAAAACAAGAATCAATGGCTGAAAGCTGATTTGAAAAAGTTTGAATTTAGGTAGGCCTACGTTATTATTCCGCGTTTCTTGGGGCAGTTTTTAAGTTATGATATAAAATATGAAGCTATTTCACTTCATTCTGTATAAAATTCATTTGTTTCAAGAATATTATCTATTATTTTATTTATTTAATAATAATTTTTTTATATTTTAAAATAAGAGCATCTGAAATTCAATGAAATGTAAACGGATGAAATCAGAATTTATATTAATAATTTCCTATCCATATTACAACGATTTAACAACATTTTGCCGGTTTACCCCCCCCCCCCTGACAAAAATGCTGTAAATTCATAATTATTCTTTTAACTCGAGTACATTACTTAATGTATTCCTAATTTACACGGGCTAATGGGCAAAAAACCGTAAATTTACCCACAGAACCGAGACCACGTGTAAGCATATACTGATAAACGAAGGCTGCAGTAAAAGGCAGATAGTTTTCGAACTTCAAATACCTCTCTAAGTAGTAAGGAAGACCAAAGAGAGAATTTTCAAAGAAGGAGAGTACGAGCCGAAAACAAGATCCTGCAGGCCACGAGTAACGACTCAACGCACTGATAAATAATTCGATCAGAAGTAAGTCAAGGCTCCTTCTAGCTAGTAGAAGACCTATTCGACATAGGCTCCAGAATGAGAGTAATTCAATCGCCAGAAAACCGGTGAAAAAACTCCTACAGTTAAAGGAGAAGGAGCGTCTCCTTTTTTCCAAAGAAATACCCTGACCAGACTGCTGAACAGTGGGCCAAAGTTTTGTTTGTCGACGAAGGACAGATCATGCAATTTGAGCAGGATCATCTGCAGGGTTGCCATTGCTAGGTTTTTCCACCCAGATCTGGGTTTTTCAACACTTTCCTGGGTTTCTTGGTTTTAATTTTAAAAATTTCATGAAATCTGGATTTTTTAGGCTTAAAGTAAGGCAGACAAATAAAATGTACCGAATTTTACCACTCTAAATAGAATATAATGCAACAACGCTTTGTTTGGTAATATCATAAAGCTTTTTTTGAAATGCTATGACAATAAAGCTGCATGTTTGTAAGGAGGTTGTCAGTTGCGCAAAACTGGCAAAAATTCTCGACTCCAGAGCTACCATCTGGTATTATTAATAACGAAATCTGAGCAAATTTGGTAATGAAAAAACAATTTTGTATTTAAAAATTTATTTGGTATTCTGGTAATGAAATGAGCTAAATTTGGTAATGCATAAATAAGAATGTTAGAAAAATTGAGTTCCATTAAACTGCATTCCATAAACATGTTAGAAACATGTTACAACAACAGGCGCGGATCCAGGGGGGGGTCCGGACCCCCCCCCCTGCTGAAATTAAAGTAGTTATCTGTTCGAATACTTCAAACGGTCTATCGGAATTCCTTTCGTTGATGATGTCAACTCACAGATGCAAGAACGCTTTGCCCCTCCCGCAAGCATAATGTCGGCATTGTTCAACCTCATCCCGGCAATAATCGTAAAGATGGATGTATCAGAACTTCCAAAGCTTGTAGAAGATCTAGGGACGTACAGAGATGATTTGCCCCGGTTTAAGAGCCTCCGCACAGAATTAGAAGTATGGCGGGCCAAATGCATGAATATGCAGGCTCCACCCGATTCGCTATTACAAGCGCTAAACTTATGTAGCAAAGACCTCTTCCCGAACTTGGTCGTACTCTTACAGATTGCATGCATCATTCCAGTGACAAGCTGTGAAGCAGAGAGGTCATTTTCTGCAGTGAGGAGACATAAAACTTCACTTCGATCAACAATGGGCGAGGAGCGTCTCACTTCACTGGTGCTCATGAACATGTACTATGACACTCCGATTGAGACTGACAAAGTGGTTCGAATGTTCATACAGAAACATCCGCGGCGTTTTTTGCTCCTATATATGAAAAATAAGACCTGAAGACTTAAAATGGCTTAAGGTACATGTATCCCGGTTGCCACAAAATTAATTTCCTTAAAAAGAATAAAGAAAAAAAAGTTTATGTCCGATCCTGAGACATTTCAGACCTGGCCTGGGTGTGTGAACAAGCAGGATTTTGATAACGGGAATATACTTCAAATCCATCTAAAGCTATCTTCAAATATGAAAATTTCCTACCGAGGGGGGAACACCCCCTCGGGCACCCCCCTGGCGCTCGCTTCGCTCGCGTGTCCTCGGCCTTCAGCCGAGGACATATCAGTAACGAACCCCACCAAGACTGAACCCCCTCTGCTTAAATTCCTGGATCCGCCCCTGAACAAATCATTGCTTAAACATTTCGATCAGTTTTACTAATTATTCAGTTCTGAGTATTTATACATACTGATACAAATTTGTTAAAACGATAGTGATGTTTAAAGCAAATCGCAGTTATAAATTTACTGTTTAACTGACTTTGGAGCTTACTCTGAATAATTGTAGACAAATCGAACAAACATGTTACGAACATGTTGCAGTTTATTATTTGGCAGCATTAGTCATGGGCGGGCATTAGCTTGCATTGCGCGTGCGTGCAATTTTCGCTTGATTTATATTTTGTGTCATAGTAAATTGCATTGAAATTTGAATGAATATATATACCAAAATACAATTTGGCAATAAATTGCTTCATTTGGTACTAAATTAAAAAAAAATGGTATTGGTGATCTGGGTTTTTTGAGGATCATTTAGGTTTTTTTTAGTGTGCGATCTGGGTTTTCTTTCATTAAGTCAGTGGCAGCCCTGCTTCATCTGTACTCAAGCGTTCACCCAATCAACGGCATTACTCCGAGTACTGTTCTACCATCATGAACTACAAAGGTCATGGTTTGAGGATATTTTGGCGGCCAGGGCACAGGTGAAACCTGATTTTGCCCAAACTATATGTATAGGTATTAGTAGACGCGTGGAAATTAAATTCCAGTGTCTACTACGAGTAAAAACATCCTCAAACACAAGGCTGCACGGTTTATACCAATTGGTTTTTAACCACTTAAAAAAACATTGGTTTAAATAATTTTATTCAAATTAAGCGAAATGCTGAAGACCTATTGAAAATGCTCAAGCCAATTATAGCTGTTGGTTGCTTTAGACAAACTCCAAAGAGATAACACTAAAGATAGTGAGCGTGTAGAAATCCTGAAAAGAGCTGAAAAACCAACTACAGTATTTACTTTCCTAATGATAAAAAAAATTTAAATGGACCACAGATAAAAGCAAGCAATTGCAAAAGGTCACTTTCTGGCCAATTTACTTGATCTAAGATATCATGGAATTCATCTTAATGACAGTGAGGAAGAGGCAGCAATGACTTTAGCAGAAAACGAATACAATAAATTTGTAACCAATTCTCTTTAAGTTAAAAGTCAAAATATCCTTTTAATAAAGTTACCTTATATAGTGATTCAGTCTAAATGATTCACTTTTAGAGTGGTGGAAATCAGTTAGAGCTGCCAAAAGAGGTTTTAGATAGCGTTTCTGGGTTCATGATTGCAACATTATTTAGGACGAGTGGAAAAGAGTTTCTCTTCCTTTGGGTTAGTCCATTCAAAGCTAAGAACAAAACATGAAGTAGAGAAGGCTGCCCAATTAGTTATCTTATATACACATTTCAATAAGAAAAACTGTGATTCACAGGAAGAGGAAATACAAATAGATGATTACTAAATTTTTTTACCACTCACCATTCCATCATGTACAGTAAATGTATAGCCTATGGCCTATGTCAAGTCTTTTTTTTTTTAGTTAATTTTTCTAGTTAAGTTTATTAATAGCTTTCATGAATAATCAATGCAAAAAACTTCACTTTTTTCTACGTGAAGGTCAAAATATGAAAATAAAAACCCACTCTAATAGACAGAGTTTATTTCCACGACAGTTTCGACGCCCACTGGCATCCACCCGAGGAGGATGCCAGTGGGCGTCGAAACTGTCGTGGAAATAAACTCTGTCTATTAGAGTGGGTTTTTATTTTCATATGAATAATCAAGTTTTATGATATTATATTTCTGAAAACAAAAACTTATGATTTCTGTAGAGTCCTAGTCAAAACGTAAAAGTTTATTTTTTACTTATTTATAAAATTGCCAAAGGATCTATATTTTTAAATAAAAAAAGAAATGTCCTCATAACATTTTCTTTTAATTTTATACATCAGTCTGAGATTTGTAAGTTGTACCATGAATAAAGACGACACTCAAAAGGAGTACTTTGTCTTGTTACTTTAGTACAAGCTAGCCTAGATACCGTACCTACTCTAGGAAGACTTAAAAGTTTCCATGATCTTCCACATTTGATCCTATCCCAGTTTTAAGCGGGACACGATTCAGCGGAAGGAAAAAAACCCGGCCATTGATAAGGGCTTAAGTTTATGTGGAAAATTAAAAAATGTTAATGACCCCAAACATAAATTCTTAAAAAGAAAAACTATGATAGGCCCAAAAAGTTATTGTAATTATATCAAACTTCTTATAACTTAGACCCAGTATAAATATGAAATTTGAAATACAGGGTGTCCGAGAATTATCTGTACAATTTTTGGCTGTTATTAAAAGTTAACCATGAAGTGTAGAAATTCTAGTTTGTCCCATTTTACAGAGAATCTCATTAAGTTTTTTCTGATACCAAGTTTTGACAAGTTTTTTAGAAATTCCAGTGTGTCCGAACATTATCTGTACAATTTCATCTTTTAATAAAATTCTTGATAACACACGTAAAATTGTTAAACAAGATTATTTAGAATCTGTATTTTCAAAAGTTTCTTTTATTAAAGTAACGTTGTTACAAACATTCGATATGTGCACCATTAGTGATTCGCAAAACATCCAATCGATACTCCAAATGTTGCCATGTACGCTGCAGCATATCCACATCAATTCGCTCAATAGCAGCTGTGATTCTTGCTTTTAAATCATCAGTGTCTGTCACCCGCGTACATTTCTAAAAAACTTGTCAAAACGTGGTATCAGAAAAAAACTTAATGAGATTCTCTGTAAAATGGAACAACACTGGAATTTCTACACTTCATGGTTGACTTTTAATAACAGCCAAAAATTGTACAGATAATTCTCGGACACCCGGTACATATTGTACATAATAAAAATCAAAGTAGGCTAATTACATAGCTACAAGCCTACCTACAACCTAGGCTACTACTATGGTACCAACATTAACAAGCCTAGTTTTACATTATTCGCCCAATTTCTAAACAATTAAGGAACCTTCCTATAAAAACTATTTTTAATTAAAGTCCATATAAATGATAGGGACTCTTTTCTGTGTGAAAGGCTGTAAAAAAAAAATGGGGGAAATTGAAAAATAATAAATTTAAGAAAAGTATGTACATTTTAGGGTGCAGAAACTATTTTAACTTATTCGATAAAACGGATCATCTGAAGATTAGGGCCCCCAGCCTTCTTTAGTTAGCTTTGTAAGGCTAACTAACGAAAATATCACGACCTAACCTAACCATTCGTCAAGGGCGTACAGTTGACCTAACGATTAGTTAGGTTAGGTCACGATATTTTCGTTAGTTAGCCTTATAAGGCTAACTAAGGAAGGCTGGGGGCCCTGATCTTCAGGTGATCCGATAAAACTTACCGTTGTAATTAGAAAATATATGCCACTACAGTATTTGGCTAAAAATGCGATAATAATAAAATAGCAAAAAATAAAGTAACATAATATATAACCTGATAGGCTAACGGTAGCCGCTGCCGCCGCTAACCTAATCTAGTCTGATAGGCTATCCTACTCTTAATTTTACAGTTTATCGGAAGAAAATGAATTTGAGAAAATTGTATGATATAAGTCTAACCTACCTAAACAATCCCAATCCAAACTATCCTAACCTATTTCTCTACCTTAAAATATACTTTTCTTAATAAATTTATTATTTTTCAACCCCATAAACTTGGGTTTTTCCTACAGCCTATTAAACGAAAAAGAGCCACAATAAGCCTAGGCCTACATCCACTCTAAATGAACATTGTAACATGACAAAAGGGCCTATTCAGTATTGTCCAAAAGAGATTGTAGGCGAGTGTTCGTCTGAATGTAGGCTGTCAGCTATTCTATAAGTCCCATACCTTATAGGCCTACAGGAGTAATAGCTCTAGAGACCCTGGGCCAATACCTTGTAGGCCTGCAAGTGTCGTATAGGCCCTATATAGCCTACTGGCTAGTGGCCTTCATTAGTCATAGCCTTACCGTAGGCCTACAGGCCCTATAGGGCATACGGCCTACCGTAGCCTATTGAACCACGAGTCACAAAGGTCCTATGACTATATCTCTAAGCTATTAACCTTACTGGTAGGCCTAGGTGCTGTAAGTGCCTCTAACTGTAAGTTCCTAACTAACGTTAGGTTGACTGGTTAGCTGGTCTATGATTTCCTTACCTTGATTTTTAATGCTGGTCTGGAATTTCTTTAATACTTTTATCTTTGAAGTTAACTTCAGTGATGGTAAATTTAATTGGCGACCAAATAAAATAATCGCTTATTTAAAGATAAATGGAATTAATAACTCGATAAGATTTGGTGTCCATTAAGTTTTAACGATATTTTCGCTTACCTTCTAAAATTACTAAACTGCTCTTTTTTAAATTTATTTATTTAAAGGGAATTGATAGAAAAGCATTATGTACATAAAAGTATTGCATACAGGAAACACGTCCGCAATACAAGTTATTTTGGATAACACAACAGGCTAATATTGAATTTATAGCTAGCACCAGAGTCGATATACTGTACTGCATCTATACAATATAGTTTCGAGTATTACTCTTGTGAAAATATGTGTTTCTAACCCCTACTGAGAGCCAAATAGGAATACTGTATATGTTTTTAAAATGAGGGTGAATCAGGCAATCTTTGTTAAGTAATTTTAAAGTACAAAATTTATTTTTACAAAATTATGTATTTAATTTATGTGTATAATTTCTTAATTAATTAATATCTTTAAAAGTTGCAATATTATAATCATGCAACTCGGACGGGAACTATTTTTGTAGCGAATGTTGGAGGCTGATGACATAATGATTAAAGTGTAAATTAAAAACTGATGGAATCATATTCAAAGCATTTAAAGTTAATTAAAGTTTGTTTATTGTAAATAAATGCAAAATACCTTTGAAGTGAGCTCTGCTGTACTCTATAACAATATAGAAACTTCCACAAACAGTACAAGTTTTTTAATTTCCCTAAAAATGAAGATGTTTTTAACATCTGAGCATCTAATTGTGGAAGAGTGGACTTTAAATTTGGTCTTAACAAAATGAAGAGTAGTATGTGATAAACATTTTAATGAGTTAATATAGGCCAAGATTTTGTAGTGTAGACCTTCATTACAGTGAATTTGAAATGTATTAAGTGAATTAATTTTATTAGGATTGATTGTGTGTGTATCGACTTATTTATCAATGATCTATTAAGTCGCACTCCCTGTCCTATCCACTCCTTTGCTGATGATTCACTTCTCCACTTGCTAAACAAAGCGTCCTCTCAACAGTCACTCCATGCTTCGTGTAGGATGGCTATGGTACACCTGACCTCTGAACTTTCTGCCATCTCTGATTGGGGCAGAGAAAACCTTGTAGCTTTCAATCCCTCAAAAACTCAGTTCCTCCATCTGTCTACTCGTTACAATCTTCCACACGACTATCCCTTACCTTCAATAACACAGCTCAGTCCTTTCTCTTCTCTTAACATTCTTGGCGTTTCATTTTCTCGTGATCTTTCTTGGAAAGATCACATATACTCTCTTTCCAAAACAGGTTCGAAGAGGTTAGTTGGGCTGTACCCACTCCGCGGTTTCTTCGCCCCGACTCAGTTGCCGTCTCTGTACAGGAGTCTTGTCTGCCCCTGTATGGAGTATGCTTCTCATGTATGGTGTGGCTCAACTCACACAGCCGTACTTGACCGGGTGGAATCAAAGGCTTTTCGTCTTATCAATTCCTCGCCTCTTACTGACTGTCTTCAATCCCTCTCTCTTCGGTGCAATGTTGCCTCACTCTCTCTTTATTATCGTTATTATAATGGACATTGCCCTCTTAAATGCTCTGACTGCATGCCTCCTCTTTTAAGGAGAGAATACGGTACCATACTTTCGAGACATTCTCATCTCATCATTCTCATCTACTTAACCGGTCGACTCTGGAACAATTTTCCTTAATCCATCTTTCCCCATATCTATGACCTCCAATCTTTCAAACGCAGAGTGTCCAGGCATCTCGAAAACCCTGGACCTTGATTTTGCCTCTCTTCTTCTTCCATCGGGTGGCGCCCAGTGTTACTTTACTGATTTTTTTCTGGCTAACGTCAGACGATTTTTTTCAGTCTCGGAAAAGACCTCCGGGCCTTAGAGGATTAATTTAAATTAATTTGTTAGAGCTATCAACATTTTTGCTTGCTCCTGATCTTCTCTTGTAACCCCCTTGTCCTGGTATATATATATATTCTAAAAATTGCCTAATGAGTAGTTTTGATCAGTAGGACTGCCAAAAAACGTTACAAGTTTCGAGCAAAGAGGAAGTACTGTACATGAAAGCATAAATATCACCTCTATGTGCTAGGAAATATCGGTTAATATTGTATATTATAAGGCGTACGCTTTTTGACGTCTATTTTTTAATATCAAACCACTGGGTTTTGTTATTTGTGTTTTCTAACTTTTAATCTAATTTTAGCGTCTTTTAGTAAAAAATAAAGACATAATTGCTTTTCAGATGAAGACTCCCACCACAGTCAGTCGTCCTGCGAAATGGCCGGAGGCTTGTTATCGAGCACAAGCACCGCCTCGCTGAACACGCCTTTCTCAATGACGTCACCGTCGTTTTTACCAATCGGTTTACAGCACCATACGTCATCGTTACTCGCACCAGTAGGATTACACAGTACATCATTGACATCACGAGATGCATCGCCCCCTTGCGGTTGTGAAGCAAACAACTGTGGCTCGGATAATAGCTATATTTTCAGCCCGCTCTTTGCGCACACTTCGAGTCCTTTTCTTCCTTTCGGCACAGGTAGGTAATATTTCAATGATTCGTACTACTAGTGTGTCTACCTTTAAATTCTTCTCCTTCTCTTCACTTTCTGTACATCCTCTTCTTCAACTATTTTCTGTTTCGTCTTCTATAAAATAAGAAACGATGACTTCCTGACTCGGCGCCATTTCCATTTTCATTCACAGTCCGAAAATGGGAATTGCTGATTTGGGTAAGGGTAAAATGAGGACTTTGACACAACTGCATGCCCGAGGGGTATTTTTATGAAAATTTTAATTTAAAATAAGGAAACCCCCCATTGGGAACAGGGGCAACGTTTCAACATTTTCTTCGGGGGACGGGGCAAACATCAAAAGTAAATTTAGGTACAAAATTTATTAAATTTTTAGACAGAGAAGTAAGACAGACTTTTCGCAATCTCAAATATCAAGGTTTATAACGTACATAATGGGCCGGCAATAAAATTAAATAAAATATACCTACAGTAAAATTTAAAAGAACCCTCCTATACTGAAGTTATTGCAGAAAATATGTAATCTGACAAACATAGCAAGCAAGATTTGGGCGGAAAACAATGAACAGTGTTGTAGAGCAGTGGTTCCCAAACTGTGTTCCGCGGAACCTTGGGGTTCCACGGAGGCTTAACAAGGTTCCGTGACACGTTGTCTAATCAGGTCTAAATATTAATGTCTAATTAAGTCCTAATATTTGTACATAATTTTACCTTGTGGCGTTTTGTTAAATAATATTTTATATTCTTTTCTGACTTGAAATGGGCACCATCATGGATTTGGGATCACGAAATATTTTTCGTTGAAATTAAAATCTGCTAAATATATGGAAATAAATTTTCGCTACTCGGCTACTGCAAAAGTGTAATTTGGCAGATTTTAATTTTAACGATTTTATAAAAGACTGGTTCTATTAGTACTGTTTTAAAATAAATATCATATAAATTCTGTCATAGTATTTAAAATTTGTCATATTATTTATGACAAATTTTAATATATATATTTTACTCGTGAGAATTTAACTGTAATTAATTTTCAGCAATATGTTTTCGCTAAAATTAAAATTTTCTAAGTTGCCAGTTGATTTGATGTGCACTTGTTTCGTAATTAATTGTGAACCAATCAGTATAACTAATCAGTATAACTAATCAATATAACCAATCAGTATAACTATAGCCGTTGGCGTGGTGCACTGTCAAGTTAATTTCTGATAGGCTTTATTTACTTAAGTGTTTTCAGTATACAAATTTGTATTGTGTTAATCACTAAAATCTGTAAGTTTTGTTGCTCAATAAATATTTTACAGCTTTAAGTCTTATATATATATATATATATAGATATAGTTGGGGTTCCGCGAAATAAAAACAAGTCTGTAAGGGTTCCGACAGTTAGTAAAGTTTGGGAACCACTGTTGTAGAGAATTATTTTTAGCCCCAAAAATCTGTACAATCTGGTTGAACCTGGTCTTTTTTTTAGGAATCAAGAACTAAGCGCAAATGGCTGCGTAGGTGATAAAATCCTAATGTGAATTCAAGTGCATCACTAAGAGATTTCTTGGAAAGGGCACATGTAGCCTTGGAGGTGGCAAACAGAGTCTTGGGGCAGGCAACTGCCCCACCTTGCACCCCCGACAAATGGCGCCACTGATTGGGAATGAGAATGAGTTGATTTGAGAGTTGCCTCCTTCGAGATTCCCACTTTTGAATTTCTCATTCTTGGAAACTGAAATGGAAATAACCAAAATTGGGAACAGATCATAAGGAAAGGAACACCTGAAAAAAAAAAAAAAAAAAAAAAAAAAAACCCTGCTTGGCAACTCGATTGCGTCATGGTGAAACTGTTCTCGTAGAGAATGACTAAGAAGGCTTTTTTTTTGTGGTTTAAGAGAATAATTTATTTTCTTTCGATGCTTTTCCGGCAATTAAACCATTTTAGACCACTCTTTTATTCCGCTTTCGAATAAACAAATCTTGAGGGGAATTTCTCTTTTCTGAGAAATCGCTTAAAAACGGAAGAAGACCTCACAAAACGGTTACGATGGTGTTTACCTCACTTCTATTTATACGCTTTTTAAAGACTTTCACTTAGGAGGTAGAAAATAAGGGGAAATTTTTCCTATAAATGCGTTAATACGTTTTTTAAATGCTACGCGTATAATCACACTGACAAAATTTAAGTATCTATCGAATTTTGTGTATTTTGTATAAATATACAATTTGCATTTAAAAATATACATTATAGACTGAATATCTATCTATCTATTTATTTCACCATCATAAGAAAGTACAAAACACAAGAAATATTGAATACAATTATATATATATATATATATATATATTAGGGTGATTCAAATATGGGGGTAAAAATTTTTTTTATATATTTTAATGTGTTCAACCCTTTAAATGGTTCATTTCAGCATAAAAACAACTATCCTAAAATATTTTAGCAAATTTTTAATTATTAGGGGTTGCTACCAGCAATTGAAAATTGACAGAACGACTCAAATTGTCAAATTTTTCCACACCACCCAGGGGGTACAGTACAAGGCGCATTGCTTTTTTTTAATGTGGAAAGCTCCCCCGTAGGTCCTACTATAACCACAAGCATGCATAATTAAACTAGCATGATATTTGAGACATTAGCTGTCCTTACTTCATTAATATTTCTTTCTTTCTATCAGGGTAAACAGCCCTGTAGTTTTTCACTACTTGTAGCAAGAATTGTTTTTGATCTTCGTCATGTGTTAGTATTTTATTATATTCATCCATTAATTTTACTCCTCTTTCCGCTATATCATTCACGACTTTCCACTGTTTGATAGATTTCTTAGCGGAGTTATACTCTTCATCATTATGCCATTCTTTAGCATCTTTGAGTAAAAATTTTGAACTAAATTCTGTTATTGTAAAGAATCTTTGAGTATTTGATGACAAAATATTATTTCTTCGTTGGAATAAGTGCAGGATCTAGAAAAGCCCGTTTTGCAGGAAGAGTTTCTGTTGTATTTTGCAAGGCCTTTACAATTTTGTTTTTCGTTTCAGTAGGCACTTCATCATCATAAAAGGCCAAGGCTACCAGTTCTTCTGATAGGTACCAGAGGTGACCTAACAGTTTTTTAATAGCAACAAATGCAATTGTGTCATTTATTTGTTTGTAGACTACAAGATTCTGTAATAATTCCAGAGCAAGACGAGGAGCGCAAGATGGCACAGGAGCTGTAAACCATCCTTTACATATAACCGAGTAGCAAATAGACAGATGTCTTTTAGTCCTTTTTTGTCTTTTACTGAAATTTTGAACTGAGATTTGAACATAAACATTTTTAATGAATATGTAATTTTGGCCATCCACCTAGCCCGATGAAGTCCCGCTGGATGTTTAAATTTGATTCCACCTTTTGGTTCACCTCCCAAAAAAATAATTGTTAACTGCAATAGTTCTAGGTAATCGTCTCTTGGTTGGAATGTATCTAGTTGATTTGTTGCAAATATAATTGTCATCTTTGATGTCATGAATATTTTCATAGATATCTGGATCTGATAATGCTGTCTCGTAGTCCTCCTTATTAATGCTTGACCAGTTTTCTCTGAACTTCTTAAAAAGGACTATATATGGGCCAGAAGATGGTGATAAAGACTTTGAAACAACAGCTTCCAGCATAATTTCAAATATATGGTGTCGACATGCCAGCCACAATAAATCGTTGTCGAGTTTTTGTTCTAGAAGAATAGCTGCACCATTTCTAGGACCAGTATTGGCTGCCGTTGCATTGAAACACATGCATTTTATTTGTTCGCAGATGTCCCATTCAAGCGATGTCTGATTGTTTGCATTAAAAAGAGACGCATTTCTGTCACTCAATTTTGCAACATCAAGACTTCCTAATAATTTATCATCAAACAATTTTCTACGTTTGCCAACCTTACTTTTCCATGTTGAAGGTTGTGCAGCACAGAACCAGATTCATCACTTTTACTCTCTCTGATTCTGATTCTGATGATGTACTGGTGAGTATGACAGCCTCTTCACTCTTCTTTCTTTTGATCTCTTCTTCTGCTTTCCTCTTTTTATAACGTTGTTGCTTTTCTGCTGCTCTTTGCTCTTTTTTAGCAACAGCCTTATCAATGGCACCCATTTTTCCATGACGTCCTTTCTCACGTTGCATTTTCAAGAATTTCTTATCTTCTATTTTTATAAGCTGCATAGCATTCTCATGAGCAATGTCAAATAAGTTTTCCAGTTTATCTTTCCATTTTTCTTCTTTATTATTTAAATTTTGTGATCTTTTCAATTTGTTTGCTTTGTTTTTCTTAAGCAGCTGTCATTCCTTCAGTATTCCTTGAATTTTATCTACTACATGTATTCTTTGTTTTGCTGATACTCCTGCTTTTTTCCAAACTGCTAGCACATCATCTGCAGTAGAGCAGCATGATTCTCTAATGTCTTGCTTTTTAATATTTCTGTAGTGCATGAAGAGGGCCATCATTTCCTTCTCTGATGGTAATACGGATGTTTTTAGTACTGCAGAGGGCTGCCCAATTAGCCATACTTCAGTTTCTTTTCTTGTAGAACTTCTCCCAAATGAGCAACTGGGTGATGGTGAGTTAGGCCTGGCTTCCATAATCGATTAATTGGTATCAAATTACGAGTTCCAAGCAACAATTAAAAGCAAGCTAGTATATAAACCATTAATTAAAAATTCTGAAATATAAACAATTAAACATAAAATCATAAGTTGTAAAAACAAACAAATTGAAAAAGAGGGAAACTTTGACGCCTGGTAGCACATAGTAAATTTTATTTAAAATTCACCAAATTTGGCATACACTACTTTTTTGTCATAGGGAACAAAAATACAGGTTGAACAATTAAAAAAAAAACTGATTTTTTTTGAATCACCCTAATATATATATATATATATATATATATATATATATGGTGAACAGTGACGAGCCTGCTGTTCATAATTATTTGGCTTCACCGTAGTCTTCAAATGATATAATCTTCGTTTTCGCTCTTGATATAGTGTTCCTACCCTTCTCAATGACCCTTCGTGGCTGAAGGACGTAAATCGATCAACCAGCCATCTGAGGTCAGTGTTATAAGCACTGCGCCCTCCAATTCAGTAGCTGTATCAAATTAAACTGTGAAATTAATAGTTATGGTATAATAATTATAATAGAAAATCACATGATCACGCTACTGTATGGTATGTATGTATGTACGTACTGTATATACATTGTACAGTGATATCAATTAATTAATTATTTTGTCTGATTATCATTTCAATTATAAAACCCTTTACACAGGTTAACAGCTCCCATTATTTTAGAACAGTCTTTATACACCGTGGAATTCGCATTAATCTTCCCATTAAGCGATAATTGAGTAAAATATTTGTAAATAACTTGGGACAGAGTCGTTAAATTTTAGTCTTTGTAAAGCCATAATTGTATATGGAAAAGCGCTTCACATTTGCTCCTCGTACACTCCCGCCATCTTTGCCTATGGCCTAGTGTAGCCTAAACCAAAAAGAGTGTTTACGGGAGACGGTCGGCTGCGTAATGTCTGCTCGCACAGGCAATGATTTCCTTTGAACAAACAGTTTACACGATAATCCATTGGCGCTTTCCTTCCTCTGCCTGTGTTTACGAAACCATTTTAAAAGATTCGTAACTTTTCGCTATCGTGTCTTATATAGACTTCGCTCAAAAGCATCTATTTGGGAGGTCGTTTATACTTACAGGCGGCGGTCGAACGATTTCGAGAAGCGATTTTAACGCGACACAGGGAAATGAAGATGAAAAATCCCTTTCTGCCAAGTGTTTGAAGTTGAATGTTTGTTGAAGATGGGGATAGAAGCTACATTTATAGCCTTTTATTAGGCTATAATCTTTCATCTCTCATCGCTGTAATGGATTGAGAAAAATATTGCGGCCAAACACGAGGTGCGGAACGATCAACATTAAGATTTTTGGCAAATGCGACCATCTATCGACGATCATGCACTCTATTGATGGCTGGTGAGGGTGATTCGCGATGGACATTTTGTTTACCTTTTTTACAATATTGGGAGCAACAAAGCGGGAAAATTTTGTTTACTTTTGAGATTAGAAACGCGCTTTAAATAAAAGAGATTTGAGGAACACTAATTTGGTTCAACATTCATTTGGGGTGAATGTAACAGGAAGGAATTTGTTTGTATATAATCATTTATAAAAAACAAACTTCACACACACACATATATATATATATACATATATATATATACACACACACACACACACACACACACACACATATATATATATATATACACACACACACCTTTCAACCTTTCAAATGTTCCGTGCGATGATTCCTTATTTCATGAAGGTCAAGCTTGTTGCCCCTCCTCCATATATATATATATATATATATATATATTAATCGATGTATTTATAACTTAAATTGAAGTATGGAGAGTTTAATATCTTTATAGATAGAGCATCATTCCGCCCACACGCCCATTTCAAGGAACGAACAGTTCTTAGCAGCATTACGAGCAAATAGGGTGTCAATATACTGATGAGGCTTCCGTACGTGGTTCATCACCACTGAAAGTAACAGTGGTTCGTGTTAACGAAGTCCAAAGAACATTCAAATCTGTATTCGTTTTCGCGCATTTTCGCGCGTTAGTTCCGGGGACACCAGATTTAGATTTCGGGCCAATCAGAGTGACTCTTACATCCG